>JAUMTR010000014.1:10190810-10245797 GCA_032270685.1 Microctenopoma stevenorrisi | reverse complement strand
TGAGCCAGACACCCAGCGCTAGCTCCTTGTAAGTCGCTTTGGATAAAAGCGTCTGCCAAGCAAAGTAAAGTAAAGTGAGAAAAGAAGTCTCTGCACCTAAATAATCAAGATCAGAAGTGTGTTGTTGTAAAAACGGTTAGTATAGATTAAGAAAAAGCATAGCACAAACAAATGTGAGAAAATGGACCACTCACTGGAAAAAGGACTTTTTAAAACTAGCAGGTTCCTGCTTATATGTTACTCATATTTTACTCATATTTTATTAGATTCAGCTCCACCATTGTTGAGTCAGGCCTTAATCATTGAACTCTAGGTATTTTCTTCTTAGTAAATAGTAAGTTTGTGTCTTAAATACTTACAGTGGAGAGGAGAGTGTGACTTGGGCTCTGTCTGTTTCCATCTGCAACATACCTTATCATATTTACTTGTCTTTATATGACAGGGACATCACACATTAATAAGCATCAGTTTAAATTCACCATGGTGGGTAACCATAGAGGCTAATTTTTATCTGCTGTCACTGGACAGATCTAACTATGTCACACCTACAAAGCAATGCATCAGATTACCATGTTATCTTAAATATTTCTAAAGCATAAACAAGAAAATATATATATATTTGTAAAAATATTCAGCAAAGCATCTATACCTATTTATTTTATTGATAATCAGTAATATTGGCGTTCTGTCTGTGCATAATACATACTCAGTGAAAGTATGTATAAAAAGTATATGCACAGTGACATGCAATTTCAGTATTTTCTTTGCTTCTTCTGAATATTTACATAACGTTATTAAGGAAATCAGCAATTGGAGTCAATCCCAGAAAAAAAGGACTAGTGCATCCCTGGACGAGTTAGATGGATATATTTTCAGTTTAATATTGCTGTGTTTGACTTGTAATCAAGCTTTAAAGTTACTCGTCTACTGCTGTATGTGTGTTACTAAATCCACGATGCGTACCTGTGCAAATTAAAGTCCGAATACACTCCTGGAGCTTGTTGGTGCTTTGGTAACCACAGTTGCCCCAGTTAAACTGCACAGATGGTGGAGGGACAGAGAATAAACTGGTTTAATGGTGAAATATGTATTTCAAACTGGAATTTCTTTTTCCTGTGAAAAGAGAAATGGAGTTTCTTTTAAGGACATCTAAATAGAACATGGAGAGAGAATTTGTTGACATATTGTTTTACTACTTCTCCTTAGATATCACATTAATTCTTCATAGCTGTCACCCACATTTGTCATGCTGTTCACAATTTCTGTTTTTGTCTTGTCTACGTCAGGGTGTAACCTTGACAGCAGCTATTGGTGGAGCCGACATGCCGGTGGTAATCACCGTACTCAACAGTTACTCCGGCTGGGCCCTGTGTGCTGAGGGTTTCCTGCTGAATAACAATCTGCTGACCATTGTCGGAGCTCTGATTGGGTCGTCCGGAGCCATTCTGTCGTACATTATGTGTGTGGTGAGTAGAGAACAGTCTAAAGGACAATGTTTACTGAGATGTTGCTGGTTTGCGTTTTTGGCACCGTTGTTTAACCCCTGTAGGAAAACATTTATATATAATGTGTTTGGTAAATCTGAACACATTCTGTGATGCGAGAGTTCCACTCCTGTCCACCAGGAGGGACTCTAACTTTACCGTTATAAGTGAGATGTTGTTGTGAATCAAATCTCAGGTCACAAGTGTGTGTTTTTTTTAAGATGTTTGCCTTTCAAATTTCTTCTGTTGCCACAGTTATCTGTGAGCAATCAGTGATGTGGGAATCATAAAAAATAAAGAATGCTAAATATCTCTGTCCGCTCTCAGGCCATGAATCGCTCGCTCGCTAATGTGATCCTGGGAGGTTATGGAACATCTTCCACCGGTACAGGAAAGCCCATGGAGATCATAGGGACGCACACAGAGGTTAACATTGATCAGACAGTTGACATGATTAAAGACGCCCATAACATAATCATCACTCCAGGTAAGACACACACGCCTACACACACTTCACAAGTCCTGTGTGTGAGTGGAAAAGCTGTGGAAGTGTGTGTTGTGTTTGTTTAACCTTTTCTTGGACCCGTGTTACGTCACTAGGATAAACGACAAGTCATGGTAGAATGGCAGCACACACATGTTCACGTTTCTGTGTGGTCGTCTGTCCGTAGTAGACCTTCTACAGTGCAGCGTATACATGCAAGGTCAAGGGGAAATTAGATAGAGTGAGGGTATGTAGAGCTTTTGTTGACTATTCAAATCCTACATCTAAAATTTGGCCTGAAGTTCCTTTTGTTCCAGCTTTATAGGATTTCTCCATTCCAATATGTTTTCATTATTTAACTATAAATATTTATCAGATCCTCTCATTTGTACTGTGTCTTAAAGGCACGGTGTGGCTCAGTAATATGTCAGTCTCCTTAGCAGATGGTTGAGAACCGCTCACTGTTCCAAAGAGCTATTTTACTCACGTGGGTACATGTAAACACAGACTGAAGGCATCCAGCCTGTAAATTGGTGATTGCAGGCACGGCGCTGAGTGCCTGTGTACAAAAACTAACTATTAAGAGGGAACCTACTGCAATTTAAAAGATTCACAAAATTAAAAGCGGTCACGTGGTTGAGAAACGTCTGAAGCCAAAATCAGGCCAAAGACTTTTTGGGTTCGGACTAAAAGAAACAAAAGAGCAGAAATAATTAAAAAAAAGGTTTTCTTGCCTTACAGCAACATGATCTAGGTAATAAAGTGACACTTGTGAAGTCATTTATTTAATTTACCTTAAAGAATTTCACAAAGCCTCTAAATCTAAACATGAATATCCAAATCCTATCTGTCCTTTGACGTAGGCTACTCGTGACATGCAAATCATTTGTTTATGATGCAGAAGTTCACCTTGTTTTCTCTCGTCAGTACTCACACTGGCATTGTTACTCCGCACCAACATTCAGCCAGTCCACTTGTTTCCATTTTGCCCATTCTCCCTAATTGGAGCCGTCACAGTCACTTTGCCTGATTGACATCTGTGGAAACAGTTAAGACCTGGCCTGATAAACATAAGTGTTTTCCTGGCTTCGTCTGGCCCATCTCTGCATGGTCTGGGTCCACTTGTTTTTCCTATAGGAGTAACTCCTCAGGGAATGTTGGGGGCACTAGGAATGAAAGACGGATTGAAAAAAGTCAGAAACCATTAAATGCTTGTAGACTTTATCTTTTTTTTATGCTGACTTTGCTGATTTGCCACTTTAATTGGAGTGTTGTCACTAGACAGTTTGTTTTTGACAGGCCTGGTAAACACTACTGGACCGTTTGACATGTGTTTGTTTGTGTAACGGTGTGATTAAAAATCAAGTACCGCAATCTTAGGCTTGAAGACGTCAACCAAGAGAATTCAGTGCGCGCCATTAAAATGTAATTACAAGTAGTAAGAAGTGTTAAATAAAAAACAAAAGATGAAACATGAAGGCAGCCATTTCTAAGCATGGACAAACATGTCTTTTTCTTTATATTTCAAAATACGGAGCCCTTTAAAACCAGTTGAAAAGCCACTCTAGCATTGCTAAACAATATGAGTGTAGTATTCTGATTAATGAGTGAGTCCTTGCTGAAAAAACAGTCTGAAGCCATGTCACCCGGTTTAACGCGGATTTCTTCTGACGCCACCTGTCAATCAGCCCGCCTCCCCCGGTTTCCTATTGTGTTCTCATTAAATAATCATCTTCCCTCTCAGACTCGTCCGTGCGGTGATAGAACTGCAAACACATCTTGGTTTTGGATACAGCCAAGTCAAACATGTTTGAACATTGTCAAAGTGATTAGGACAGTTCACAATGAGGTCAAGATGTGTCCCAGAACCACTTGCACAAGACCTCCTGCTGGGATGTATGTACCAGCAGACGGGTGTTTGTCTTAGCTTGGACAGAAAAGTCATCGCAGACACTGTGTATTCTGCACTCAGACGTGGTATCGGCTTATATATCTTTCCTGTTGCTTTGTCTTTAAGGTTATGGGCTCTGCGCTGCAAAGGCCCAGTACCCCATCGCTGAGTTGGTGAAGATGCTTAAAGATGCTGGAAAGAAAGTCAGGTAAATGGGGGATTAATTTACTTCCAAGTAAATTAGAATAGATGAATAAATCCGAAGAAGCTACAGTAACTCCTGTCATCATTATGAGGACGGCAGGATAAGCCATGCATGTGCGCAGATGCTGCGGTTGGATGCAGCATGTATAGATGTAGACAGATATATAGACAGCGCAGTTTAAGGAGGAAATTAAATTAGAGCTTTATTAAATACAATATGCAGAGTGTACCACGGACAGAAGAGAAGGCAAGAGACCTGTGTGCGAAGACGGAATGAGAAAAAGGAAATGCAAAAGAGGGGAAGGACAAGGTACAGCGGAAGCTTGTGTAATTGTCCTGCCTCAGTCGTTTGATCCTGGCTGTTGCAGCTGCTGCTACTTAGAGCATTTGTACTTGATTAGAGGAAAGTGGGTGGTCAGAGAAAAAGAGAAAAACCTCCTTCACCCTGATCTCTTGCTGTTTCCTTTCTATTTTCTCTGTTCTGTATTCCAATACTTGTTTTCTTACTTTTTCTATCTGCCTTTACGATCCTTCTGCAGCTCCTAACAAATGAAAAGCTTCAGTATATTAACATCCTGACGTTCGGAAGCACACTTCAGCCGTCAACAAGACCAAAGCCTCTGTGTGTCCATGTCCTCCTACATATTTAGACTTTAGGTAATACACAGAGTGCAGAAACTGACTTATTCAATCAGCAGACACTCTAATAGATCCCAGAACCGTCCGGCCGTCTGCACTCTGAATCTGCCTACACTCACCGAACAAATGGGAGATAAATATCCAAATGATAGTTGTTCTCGTGGGCGAGTAGAGGGAGACAGCCACCCGAATTCAGTGGCTGGTGTTAATTTCCTACGCTGACTACATGACATGGCTAATTGAGCTTGAGCGCTGTGTGTACCCAGTCACACACACACACAAAACAAATAATACGTGATGAAGAACTGTAAGCAGACCGTATCACATCTCTCCAGTCCACTTGTTCAACAGATCTGTCACAGTTATTGTCGCTTTCTCTGCTGTAGCTCATTTATTTCGGTCCCTGCTTGTCCACCCCTGACATCTTCTACCTCTCTTTGTTTTCTATTTCTCCTCAGACACAAAGAAGGAGACGAGAGAGGAAACACTGTAATCAAATATTCAATAACAGTCGGACTTTTGTTCCCATAGGTTTGGTATTCACCCGGTGGCCGGTCGTATGCCTGGTCAGCTCAACGTGCTGTTGGCTGAAGCTGGTGTGCCATATGACATCGTGCTGGAAATGGAGGAGATTAATGAGGATTTCCCTGGTGAGAGCGTCTCTTCTCTTCTGTGTACATAGATGACAATAATCTGTTATTGGTAATTAAGAATTACTTTCAACCACACGCTGTTGGCACTATAAAAATATTAGTTAAATGAACAGTTGAACATTTTGGGAGATTATGTGCTTTGGTTTGTTCAAATCTTCTCATCAAATTATTGGCGGGAGAAACTTTCTTATTTTTCAGTTTGTCAGTAATGTGAAAAACAATTCAGTAATTAAGTTGTTGCTGGTCAAATTAACTTTAATCTCCCCAGAGTTTCTGCAATTTTTCTCAAAAAAAAAAGATGTTTTGCAAAAAGTCCTGCATAATATTGATCCCATCATCTCCAGATGTCTCACGCTCCATCTCTGACTAAATGAGCCTTGACTTCAATCCTCAGAAACAGGATTTACATATTTTTATAGCTAGAAATAAAAGTATTGGTATTCATTGATTGGACACATTTGACAAAACGTCATGGGGTTTGACGACAAACTCACTAAAGACTCAGATAGGTGTATGTGTTGGAATGACTGGTTAAAAGTGCATTTAATGTAACTTTTGTGTGTCTCCTTCCAGACACTGACCTAGTTCTGGTGATCGGAGCTAACGACACAGTGAACTCTGCTTCCCAGGAAGATCCTAACTCCATCATCGCTGGTATGCCTGTGCTGGAGGTCTGGAAGTCGAAGCAGGTGAGACATCTGGCACAAGTGTGTGCAGTGTTGAGTTTGTCATGTTGTCCTGAAGCTTGACAAGATGCGGAGGAACGGGAGCCTTTAGCAAAACGTTTTTAAAATATTTTTATTGCCGGTTGTCGCGTGATGTACTTTTGAAGATGCGACAAACCTAGAGAAAAGCGCTGCTCATATTTGCTCACGCTCACACAGTCTGGGACGCACACATGCAGACGCAGATCGTTACCGCTCCAGGTGCAGTCCATCCTGATCCCATTAGTGGTGACTGTGTCCCTGTGGGATGACGACATTCAGAGCGTTGTGCTGGCACCACTCCGAGATCTGGGATTTATACAGCGCTCCCACTAGTTTCCACACACTTTCCCCTGGGGAAATCAAAGGACATTGTATTTAACCGCACACGGAGACACACATACAGGTGCACAGATTAAAAACATTGAGAGACACTTACTTTACGAATTGTAACCGTCCCCAGTTATTCATCGATGTGCCATGTGAGAACACGCATTCAATTGTCAATACGGTTAAATGTGGATTAAATTGGCCGAGAATTCCCACGGAAGCATTTATGTTAAACGATGGGTCGACTTACTGACTTGTGCTCAAGGCGAACAGAGAAAGCGTTATTGAATTCACTGTGCAAAGCCAACTATGAAGGTTTTCCGCATATAAATTAATGAGGTTTATGTTAGCATTAAATTGATTGACACACAGTAGTTTAAATGAAAACAGGTTTGTTAAATGCATTGATACGACAGCTGTTTGTAACATTTAAGCCAAGATGGGATTCAGGCCCACTCACAAACGTCACCTTTTAAATCCCGGCTGAAGGAGAAACGAAATCCATCAGTTTGCTGTGTTTCTGGATCCAAGGTCAGACAGAGGTTGGTTGCTGAGAGGAAAGGAAAATGTCAGGCTGATGGAAAACTCTGGTTTTACTTTAGAAAAGTTTGGAGAGACACAGGTCACAGTATTCGCATCGCCCCAAAGTTCATTTTGAAAACTTGTTTTTCAGCATTGTCTCTCTAATCATGTGGCCTAATGAGCGTGTAACTATATCTCGTTTCATCCAGGTGATTGTGATGAAACGTTCCCTGGGTGTGGGATACGCAGCTGTGGACAACCCCATCTTCTACAAACCCAACACCGCAATGTTGCTAGGAGACGCCAAGAAGACTTGCGATGCTCTGCAAGCCAAGGTGCGCGAGTCCCTGAGCTCGTAAGCGGCGGTCTCCGCGCACGGCACCCATGGGTGACGAAAGTAGGAGACAATGAAGCAACGTCTTAACAGACAAATACAAAAATGAATTCAGCACTTGGATCATTTTTCTCACAAAGATGATCAGTTGTTGTTTTGGCCAAACTCTTCCTGAGATCCATAAATAAAAGGAAGGAACATCAATCAGCAGTGTAGCGGCAGCAAAACTATTAGATTTAGGATACTGCTTTAGGGAGTAGTTAGTACTTAAAGATAATTTAGATGAATTGGAATGAATAAAAGTAGAGATTAAAAAAGTGAAAATGTGTGATAAACGTAAGCACTAACACTATGTCTGCAGAGTTTGATTTTGCTTGAGGAAAAATAATTTGATGTTCCCCGACTTGCGTTACACCCAGTGTTTTCTCCTCACACTCGCTGAAACGTTCCTCTTTTTGTCCAGTGAAAAGAAAAAAAGCAGAATACATTTTGTAAAGTTTCTTAAATTTTTTACTATAATAAGAGGTTTTTGTATTGAGTTAAATAATTAGCAGAAACCCAGAAACCAATATGGATGTTGTAGAAGCCACAGCCAGTTATTGAAATGTTGTCACTGTTTCAAGATTTCAATATCCGCTTCTTCTTCTTCTGCGTCTTCTCTTTTCACTTGCGTCTTGTTCACTCCCCACACATCCAATCACACATGGATCCAAATCCATTCAAACTTTCTGTCTGTTGAGCATTTTTTGCAATAAACCAAAAGTGTGAGACCACAGCTGCTCTGTAATGCTGCTGTTACAGGACAGCAAATAAACACCCCTCCAAACAAACTCTCCCATAGCTCTGATAGCCGAATGGATTTTATGAAGATGTATCCCGTCATCCCGCGTACGTCTACATGTGATGTTTCAGCCTTTGTGGTAAAGGTTCTCATTTTGGTGAATGTGGCTCATCCACTCTAATGTGTGACCTCATTATTGCTCCAGAGGCTAATGAACTACCACTGCTCATAAAGTGGGGCCAGATGTTACCTGGCTGTTGTGTAATGAGTCTAAAACAACAATGCACTTTTTGAATTTGTCACCACATTTCAGAACACATAAATGGTTTATAATTGAGTATTTCTAAACTGACATTGCTCTTTATTTCATTCCTTTTGTTAAAGCCCAGCGTTTGATAAAAACACAACCTTGTGCTGCCCCCTTTTATGCCCACTCTGGAAAGACGGGCACACATTTAGGTCATTTGACATGTGTACTGTGTAACCACATTGGTAATTAAAAATGATCACACACTTAATGACAGAATTACTCTACACCAGTAACGTTTATATTTTCTTGGCTAAGCTTGTACTGTGGTCTTTAATTTCTTATTTGCTTTTTAAGAACGGGATTAGTAGATTTTGTTTTGGAAAACGGTATGAGGAACAAAAGCTTATGACCCTAAAACCTGTAAGTTGTTATTATAGTTTCATCCGGGGACCTGATACATCTGACAACTCTCCTACCTCTCCATAAAACAAACAACAGATTTCATGGGACATTCATCAGACCAGTCGTCTTTGATTTAATCTACCACGTGTAAATGTGTAACGGACCAATCATTACACCCACACACCACACTCGCATATCCTGAACCCGACCAACTACATTCTGTTCACATTCATTTTTAACCGTCAGACCTCAGTTTGCTGCTGTGTTTTGTGCAAGTGTAGATCTGCAGATGTCATATGTGCTCATGAAGGATTATTGTTCTTATAGGTCTTTAGGGAAGGTTAGACGGAAACGGCTATTTAATATTTGTAGACTGGTGCCATTTGTGTAGTATTGATCAAAATAAAGTGGATGGAAATTTGGATCATTTTCCCATATGCCCTGAATTCCCTTATCGTTTTTTTTCCATTCTTCCACGGGAGAGTATTTTTGTAAAGATACATCATATTTGTGCAGAGCAACAATGTGGTTTTGAAGTTTTATGAGGTTTAATGCACCGTGACAGGGAGATGAAATGTACTGTGAATGTGTTTTCACCATCTTTTGTTTATCGTGGCACATTTTCACTCCTAATAAACCTGTATTTACACCAGATGCTGGCTGAAGCTGTCATTTCTTTCCTGACACGCTTTTAAAGGTGCAACTGAATTCCTTGATGGAAAACAAGTTGATCTGCAGGTTCTCCCCAGAGGTCGGCCTCTTCCCATTTTTCTGTGATGGGGTTAAAAACTCAAATATGAGGATAAAGGATCACGAGGAGACGTCGACACTCACACACATGTAGTGCTTTATCTGATTCTTCAGTTATAGTATAGCTCATTAATGACTGCAGCAGACAGGACAACCAATTTCATTTAGTTAAAAAGAAAAATATATGTTTTAATCTTTAACAAACTCTGTGGAAATTGCAGTATTGTCTAAAATGTGGCTGTTTTCAAATCATCACAGTAAAATGAAGGTTAAACGCAGATAAAAGGTGGCTTCTTTTGGCATCACTGAACATCTCCCTGCAAAATAGAAAACTTTGCACATGCTCTGCCTAGATGACGGATAGTCATCCTCAAACTGTCTTTGTGCAACAGAATGACATTCGTGAGTTTGTCATGAGGGTTGGGATGATGGCTGAAATGTAAATATCGGTTTGTGTGACATTTTCACTTACAAGCAACACTTGATTGCTATCCATCAGCTAAGAGTGAACTGGAGGTACTTACAAGGGGAGTGGTGCCTTCAGAGAGAGTAGATGAGGCCTCAGATTTATGGAGATTGGGATTGCATGTGTGAGCGATGAGGGTGGCTTCATCCTGCAACAAGTAGCACTCAGACAGGGCTGTTATCTGCTCTCAGGCTGGAGGAGATCTAAGGAGAGCTGCTATTCCCACAGCAGAGGCGAGATGCAGCAATAGAGATAAAGGAATGGGTTAGAAATGGTTCAGGGGGTTTGCTAATTTGATAACTTACTTTACATGCATTATCTGTATGAAGATATCTCCTTGTGTAACTTTATAAAATATAGACCTTGCACGAATTGGTTTTGAAAATGCTGCTGGAGGATCTCAGGTTCAGGACATTGTTGTTACGATGTGTATGTGCGACAGAGAGCGCATGAAGATGCACGACCTGATACATGCTGAGGTGACAGCCTCCTCAGCTCAAGCTGGTCTATAGTCACACTGCCGGTATTTATCCAGCACTGTAGGACACCCAGCATGTTCCAACCACAATAAGCCTCCATCCTTTCTGTCCGTGCAGATAATCTGTCCTGGCTGGAAAAAAAGTTTATTTTCCCTGGCCTTGCATGTGATTTCATGAGGGGGGGGGGGGGGGGGTTAATTACTTATGGGTATTGAAAGCGTTTTAATATCTTTGATGATGAGATGATGTATGTGGAGGTGTACACAAACTCCACTTGGATAAAAGTGCCAAGAAAAATACTCTACACTACAAGCAGAAGTGCCTTATAATAGGTAAAACTCAAGTTAAAGTACTATAGTGCAACCTCTAAGCTTTACTTAAAGTATAAAAGTAAAAGTAGTCCACTAAGAAAACAATCTATATTGAACAATTGGACGTGGTTCTACTTTACGACAGACATCCAGATACCAAATTTCTGCTACAACATCATGTTAATGGAGATGTAAAGTGTATAGTAGTCATTGGCCTTTGAGAAGAAGACACCTATTCACCTGTAAACTAGGATGATAGATTACTAAATCGGTGTATATTATACTATAGCTGAAAAAAAGTGCCAAATTACTGCATATTATAAACATAAATCTGATAACTTATGCCTAAAAAGTGCTGTTTTCTCAGATCTTGCTGCAATTTCCATATTTCGTTTTTTAATGAATGTTAATATTTCTTGATAATATACAAATATACAGATTTACTGTTGTCAGTCATCAGTCTTCATTATTGTTTGGAAGTCAGTCGCTTCCTGAAATATCAATACATAACATTATTGCATATTCTAAATTGAGGAAAATGTTCAAAAACTTATTTTCAGCAGGTCATTTCACAGACTTTTCAAAGCTTGTTTCTTGTATTAGTTCCTCTACTGTCTATGCAATAAAAAAAATCAGTCGCATTTGAATACAATGCTACACAGACAAACTTGAGTCTGTGCAGCACGTTTTCCCGCAGCACTCAAAACTAGTTCTTCAGCAAACCCACAGACCAAAGTTGGTTCAGTGTGTGTGAGACAGAGAGAGAGAGGAGGGGCGGGGGTATATAGTCTTGTGTACATGGAGTAATAATTGTTGAAAGGCGTGGAGATGAAACCATGTGTGACTTAAGAGATTTGTAGATGGGTCACCCGACCATAGATAAAGTAGATGTGTGGTGTATGTGTTTCCGTGTATATATTTTAAAAATGGAGACTAGAGGATGTGGCTGTGAGAAGCTTACACCGACTACTCCAGCAATCATTTTTACCAGGTTTAGCATCTGTTTGTCTTTCAACCAGAACTAACCTGCTCAATACTCAATACAACAGTGCTCATGTAACCATATTAATCATTATTCACCTTCAACTCAAAAAACAAACACTATGTATTTTGACCTTGTTTTAAAACTTCATCAAATTCTGTAGTTCATATTTCATGTCTGAGTAAGTCTAACATGTTATTCTACACTGCCAATAGATTCATCACAGCTTTGGCAGTTGAAAGCAGCATATTGTTATGCTGTTGTACAGACAGATTCCCTTTGTGAAAGCTTAAACAAGACTAAAATAAACACAATCATTTGCCTGCACTGATGTAAAATGTGCTTGTATCACCGCTCTCTGATAAGTGAAGCTGTGAGAACTAGGAGACCCATCATTCGCATTAGTCGCTGCAGCGCTGGACTTGTTATATCTACAGGTAGAGTGATGGTGTGTCATCACTCTTCTGTAGAAATGACCTCTTAATAAGTTGAATCACAGCCCTGTACCCCCCTTACTGTCTGAAACAGAAACTGTGTTATTGAGCAGTGTCTTAAAAGCACCTAGGCCTCACGGACACACTATCCCGGACGTACACAAACATTCAGAACGTCTGCCCCGGACCATCCTGGGGTCGTGTGGACTGTGACAGCCAGAGATAAATGTAGACGCACTAACCTGGCCAGCTAGCAACACAACCGGCCTCTTTACTGTTCATTTTCATTGCTGCTTAGGGCTGGCTAACATAAACACTGTGGGAGTGTGTCCTTTTAAGCTGCTTTTATTGTCCAACTGCTTTTCAACCTCTGGATGTAAATTGTTGAGATGTTAGGGTAGAAGGATGAGAGAAGAGGGGAATAGGTGGGGGTGAAGGGAGGCGAGGGGGTGGTTAATGCAGCGGTGAGAAGTGAGGGGAGGGGATTTCCTCTGAAGTAGAGCAGGGAATCATTTACAATGGTTTCTCCGTGTGTGTGTGTTTATCTGCATCTGTATGTTTGTACATATGTGTCATTAAAAGCAGAGGCATCACGAAGTTCAGAGGAACGAAATGTTTATTGAACCATCTTCCCAGACCTCTTAGCATCAGTTTGTTAATGCCTTGTGGCAAGGCGAGAGTTGTAGGGGCAAGAAAGAAATGCAAAACGAAACAATTGTGTTTACACTGAATTGGTAGGAAACCCGACCTATGCAAATTAAGGAGGGAACACACAAGGCTTTAAAGCCAGTGTGGATTCACTGTGGCTGTCAAATGCAAACACTGGGAAGGAAATCCTTGAAAATATGTCTGCTATGCAGCTGTGGTGCCTTATGATATTTATACGCAGTATGATGTTTGTTTGGCTTGTAAGTCATCACTGTAAAGGATGATCTGCCATGAGGGCTTCATAACAAAAGTCCCCCATAGTTCTCTACCTAATGTACATTACTGAAATAACATACTTTTATGGAAGTGAAAAGTAAATCAATTTGTCAATTATCAAGGCTGTATTTCATGTTTAAACCTATAAATACCTGTAGCTTAGTTTGAGGTTGGGGTCACTTGCACTACTACCACTACTACTATGTTTACTACTACTGTTTCTAGTACTATTAGGACTATCAGTCCTGCCTGGTTTCCAGTTTGGCCAATTAGAGGTTCTCACGGGTCTAAAACCTGTCTTAAAGTGGACCTTTGGAAAAGTCAAGAGGGACCCCTAATAGATAAATTAAGAGAGACCTGATCCACCCAAGTAGAGTAGACCTGAGGATAACCAGACCTTATTCAACATGCAGTAAACCCAAACAGACCCGAGGTCTTGTCTTGTCTCCCTTCACTTTTCCTTTCCTGTTTTTAATGCCTCCACACTGACGATAGCTAAGGCTGGAGGCATTGTTTTTGGGTTGTCTAGAAATACTTGCTTTCTTGGTGAACTGATTAGATTTTGTTTGCTAAAGGTTAATGGTCGCACGGATTTCACGTTAATCCAGTTCTTTTTTCAATTTTGGTACGGTTGGAGTCAATAATGAACTGATTAATTTCAGTCATTCATTATTATTGTCCCTTGGGATCAAGCATGAACTGAAAATTTTGGTGGTCAGAGGTCACGGACACTGTGAACTCGTGTTTGTACCATTGTCATCAATGCTATTGCTCAGATGCCTGGAACAAATTCCTTACATCTGGCTCAAACATCTGCTAATTCTAGTTAATTTTATTATCTTGTTTTCACACATACCCATACATTCCCATATTTTCTTGGGTGTGTGTACACATTTTTGTTTTTTGATTTGCCCCTAAAAACTGTTGCTCTGAGAAAATCAACATCTGTGACGATTTAACATCAAATTATGCCCTGTCTTTGTCTGTTTGCTCAATTTGTTGCGCTTTTTTTTGTTAAAAGCATAATTTTCTCTCTCTCTCTCTCCCTCTTGCTCTGTCTCTATGAATATATATTAAATATATATGGACCATGGACCCGCAAAAATTACGCATTTAACAAAATAAAGCTTATGTATATATATATATATATATATATATATATTCTGTTCATTAAAAAATATTACATACCACTGACAACTGCTCCACCGACTGAGCTACTGCCTCCCCCACTGCCATGAACCATACTTCCAGAATCCTCCATTTTGTTTGCATTAATATTTATCTGCATAAATATTCATGATGCCAACTATCTTTAAAACAATATGCTGTTATTTTGAGGCCTTATCGCCCACCCCCAGTCCAGCTGTTTAGTGTTTCAAGAGCTGTCATCAGGCTTTATTCAAACAGACACGTCCACAAATTACAGACACACCCTGCCTTATCTTGTGACATTCTGACTTTGCTCTGTCATCGGAGGTGGCTTTTATCTGGGGGGAACTTAAGAGCTTTCCATGAGAGTCGCCAGAAAAATCACCAAAACTAAAGTCTAGAGTGGAGCTTGAATCCCTCGGGACGTGACCTAATGTGGTGTCCCGTATCTGATTGGTGGGGGGTTTAGCGAGTTTACTTGTCTCTTTAAGGTGGTGGAGCTGTGCACATTTTTGTTGTTCACAGAAATGTGGTCTAGACTAGAAAATTGAGAAGAAGGGAGAAAATGATGAAAAGACATACAGCCCAGTTTTTTCCACATGGCATAACAGAAAGGATTTCCCTCCCTCCTCCCTCCACAGATGCTGTGGTGTCTGTTTGTGGTGTGACGTGTGTATATCTGTGTGAGAGAGGCGAAGACGTGACTGGGGTTGGTAACAATGGAGAAAGGAAGAGGCTGAGAGAAAGAAGCTTGTGCGTAGGAAAAGGAATAGTGTACAGTGAAAGTGTGTTCGAGAGAAAGGCAAGTCAGTCAGTGAGAGTCGGGTATCAGCGGTGTAACCTCTTCAGCATCAGGGGGGCCTCATCAGAAACACACACAAAAGGGTGACTGACAATGAAAGCGGGATGATGTTTCACAGCCGAGGTAGAAAAAAGGAAATCATATCTTTCCCCTCCCTTTCTCTTTCTGTCTCACTCACTTTCTGTCTCTTTCTTAGTGTTTGCAGAGCTAGAAAGACAGAAACACCTGAGCCCCGGCTTTGAGCACCACCGTGTCATAGAAGGAATGTGTCACTTCTATATGTGTGTGTGTGTGTTTGGATGAGATGGACACAACACCAGCCAGCATACCTCACTTGCCCACCTATCTGAGAGTCTTTGAACACTTCCCAGCTGTATGCCGGCCCATTCAGCGATCAGTGTTTGATCACAGTCTGAATGGGTATCTGATGAAACCTGTGTGTGAGCCAGTCAAAGCTGCTGGGGTTTCACCTAAAAACGGATCAGTCACTAACATGCAGCAACAGCCTCTCAAATGAAGGACAAAATACTCATTTTACTATAAATAAATTAGTGTATCATGCATGTTTGTCGCCTTTGGAATTTTTAGTTTCGTGGCTTAGATACGGACATGCAGAAAGATTCTGATAAATGTCTGACATAATGTTAACGTCAGACTGATTGCTGATGGACTGCTGATAGACTGACAGACTATTTTGTTGTAGTACCACTTAATGTCAGAGTTTCAGATAACATCTTTTAAGGTGATAAACTAATAACAAATCCTATTCTTAGTAGTTAAACTAGCATTGCTTAGCTCCTGTCTATCCAGTTAGCTGAAGCATTCACATATGCATGAAGGAATGTCCACCAGGGTTGTAATGGTTCTGAGACTCTGTCACAGACATAACTGTGGGTGCAAACGGGTGAGTGGGAAAAAAAACAATTTAAACTGAATAAAAGCTGTTAGTAGTTTGCCTTGTGGTCCTGCATTCATTACCAGCTTTATGTATTTCTACACTATCAGGAAACTAAACATGGAGCTGGACCAAGTTAATCAGATAATCTCAACTCTGAGTCATCGAGCAGCGCATGAACTGAGCCAGCGTGAATTTGTTCAAAGCTGAGTTTTTGAAAGTGTGACAACTTCGCCGTCTGCGATACATGCAGAGCTACTTGGCAGTTTGCATTTGACAGACATTTTATATTGTTTACTCATGAACAACTTGTAATGTTGGAGTTTTCATCGGGTCATGCTAATTTGTTAGGAATGCTGCGGAGTAAACTCGGCTTGGGGAGGGAAAAAAAAAGCAGACCCGTGAAATGTGATGAAAATAAAACACCACAACACAGAGGCCGACCCAGTCAGTCAGAGTAATGGAAAATCAAACAGGACCTGTTTCTTTTTCTTTTGATGTTGCTGTAATTAATCAGTGCTATTACTCTGCTACTTGTGTTTTCACACAGAATGCACATTCAATTATAAATGTGAGCATCACTATATCAGTAACGTAAGCTAATGACAGCAGCGAAGCTAAGGGAGTGTCTCTGTGGCATTTATGGTCTTACAGTGTGGGTGGCTGATGTTGCTGATGATGGCAACGGTGGAGCATTAAAACCATAACACTCAGGTATTCTCTGAAGTACACAAAGGAACGTGATAAGTGCTTACATTTATCCAAGTCTCTTATTTTCCTTCAGCCCATGTCTCACATACTTTAATCAGCAAAAACATAACAACCATCTGGGATTTATTGTGTTAAGTAAGATTATTAGAAAGTGCTGACAGCAAATATGCCACTATGAGGTCAACGGCACACACACCGAGTGCATGACATAACGCACAGGCTCAGCTGGCCTGAGCCTGTGAGCCTCTCTAAGACGAAGCACTGATCAACGTTTGCAGATGTTGTCTGATGCAACATTGTCATTAATTATCACACTACATGGTGTTAACGAATAAGCATTCTTCTATTTTGTCGGTACTAAGCAGACTCAAATAATATGACAGGCTCGAAAATAACAGTGGTTTCATGGTGCCAGAAAAGAAACAACTTTTCATTCAGTCGCTCAGATACCAGAGATATTGTGTTTTGCAGATGTTTTCAGAATTGTTTTTCAAATTTGCCAAGCAGCAAAATAACGTCAGCCTGTATCTTGGATTGTGGTTGGTTAATCAATCCCAAAACCTTCAGAATAAAAGGCCTTTGGTTTTTGTTGTTTCTTACAACACAAGCTATCGAGTTTCAATGGCAAAGAGAAGCTCTGGTACCTATTTTGTTGTCATGCTTTCACTTATGCCAGTATAGATGCTTCTCTCTTATTCGTCTACATAACTGCTGTGTCAGTGCCGAGTGCTGTATCTGACCTTTACAGAGCTCCACATGGTCTTCACATCATAACCAGCACTGGAAAAGCAAGGGACCATGTTGAGTTGTGTTGCCATCACTAGTGAGGAGAACTGCATTTCAAGACTGTGTATGTTTAAAGGCTCGGTATCTTGAGGACATCATTTTATTCTCCTTCTAAATGGCTAATGGTGTAAATCTGGACCTTCCGTTTTGTGCGACCTCTTCCCCAGATGACAGCAGCATTTACATGACAGGAAAAAGTATGTGCTGTTTAGTGATGAGGAGGGTCTGGCACAATTACATTGTGCTTTTACAATAAATTCACTTTTTACGTTGTTTCCTTATGTTGCGCTTAAAGAAGGCACAATGGTGCAGATGACCAGGAGAAATGGAGACCCGAAGACTGACACACCAGCGTACAGAAGTACAGACAGTGAGGGAATATTGGATATAAGTAGGGGAACCCCTCATTATTGTGATGGTTTGATAAGTCACCTCTTGGTATGGTAATAAAACTTAATTTAGTGAGCTTTTTTGTGAAACTCTGATATGTTTGTGCAGCCAGGCCACACACTGCAGCACCGTCTGCCAAGAAAACACTCCAGAATAGGAAATATTAATAAGAGGCCCTGACCTGCCTGCGTGTGTCCCTGTAATGAGTGTTTGAGTATGTGTGGGTTCTTTGAGTCATGAGTGCATGCGCGCGCGCGCGTGTGTGTGTGTGTGTGCTGACGTGTGTATGTTACAGCATCAGCATGAGACGTTCCTCAGCTGTTGCAGTGGAAACATAAAGATGATGATGGAGATGAGCTGTGGAGCGTAAGGATTTACAAAGAGGTGAAGTACAGAAGTTATTTACACGATTATGCTTAGTTACACGTGATGTATTATTATTTTCCTTTTTCTTTATAGGCCTGATGTGGAATAAACTCTAGGAAGGTAACTTTTCTTCTCTGCCATGGGTCTGTTTGAATCACAAGTATAAGTTTTAATTCAATATAACAGATTCAAAGAGAAAACTGCTATAATGTGTCTGTTCATTCTTAAGCCTTAGCCTTGTTTTGGTTAGTGTGACTGTGGACAGAGAACACCATGTACACCAAACTTGAGCTCTGAGACAGATTGAAGGCAGAGCAGTGCTGACTACTCCCCGGGTTTGATTTATTTTGTCAATGTCCAGAATCAGTTTTAGCTCTAGGAAAAACTCCCACAGTTATCCTAATAGATTGCCATGAAATGTTCTACAGACTTTTCACAGCCCCTAAAAGCTGAATAATGCTGATTTAGCAAAATTCTAATTCCACCACTGTGGCTGCCATTTTTATCAGACATGTTAGCATGCAGACACCCTAAACTATGGCTGTGAACCTATTAAGCTGTTGTTGTTAAAATTTTGAAGCATGTGAAGGACTGAGCAAATACGTAAAAGCCTTGTACAGGGTAAAAAAATGTGTTAAAAAAAACTGTTTCACATAAAAAAAATGTTCTCCCAAGTCCAGCGGAGGCTCTTGTGAAACATCAGCCTTCCCATTACCCTAAATTAGGTGGATATCTTTCAACTTAAAGTGTGTTCTACTCTACAGTTTACTCTTTTTGTTCTCTGAGCTGTGGTGGCTGTGTTTTGGCCCTGATTTCTTGCATTAGTTACAGTACAGTTGCATTCTGGGTGGAATAACAAAGAAGCAGTTGTAGCGACAAAGACCTACTGTGACATACAAATAAGTCAGTCAGTATTGTAATAAGAAAAGCTTAAAAAAACCCTGAAACATCACTTTAATTTTGTGTTTTGGCATGAGAATCCTTGACAACAATGCTTGTGACTCTGCACCTGATTGTACCCAGCAGTCTGAAGAAGACTGCCCATTATTTTCCAGCCTGTTGGAGTCGTTCCCGAGAGGGGAAATATTGTTTTTGCACAGTGGGTCTGCATTTGAGTTTGATTTTGAGTGTGGTTTGTCTGGTTGCCCAATAAAATATGCAGTGAATCATGGAATTTGCTCCAATGTCTTTTCTGGTGATGGACTGAACCCAGACACGGTAATCAAGTGTGGTTGGTCTTAAGATAATTCATGAGACCAAAGCCAAAGTTACACTTGTTTTGTCGGTGTGACTTATTGGAGTCATGTAAATTAGATTAAGCAAAAAACAGCGATTGAATTGTTAAAAGCAGATGCGGAAGTGGTCAAGCTTGCATTCAACACAGTCTGCATGTAAACCACCCACACAGCAACATAACAGAGAGAAAAAAGGATGCGGACAGTAAGATATTCTAAAGATGTTCTGGCCAAGTATGAATGGATAACATTTATTTTAATAGAGTATCAGGTCTCAAAAGTCACATCGCTGTTGATGACTGAAGAAAAAGGTTATCGAGTCTGTTTACTTCTAAGTTAAGTCTCTCCATAAGCGAGAAACATGAGAGGCATGACTGAATTTGATATAACACTGGATGTAGTCATGCGATTGATGTACATTATGTAGAGTGACAGAGCCAAACTATGATGGAGATTGTATAAACTCTAAGACTTTGAAAAACACAATTTCTTAATATGTAAAAAAAGTGAACTGGAAGATATGTTCTTTATCATGCTGTGCACTGGCTCATATGCACACTTTAATATTTCCAAAAGTGCTCCATGAAGTACATTCAGCCATTTGTTACAAGTGAGGCTATCAATAAAGTGTAATAATTAGGCAGGACTGATGTTTATTATTTTCTGCCAGATCATTTTTCCGTCATCTACCCACTTTATTTCAGGATGTTTATTCCAAATTTTCCTCACACCTGGAATTTTGAGTTATTTTTCTTTTTTTCCTTTACTGCAGGGGTGTGTGTGTGTGCACATAGGTTCACGTCATCTTTGTTCGTGAAGAGAACTGGCGGTGCGTTTTGAAATATTATCCCTCACATCCAGATTGCCGCATGTGCCAGCTCATCACCAGGTTGGAAAAACGAATGTGTTTTGTGGGTGGGTGGGTGGGTGCAGCGTGATGTGTGGATGTTCCCTGATTACTCTGTAGTCTGGGTAGGTATAAGGTTAACTATGAGTGCAGCTTGGCTGAAAGACAGCCCAGGGAGGCTCGTCATCACCATCAGCATCAGCATCGTCATGATTAGAGCTAAGCTAAATGACTTCATGACAGAAATATTGAACACTGACTTTGTACTTTTCATCTCCCTCCATCTTACTGTGTCCTCATTTACATCCTTTACTGAATGTTTATGAGGCAGCTGATTCATCTTTCCACTAACCCATTACATACATACTTTTGAACTACGTTTGTTTACACATTTTCCTACTTAGTAATGGGAATTCTGCCCAGATATGAAAAACTAGAACCCGTCTAAATAAAAAATAAATAAAAGTAAAATTCGAATGAAGTCTATGACACAATAAACATCAATCTTATATTTAAGGATAACCTCAGATATCCCTCTGAAACTGTAACATGATCTTCTGCAGAGAGTCTTGCCTTATGGGTTGAAGGCAGGTTGAACATGTTTTGCTGTCATGGGAGAAGTTTAATAGGGTCTCTCAACATGTTTAATAAATAGTTTTTCGCATAATTAAACCTGGTAGAAAGTCTGGTTCTACTGGAGCAGGCAAACTTTGCTCGTTTTTTTCTTGTCCGTTTTCCGTCCAAGCAGTGGCGGCCCGTCAGGGCAAAATTACATTTTATAGAAAATTCCTGCAAGTTTAAGCACAACAGTTCAAGTAGGCCCACATTTTAGTGACGGGAATGTGATGATGAGGACAAAAGAAATATTTGCGTGTTTTGCTAACATCAGACTGAGTTACTACATTTGACTCCTTCTATTGAGCAATGTCTGTGTTTTTGTGTGTAGCGTATGTGTGTGTTAATACACACACGAGTGTGTCCATCTCTGTGTGTGTGTGTGTTTCCCTGAATAACTCTATGGAGTCCCAACTCTAAAACAAATACAGCAGGAGGTCACAGTTAAAGATGGGCCAAGAGAGACGCCACAAAGAGAAGGAGAGAGAAATTCCAAATAAACCTGCTGCCTCCGACATCTTGTTTATCTATCAGTTTACTGGTGACTCACTCTGAATAAATCTGCATTCACATCTGTGTGTATACATGTATAAGCACAAGCTCACGTTTGCTTGTGCGACACGTGTACGTTTGCATGTACATTTACAATATTTGGTTATTTTTACGCCTTTGTGTACGTTGTCCCCAAATGGAAGTGTTGCGATGTGCACGCGTGCAAGATATCTGTGGTTAAGCTGGAGTGGCCTATGTGCCGCTGCTGGTATATATTTCAAAGTGTATGTTTAGTTTAGTTTTTTTGCTTCAGCTACTGCTGCTCACTGACGTGTGGTTAAAAGAAGAATGTGTCACTGGTGCATTGTGGGTAAATTTAGTCACCAGTCTTGGCTTGTGGAGAATAGCGATGACACGTCCAGAATCTGCCAGGATGATGGATGTCTTCTTGCGTTTGGTAAAATAAATGTTAGTTATTTCATTTTCTTTTGACCGTGCATGTTTCAACCTATTTGCCTTGTAACTCCTAAAACTGAAGCAAAGTTTGACTGAAGAGTTTCACCTCTTATTTTATTTAACCACTGTTGTAATAACTACAGAAATAAAAATAAAAGCTAATCTGTCCTGTATTCATTCATAAAACAGCAAATCAGGCAAACAGCATCTGTATTATGGGAATTTGAGAATGATGGTGAGTTTGAGCAACTGTGAGTTTCTGGAAGTTCCTCAGACGCTTTGATGTCAAATGTTGAGAAAATACACCTACTGTAGGTTAAACCATAAACACACGTGCAACTTAAGAGACATTATAAAACCTGTGCTCAAAGGTCACAGTGTAGCAAACATGTATCGGGACACTTTGGGCTCATTACTCATGTGCGTGTGTTTCTGAGTGGTACAGAGTTACTTTGGGGTGATTGTGTTAACAAAGGGTGAATCATCCCACCCCTGGCTCGATGTCTCTCCACCAGGAACTATTGTAAATATTTGAGAGGAACTGTTGACATGAAGATAACACTGACTAATGGATATACAAGCCTGCGCTCAGGAAAGCGCTGATGGGTTTGTGGGAGTGATGGAGAAAGGCATAGGTGGGAGAGATACTGGAAGGAAGATGGAAATGCAGCGAAGGACAAACACTGTATGTTGTAAAAAGAGGTGACTGGCAAATCTAGGCGGGAAAGATGAGACAATGAAGAGAGCACTATGCGTGTTGTAAGTCAGAAAATGTACTGATCAACCAACTAAGATAAATAGTATGGTCCCGCGCTCTATACACAACTTGTCGCTTTCTTTTTCAAAGAGCTGTCTTTTGAGTATGTGCCAGTTTTATTTTGATGAGTGTAAATGAAGAAGTGTGGGGGGGTGGGAGTAGGCTTGAAGAGGAAAACTTTCTACGCCATCACAAGTGTTTAGTTTGAGATTAAATCAATGTTGATAAAACTGTCTGTAACCCTGATTTCAGGCAGATTACCTTTACTGTTCTGAGAAACAAAGGCGAAAGAAATGAGGTGACTACTGCTATCTAATACACAGTTTAATACAAAGTCTAAAAGTCTGTCTCGTAGATAACAATAGAGTCTCATTTGTCTTGATTAAAGTGTTGGAGACGCAGTGATGTTTACACTTTGAAATTCTAGAGATTACAGTGACTTCTATTAACAAAATGAAGATCAGAAGAGAGCTTAGTTCTAGATTAAGCTAAACACAAACAAATGGTTTCTTCACTACTTCAAGTTAGGTCCGTGTTTTTTTTTCTTTGCACAACGTTGGTTTCGGCAGAATCTTTTTGGAACCAGCTTTTGAGAAATGTTTAGATGTTAGAAATAGAATCTGCAGATCTGACAGCATATATTTTTTTTCTTTCTTTTTTGTGCACACACATACATATACTTTATATTGGACCCTATACATCATATCATTCAGTACAAACAGACAATAGACTTCTGAAATCAAAAGAGCGCCTGGTGCTGGATAAATTAAACCATTTCTCTACAGAGAGGGTTCAAGGAGTTCACTGGAGGAGGACAACTTTGTCATCTTGGAGTTACAATTGTTAACATTTCCTTCCTTCCACATCCATTTCCTTCCTTCCACGCGTGCGTCGCTAAAGGATGTGCGTTGACTTCGTTAAAGTCAACGCACATCATGTACATTAGAAGTTATTAACCAGTTCTGTTTCTCTTGGACTTTGTTTCATTAGAGATGTCCCTAGTTGTGCTTAAGGATCAACACTGAGTCATCCATATTGGCTAAAATGAAACTGATCAAATGCAGATCTACCGGGGGTTCTTCACTTCCCTCTCTCCTCTCTGCTCAGTAAAATAAAGGGACAGGCGCTTACAGCCAATATTGAGTCATTCCTTGCTTCCACCTTTTAAACTGATATGATATGTTATAGCATAAAGTATATTTGTGCTGATATTGTGCAATCAGCTTCTAAACATCCGTGGATCATGTCCGCTCTCAGCCCACTTATTTTATGGGAACATGGAAACATTGCAGTGTTTAGATCTATCTTAGCGTGAGTGCAAACACAGTTCTTTCTTTCAGGCTGTGTGCTTCAAAACATTTAATTGGAATGTCATTTGTACTATATTAATGTATAAGGTCTTAACCCTTTCTAACCCCCCCTCTAGCACAACGACATAATGCCCAAATTAGGTGTTGAGGCACTGCTACAGAGCAAATGAATGTAACAGGGCAGGATAGCTCTTGTATCTGACAATGCTGGAACAACTGGGTTTTTCATATCCTTGTTCACATGTTTTTAGTGGCAAGAGTCTTAATGTTTCACTACACTGTGAGGTGTACAGTAACGGAGTAACGGGAAAGTAGTTTTGATGACGAAATATTAAGTTTGCACATATGGCCTAGACATATCCAGGCATCTGTAGTGTTTAGCTGCTTAGTCTATATTACATAAATATACACACTTCTTTACCTTGTTGTTTATATCTGCATTTTATCATACAGTTTTGACTTGCTCCAAATGTTTAAGATGCATATGTTTTGTGTATCTATCTTTGTTTATTGTTTAGCAGTTCTCTAGGTAAACAAGTTAAATTTACTAAGATGCAGGATTTGTGTAAGTTTAATTAAATTCAGGCCAATTTGTTGACATTTGCTAAGGTGGCTATTAAAAGATCTGTCTGGGTTTCACCAATTATGCGCCTCAATATTTGCTTATAAAACTAATAACATTTAGATTCATTTAAATTTTTTCCTTTTTAAAAAAGAGGAATACAACAATACATGATCAAATTTAATTCCAAAGAATGTTCAGAAACAGGCATTGATAGGGTTAGTAACAATAGAAAATGCTATAAAAAGGGCATGTTAAGAATTCAAAATATGAGCAATGCCAGGGTTCATTCAAATAACCATCATGGCAAAGGGAAACCACAATTCAAGACGTGGAATCTCAACAAGCCATGAAGAATGTAGAAAAGTAAGGCAAGTATTAAGAAAAAAGTCTACGAGGAGAAGGAAAGGAATCTTCAGAGGAGGCCTAAAAGGCACTCTGATCTATTTTACTCTGAAATACAACACACATGCTGGTTTAACATCACTTGTAAACATCTGGGAATTGCACTTATGTTCACACCAACCAGGGCCCCAGGTGCCCTTTTTCAAAGTCTTACACTGTGACACTTTTAAATTCAGACATCGACCCACTTTTATGCATTGGCAAAACATTTGAGCATATTTGAGCATAGAATAATTGCCAAATCACAGAATAATGGTCCGCTTTGCTGTGCGAGCAGTCTTCTCCCACACCAGCTCAATGGGCTTCAGATCTGGTGATTGTGAACAGAAGTTTTCCAGGAGCTACCTTCTGCTGGGAAGGGTTACCAGTCTTTGCCCAGAGGAAATGACGTACCTTTTCAGCATGGAGGGGTATCTATACTCACAGAGAATGGTTTTCACATGATGCAGATGGGCCACCCTCCCATTGCCAAACCATTCCCAGATCATCACATTTCCACCTCCATGCTTTACTAATGTTCATATTTTCATCAACTCTGAGCTGGATCTCTGTGCCATGTATTCTTCGCTTGGATCTAAACACCTCAAATTTAAACTTGAGGTCATTTGGAATGAGCATAAAAGACTTGTAGCGGCCTGGTAGCTCGGTGGTTAAGGCAGAGGGCTGGGATGCAGAGAGAGCAGGATTGATTCCCAGCTGGTGCTCTCAGCCCATCCCCCCTTACCAAGTGTGACTCTGAGCGAAACACTCAGCGCTAGCTCCCCGAGTGCCGCGTGTGGCTGCTCACTGCTCCACCCAAGGGGGGATGGGGCAAATGCAGAGAATACATTTCACTGTAACATGTAACAATGCATTTAATGACAATAAAGCGGATTCTTCTTCTTCTTGGTTCCAGTGAAAGTCCACTGTTTGTGCATCTTTTTTTCTTCCAATATGCCCTCGTTGAGTTTTGTGCTTGGTAACCTAGTGTAGTGTTCCTGCACACTGATGTCTCTTTTGTTTTATTCAGTGATGGAGCCAGTTCAAGAGCACTGAAGTATCTATTTGCTAAGGAAGTCACTCATAACTATGCGGACAGATGTGCAGCTTTCTATTGTGTCCTCTGTCCTGATTGGATCCAGCTGCAGTGTCTCTGGAGACCACAGTGTACACCTTTTGATGAAATCTTTAATTTATTGGCTATATCTCAATATAGCAGTGTTAGTTAAATCTAAAAATATCTGTATTCAGATAAAAAAAAAACATTTTTAATATGTGAGTCATAACTATAAGTGATCATCCACACCTAAATAAATGTTACTCATTGTTTACACCTCTAGACTTTTGCCTCCAAACTATCAGGTCAAGTTTCCATCAAATGAATCTTTGGCACATCATTTATTTCACCATGAATTAAAAAAAACACTATATGCCTTTGTGATTTTATCATGCATCAAAGCAACACTGGTGTGATTCAGAGAGAGACTAGGAAGGTAAGAGAGTGTGTCACTTGCTGGCTTAATTGAATCCAGCATTTGAGCTGTTGCCCAACTTGTTGTCAGTAAAGCATCCACACACACTTAACTAGATGTTAAGTGTGTGTGCATGCGTGTGCTCATGCATGTGCTACCTTAAGTGTTCCAGGAATCAAAGTGAAATGAAAGGGGAAGAAAAAAATCCCGAGGACCTTAACTATGCCCTGAAGGCCAAACACCCCCATGTCCCCTCTACATGTATGTACACACATACACACAAATCTTTAAAAAAAACCTGCAGTCCACAGGTGAATTAAAAAATAAGACAGCATCTCTATGAGCTACAGTTTCTTTTTTTGTATTATTTTTTCCATTGTTTTGCTCACATGTGATTGTTCTTTATAAAACATAAAAGTGCATATTTTTGACACTGACCAGAACAACTAGATCGACACCATCACATGTGGCAGAGAACTCCTGCTCTATCCAAACAATTTCAGTAATGATGTACAGTGATTAAAAGAGGATAATTGTCCTACGCTTTCTAAAATAAACAAGCATCAACATTTTGGACATCACATATTACACAATTATGCATCAAAAGTACAATATAGACATGAACATATTTTTTTCTGCAATGATATGATCCATTTAACCTGTTGTCCACAACATCAAAGCATCAGTCAGCGACATAGTAGTGTGATTCAAGATGTCTCAAGGGTTGTTCGCGCTGTGCAGTCACAAATGTGTGTCTGAACATGCTTTTGTGTGTGTGTGTGTGTGTGTCTTTTGGTCAGCGTCGAGTGTGTGAGTCATGCTGCGTACAGCTGTGGCCCAGATGAAGGAGGCCACCTGCTCCCTCCTTTTCTTATTTTCTTCTTAACACCGTCATTTACACGTTCTCTCAGACACACAAACAACCTCCAATTAGGCCAACCTTGACTCGCTCCGCGCCTGTCAGCACGTGTGCGTACTGTATGAGCCGACCTGCGTAGACAGAACCTTGTGTGTGACATGTGAGATAAAAAGCTGAGGAATAAGAGACTGTTCTGTTCACTGCAAGCACTTCTGGTTAAATGCATTCTTCATTGTGTTATTTGACAAATTAAACCCAGGACTTCAGAGGTGATCCTGCTCAAACTGAAATCCCAGACATGATTCTCCAAAAATCATCCACACCACCCCGACTGACAGCACTGTGGTTTTTGGCAGTGACGGGATGTAAAGTTGTGATCCAAGTCATATTAGTACAAACATGCCAAGGAGTGGAAATCCAACTCGGCAGGGCAGTTGTTTGTCTCAAATGCCCTAGGAGACTTTGCATTTCCAAAAAGTCTGGGGGAAAAACACAGTGTTGAAAATGAAAAAGCTGCTTATTTAATGCTTTTTCTGTTTCTTTTGTCAGTTTGTTGTGCAGCATATTGGGGAGATTTTTGCTTGGCCCCAGTGTGAAGCAGCATGTTCAGCTGTAAAAGACAATCTGAGCCTTATGGTGTACATCTTTCATCTCGTTATTGTACAAGCTGAATTTGTAACTGGAAAAAAAAGCAAAACTCTGTTTAAATGTAAAAACTGTTTACTTGTTAACATGTCACAATTGAAATGTGTTAAATTTGTGCTCACGTGAATTATGTGTGCCACCACAGCAGACTTTTATGTGAACATTTTCTCAGTCAGGAATAACCGAATGCTTGAGGTTTGTGTGTTTGTGCCTCATTCAGTCATGGTGGTCGCTGGTCGGACCACACTAGGCGTGTATGTTTCTGTGTGTGCGTGAGTTTGGGGGGTTTAATGTGTGCTGTAGGGACAAGCGGCTTTCATGGTGACGTGTGTTTGTGTGCATGTGTTGTGTGGCTGAGGACCACATCAACCAGCCATATCAAACCTGAGGATAAGTATCAGGCATCGCTTTGGCTAATTTCACCCAACCAACCAATCAGCGTGAGTCCCGTGTCTGTCCTGATTGGTAGAGATCTGATCTGTACTTCTGTAGGTAGTGCTAATTACCTGTCATGCTGTTCTACTCGTGTTTGAGCCTAGAATTTGCATGCATAGATCAGGACTGTATTTAAATCACGTGTTCTGTGTTGAGACTCAAATAATAGTAATAATTAGAAAAACTAGTGATCTGCAGTCTAAAAGGATTTTTTAAGCCTAAACCTAAGTGGCAACCAGTGGAACGCTGCTGAAATAAGTATGCAGCATCTTGTTTTTTGGCATCTGTTTTGTACGTAGTCGAGACATTCATTTCTATAATGAACCCTAACAATCGTACATGGAATCACCCAACACTTTTTCCACAAAGAACAAGACGATTTTGTGGCTTTAATTCTTTTTACATAGTTAACTTAATAGCTGGAAAAATAACTTTTAATTTTATGATTATATAATTTTTTTTTAATTAACATGTTACAAAAAAGTGCGTCCATCGTTTTATTCTCTCTCTGATTTGGATAAGATTCTATAAAACCGTATCAAAACGTCTAGTCTATAAATGGTATTTCTGTGTTTATCCCTGTTCTCCATTTCAGCCTCCATACATTCCAGTCAAATGAGGCCTCCCATTGGACCCAGTCAGTAATCAGCCCACTGGCTTGCTGCTGCTGTTCTGTAATAATATTCTAATAAGCAGTGACTGCTGCTTTGATGAAGGCCTGCTACTCCTACTGCTGATCTACTGATCTACTGAACTTACTCCTACTTGGGTAATTAAATATCACTGGAAACAAGGAAATGGACCACCAGCTCTCCTTGTTTCTGCTTTTCCTCTGTCCCTCCCTTTTCACTCATGTCTTTTTTTTCCCTTGTTCTTACGCCTTTTTGTCATTTCCTCGTGTTTCACTGGTTTCTTACTTGTTTTATTTTCTCTTGTTTTCTTCCCTCTCTCATCTCTTTAATTTCGTATTTGTTATTGCTTGTCGAGTTAGTGAGAGATGCTTAACGCTGAACTGCTGCTCTGCTGCTCTGAACTCACTCCTGCCCGGGCAAATAAATCAAGAGAGGCAATAGTGGGAATATGGACCACCAGTGGGAGCATACAGAGACAGATTTTTAACCCTTGCATTTTTATTTCTTTCACACTTTGTCTATTATTACTTTTTTTGATTATAATTTCTTTGATATTCTTTCCTGTGTTTGCTCTCCTTTACCTTATCTCAAATCTTACACCTCATTTGTCTGTCTGTATCTCTCTTTCTTCCCTCCCCCCCATTCTTATGATTGACTTGAGTGGGTGAAACAGGCCAATTTGTTCTCCAGGGGTCTTAAATTACCTGCCTGTCTGTTTGGATGTGGAGAAGCACAGATGATTTCTGCTCTGCCATCAGTGACCATGGTTCATGTTATTCACATAAAATTAAAATCAGCATTGTTTGGACAGCTCAGTACACAAACTCTTTCCTCGGGCTATTTCCTAAAGTTATAGAAAAGCAGTTTACACTAACTTGTTAGCCTCGGGACCAAAGTGGAGCTCCAGTTGTAGGTCTCAGAACTGTAAAAAGTGACAGAATAGAAACCTAAAGTCAAGAACTATTCAGTTATTTCTTATTAGATGTTTCATATGTATTCATGAGGAGAGGTTTAATTGAGTTGTAGAAAGCATGTGTAAATAAATAATCCAATCAATCATGATTGATCATTCAATCGATCAATGCATATTATGTAGCTCATTCAGCTTCGGGTTCCTGGTATTGTGCTCATCATCGTCCTCGGTTTGCTATGAGAGGGTTAATATTCATTAACTGTGGTTGCCTCCTGTGAAATTATTGCTCCTTGCTTGTGATCATCAGGACAAATGAGACAGGAACTTTGCTCTTTTGGAAATGTAAATTAAGTTTTAATTGATCGATATCACTCTGCTGCAATGCACCTGCTAACAGTTAACAGATCTCGTTCATGCACAGCAGATATTTCGATTTTTCAGAGCAGCGTAGAAAAGTGTAGATTAAAAACAAATATTGTTAACAATTTTGTTTGAAACAATTTTGTTCAGTTTGAAATGAGTCTCATAATACACTGACCCAGGAACTAGCCTCGCCCTAATTGAATGCAGTCTCTTTTGAATGTTATGAACTTCATTTGTTACTTTTTATCTGTCCACTAATGTCTTCTGCAGTAGTATTTCTAGGCATTTGCTAGAAGACTAGAAAGATAGTTATTAAAGACTTTCATAATTTGATTTATTTGGTACTTTAACAAAATCTGTTTTCATACAGTTTAAGAGTAAACGTGTCCCCAGTGCAAGTCACCTGTTCAGATCGGGCGGTAACTTGTCAAAGTGTTGACAAAGACACTTTCGGTTGCCATGTTGGCACCGTGTGACACTACTACACTTAAATGACTTTAAAATAGTCCCAGTGATACAGTGGACTGTCTGATACTGTAGCTGTAACTGTGACCGTGTGATTAATGGCTCTTTAAATATTGTGTCTTGAGTAAATGTTACCACTTCTGCAGCACAAGGTAGAATGACTGGACACTAATATGACCTGCCTCGGCGTGGACCCGGCCCCCCGGCCCAGTTTATGATGAAAGATGGTTTCAAGAGTTGCTGTGTAAGAGGTGCGCCTCGGCTGAGGTTTAGGAGGGTGTGAGTGAGTGCTTTTTGGTCTGAGTCCTGGTTGTGTCTGGACCTCATTCAGCTCCTGTTTGACTGTTCTGTCAGCTCTCATACTGGGGGTCTGAAATAAAACTAAAGCAACACTGTAGAGAGAGTTCAGAGTCATGTATGCATGGGTATGTGTAGATTTCAACTAATCCTCAGTGTAATTTCACACATGCAGAAACTCACGCATAGAAATACTCAATAACCAGATGAAATAACATTGCCTGTGTGTCCTAAGAGGTCTATTAATATTGGCGCTGAGCTCTCGGATTAGGAAAAAGACAGCAGATATTTCTAGACATTCTAATTTTACAACACGGCATTAAAACTCATTGGAGGCAGATTTTTTTGTCCTTCTAAGATCAACAGTTATTGTTTTTTGTGTGGTTTTCAGAGCCAGCATTCTGTGGCTACATCTTCCAGTCTCCAGCGTGCCTGGCCTTTTGTGCTGATTCTTTGTGTGAGGAATACTTTTCCACCAAACTAGCTGCACCCCATGCCTGTTTTCCCTGCTCATTCCTTGGATAGAGTGTGTTTTTTCTTCGTCGGTGTGAACATTATTTCATTTCTCCCGTGGTCTGTGGAGTCTGTGGTGGGGTGAGGTGAACATCAGCAGAACAGAACAGAGCTGAGAGTGCTTGTGTGTGTGTGTGTGTGTGTGTGTGGTGTCAGTGTGCTTATTAGGACTAATAATAATATTCCATCTGGCAGAAATGGTCTTCTAAAAGCAACTCAGTGTGCCGGGGGCTTGTAAATTCATTCACTGCCAATTGATTTGTTGTTGTGGATTAGTGTAACTTGCTTGATGGCGTCACTTCTGCTGCTTGTATTGCAGCAAAGTTGAGCTGCATCAACACGAGGGCTGTGCTGCGTGATATTATCCAAAGGATATGAATCTTCTGTATCTGCTGTAGTTTACTCTTTATTTTATTCTGGAAAACATGTTTTGAGTGCATCACTAATTAAACCTATTAAAACATTCTTATTTTTAGATGTGTGTTTCACAAATCCATAAATAATGAGTTAATGTGAGTTTGCAGGAATCTTTCATGCATGTTCTCTGTCCTCCCTGATGTGGTGACACAGCCTGTCTGATCCCTGTTTTACTCCACCAGCAAACACCTCTGCACAATTTCCCTGAGGTTCTAATAAAGCCACCTGCTAGCACGAGGTTTATTAGTCCACAAAGCCGCTGCAAACTCAGAATGTTGGTTTTTAAAGCTCTATTTACTCTGAACAGCCCGTCCAACCCAGCCCAGCTGGGCTGCGAACCAAAAGCTTTATTAGCTTAACGAATGTTGTGTGGTCAATCTCTAAGTTTGACTGTGTGAGTAATCAAAGGAGAAAGCTTAGATAATTATGTGCTTGCCTGTGTGTGTCATACAGCATGTGTTCACGCGTGTCAGGAGTGCATGTGTGTCTTTCCATCAGGGAGGACAATCCTCTATAGCTGCGGTGGGGGTTGACATCACCTCTTAAAATGTCTGAGGGGAGGTGATTATTGCAATATTTGTTTGTTTGCTTTACAGAGTCAGCAATGCAAATGAGTGTTTATGTCACCCAGCTGTGTGTCCACCTGCTGACAGGTGGATTCAAATATTGAGGTGACCACAGGTATTTCAGAGATTTTCTGGCAGCTCCTTCACTCTGTATCAGTTTGGGGACTTATCGCTCCCTCTGATGCAACTTTCCTTCTTGATTTTGTTTCCACCCAAGCAGGATTATGGATGTTACAGGATGCCTGCAATTCCTGAAACTCTGTCCTATTTATTATTATTATTGGTATTATTTTAACCTGGTTTAATGTTATTTTTCCAATGGTAAATTTGCAATTTGCAATGCAAAATTTCAGCCAGTGTAGTAAGGTGCTTGATTTGTCTTTATCTTTGTTTGCTGCACTGTATTTTCCCTTTGTCCCATCTCTTTCCCAACTCTCTGACTTTGCCTCCATCTTTTCCTCTTCCTCTCACACTTTGGTTTTCTCTCACCATTTTTCTCTCTCTCTCTGTTTAGTAGGTCAACATGTCCTGCCGCCTCCTCGCACTGTTGTCTTGCAGTATCACGCAACCAATCACAGCTGGGACTCATTTGACTTACATGTAGAGAGCGAGTGTGTGTGTGTGTGTGTGTGTGTGTGTGTGTCTTTGCTCAACAGATATGACCAAGACTGCGATGAGTTTTATAAGAGGCTTGAATGATAAACTGGTGTTTGTTATTTCTTGGGCAGTGTTTCTGTCTGTCGTGTATCATGACAAAAGAAGTATTGCATAATTTTTTTTGTATGCCTTCTAATTTCTAAGCTTCCTGGATGACTGTGCAGCTGTGTATCATTCACCAACAGGTTTTGGAGCAGGTCAGTTTACGCTTTGCGTCTATACCTGATTTTTATTTGGACCACCACACATTATTTATATAACTTACACACAAAAACAGCATTGCCAGAATTAGACAATATGCGCGTCTTTTCTTATTTAGCTGAGTCTTTTTTGCCATTATCAATTCCAGTCTTTCCACATGCACAAAGTGTATCCAATCAGATATAAGGTTTCGTTTTTACATTCAAACACACCAAGTGTACTTGGACACATGCAAACAAGATGAATGAGGTGATCATTATTACATAAATATTCTTGGCTTCTACAATTAGTAAAAATACCGTCTGTGTTTTGCCAACAGACACCTACTGTACTACAGATACAGATGTGTATCTCTTATACTTTGATTTCCAGGATTAGTTAGGCTTCTAGTATATTCATCGTTCCTGTGTGAATGTAAATTGTTTGAGGAATTGTCCAACATTTTGAAACTCTAATAACCCTGCCCTGTGCCTGAGGCCACAACTAGATTCAGTGGGGGTTTGTGGTCTGTCTCTATCAGTGTTTTGTCACGAAAAATTCCTAATATTAAAGAAACCTATCATTACCTTTTAAGAAACATTAATTGTATTAGTTCCTACAGTGATTTTTTTTTCATTTCTCCCCCAGGTAATGTACTTTAACAACATTATATAAATAATAAAATATCTTACTGTTTGTTTTGTGTGTAGTTTAGCAGTAGAATCCAGAATGTACCAGATATCAGGCTGCGACACATCGAGTATTTTGTTTCACACTTAGTTTGAGTTTTTTCATGGAGATGATTTTATCTGAGTGTCATACAGGCCGTCCAGTAAACAACAGCAATGTGGTTTGGAAAGCTGTTTTCTAATGGGCTCATCTCATAAATACAGGGTGCAGCAAAGCAACTGTTGCTTGCAAATGGTCAGACCTGTTCACAATTCCCTCAGCGGCGAAAAAACCCAAGTCTGCCTCTCTTGCTCTCCTAAAGGATCAGCTTTACTTTCTTTTGAAGTCTGTTCTCAGGCTCTGGCTCCTTTTAATCATGTGGAGTTTTAAAGCCAAGACAAGAGACTCTTGACTACAGAGTACATCTGGCTGTGAGAGCTAAGCTAGTAAAACAGGAGAGAAAAGGAGAGAGAGACTGCGAGGAGAGAGCGGGAAACTGCATGAATTTGCAAGTCAGGGAGGCAAAGAGAAATACATAGAGGAGGTGCTGGATAGAAAAAGGGTGAGGAAGCAGAAAATTAAAACAGAAAACAAATTTTTGTTGTCCGTCCCACGACTACTGAGAACATGGCCTTACAACTGTGTTTTCTCCAACCAAAATACCTGTAAGTCCAGGTGGGAAGCTGTGGAGTGTAGGCCAATGTGACATCCATGTGGGATCCAGCAATAATCAGTGGTCACTGTACGGACATATTCATTAAAAAGTAATTTAATTCTCAGTTTCGTGAGAGCATTTAATGACACGAGGGGCTGGAATGAGCGGGAGTGTAAAGGTATCAGAATACTGTTACAGCCATCAGAAATGTGGCACCATTTGCATTACATTTCTGGTGTGTTTGTGTGTGTGCGTGCGAGCCCACGCGCACATTATGTAAGTATGTGACTGCATCCTTTCGCTTTGCTGTACATCTGCCAGTGTATGAATACAAGCATATCAATAACTGTGTGTGTGATTCAGAGCACTATGAAAACTATGAAAAAAAGCTTGAACCATCATCAATTCTATTCATTTCACGCAAGGAAAAAGCACACCCGCCATATGGAGATTGTTACCATAGAAAGCAAAGCAAAAAAGGTTTCTCGTGAATGTAGGTCTCACAGAACTCTGCGGGACAACACGAGACACGACAACACACACACACACACACAGCAAGGATATTGGACAGTTACCAGAGAGACTCAGAGATAAGGAAATTGAAGAGTCTTTTTTCTTTTGTTGACTTGTTTTCTCTCTAAACACACAGCCGGCGGCAGCACAGCATTTGAGGCCCTTTTATGAAATATTCTGACATCCTTTATGGGACACACTCACGCACACACACACAAATTGAAGAAAGAAAAAACACTTGACGAGCACAACCGAGGTTAACCAATTCCAACAAAATAACACGTCCCGCCAAATCCAGCAGCTGCAATCTGAAAACACTTTGAACTGCTGGAGGTCCCCACCAGACACCTCCAGAGTCAGTGTACAAGCTCACATCTGGATCTGTAGGTGACCTGAGGGGATAGACAAAGAATGCCAGTCTAAACCGCCGCTGTCCTTGTGCAGTTTCTGTCATAGTGATCAAACAGTGGGGCGTTTAGTCATCCCACTGCAGCTTGGCATGACGGACGAGAGGCGAAACACACTCATGCACACACACTGCAGATGCTCCCAGATGTACATGCAGCACAATTGCTTTTACATCTCTTAGGATTTTTTTTTTTTGCACACATGTACCCACACTCAGAGTCTGAGTACAGTGCTGTGAGTGACATTGTGGTCGCATGTCCTAGTCTTGTTCTGCCATAACCACTGTTCTCTTCTTGGTAAACTGCATTAGAGTCAGGCCACAAAGTCTCTAGCCAGCTGCGGTTCCTATTAGCCAGCCATCATTCTTGACAGTCTAATAAAGCCACATCTTCTCAGGAAGGGCTTTTCCTTTTGTTTTCTCATTTTCTTTTTTAGTTTTAAAGTTAATGTCTGGTGCTATTGTCCACAGTGTCTAGAAAAATATGAGCAAGAATGTACTGTGGAGTGGTTCATCTTCAGTTTTATTTGTTAAAGCTGTAGCATGACGATTTACGTGGGTGAATGTGTGAATCGGCACTAGGCCGTCAGTGTCTGTAGCTACAGTGTCAACAAGTAGACAGGCTCCAGTGAAATCACCTGTGCAGACTCAGAAATGTACAGTGCTTCTTACAAACAAGTCAGACTTGTCAACAGTAATGTTTGTTGATGAAGAACATTACGCACAGAATTACTTTCAGTTTCTCATTAGCCAGTATGACAATCAACGTATAATAGAAAAATCACCTCATCACTAAGACTACACTAAGCTCTTACAGATGACTTTGATTAGGATTTCATGCTGTGTGATTAATGACAAATGATTGTGTCTCATAACTTTGGGGCCTTGAAAGCACCATACTAAATAATTAAATGCAATAAATGTGTTTTTGGAAGTCGTTGTTGCTATCATCTATGCTCGCCCTGTGTGACAGCTGGAATTGGGGACACGGGGCCAGAAGCTGTTCGTTGCTTTCATATGGAGCCAACATGTGTTTCACATTGTCCTGTAGATTTTTGTTGATGTTTTTATTTTCTATAATAAATACACTGAAGGTTTTGTTACCATTGTGTTATCATCACACCGGCTCATTGTTATCATTTGTTAGTTAAACCTAAGGAAAACAAAGCCGGTCTTATATCAGCAGCATTTTCTCTTTTCTTTCCTTGTTGCTACAGGATAAATAAATCACATGGTTTTCTTCAGTAATGAATTGGTGCAGCTCAGATCTTGTTACAGTACACGCAAAGCAAAGCGTCTAATCTGCAATGAGCGTACAGGGTCAGATTGCAGTGCATGTGACACACCTGCATGTGCACGCCATGATGTTTGTGTTTCTTTATAATTCATCTAGTAAATCTGTTTTGAATATAAACAAAACCACCTCAGTATTCAAAAATAGCCCAACATTATTTTTTCCATTACTTAATTATAAAGGTCCTTTAAATGTCCCTGTTTTCAAGCATCTTGAACCTCTGTTATAGTGGAGATCATTCAGTCTCTGTGCCCCACACTGAACAACCGAAGCGTTGCAGGACTCCTCTTGTCCATGATTACTTTTGTGGGGCCCAGAAGGCGCATGCTTGGTTGAAATGAAATAGGCATTGTTTTATACTGAAACTGAGCAGGAGCAAACGAAAAATGGGTGAAATGATTCTTTCAGGGCTTTGTCTCTTATGTCACCACATGAGAATAGTGGGTTTGCAAGTTAACTTCAGGCTTAACCCTGTTTTCATGCCGTAGAATCTGCTCTGATTCAGGCTTTGTTAAAGCTGTCTGATTCAAACATATTAGCAGATGGCAGTAGCTCAGTTAGTGGAGCAGTCATCTGCAAACCCTAGGGTCGTTGACCCCAATGACCCTGGGGTCAGCCACTTTTTGGGAACATTACTAACAAACTTGATTGTGTAGCTTGTTTTAGGTATAGAAGGAAATGCAAGTTTGACTTTTCAGGGCAAATTACCGGTAGTCAATGATCTAATGATCTTGTGAACATATTAGGATTTGTATTTTGTGGAGCCGACACCACCATGGGAAGAAGTGGTTGTCAACAGGACAGATGCACAGACGTCAGCGTGGGAAAGAATTAACACTGGCTGTGGTGTGTCGGAAAACACAGTGCATCACACAGGTCGCTGCATATGGGTTGCTGCAGACTGGACAAAGGAGAGGTGTGAGATTATGAATAATCTATGTTTTTACCTTAAAATGTGTTTTGGTGAAAGAGGGAAAGCACCAATTCTTTTGACCATTTTGGTCTTTTTACTACAAAAGATGAGTTTATACTTCTTTATTAAGGGAGAGTGGAGACAACGTGAAACAAGATTCTTCAGTAGCTGATAACCAGCCAAGTAATTTTCCATGCAACTCCAGCTATAGTCGTGGTTAATGACACTATGTGAATACAAAAACTGCAGGGAATAGTAACTATTACAATGCACTGTAAAGAGTACTGCCTGAACGTCTACCTGGCGCTGACACTGAACTACAAATCAAAAACTAAACCTGTGGATATACATTACGTGATACAACACAGCCCTGCACAGTGATGCATATACATCCTGAAGATGGTGGTGCACCCGCACAGACCCCTTTTGTGCAAAACCACATAGTGTATATTACCGCATACTACTACTACGTAAACCTGACAGAGAAGTTTCCAACCATCCGACTGACCCTGCGCCAAACAGTCTGAGCGAATGAACATGTTTGACAGGTTTCAAGACTTATAGTATCTGTTTTTAAAATGTGTTGATTTCTTTGGCTTGTGTGTTCACAAAGTAGTTCAAGAGTCTCCAAGAATAACTCACTGAGTCATTGGTGAGTAGCAAAGATTTTAGAGTGCATTGTGTAATTATTAGGAAATTATGTGACAGGCAATCTAATATATCACATTACCTTTTACTCAGTGTTATTCCAATTTGTGTGTAGCTATTATTCTTATTAATGAATTAAAAAATGCATTAACAGAAACTGCACAACCAGGCTTGAGGGACAGTATTGAGTTACATTTTATTGCCTAATAAAATATATGTTCATTGTGTTGTTTTAGGTACAGGGCCAGACAGTAGGATCCTAAAGGTACACGTGGACTGAGGGAAGTGTCAATCTCAGAGAAGCTAAGATACTAAAAAGAAAAAGGCTTGTAAGAAACCTAAACTAAGCATAGTCTCATTTTCTCATACGTAGTTCACATTGGTGTTTGTATTGCACAAAACATTGTAAGATCAGTCACACTCGCATGCACACACACACACATCTGCAGACTAACTCCCCTAAAATAGCACACTCCTGCCACATATCTCTTGCAGGCCTATACCACAGCAGTCTCCCCACACTACCACAGAAAACCCACTTACTCCATTTCCCACCTTACCTCATGTTGAGCACATTGAGTCCATTGATAGTTTCCACACTCCACCACACGTTGCATACCGACCTCATCCGCAGCCACTGATATTACTGTGCAGTGACCAGAAAAATGAAGGTATTCGCTGATCGGCCACAACCCTGAAACCACTGGCAGGTGAACTGAAAAACACTGATGATCTTGTTACAGTGGCACCTGTCAAGCAGACAAGTGGAATATATCACCAGTCAGTGCTGAAGTTCATCTGTTGAACTGATGCAGGACAAAAACTAGAAATTATATTATGAAATAATAACATCTGATTGTTGATTTTATCTATTCTCCATGGAGTGTGCCTTCTATAGATTTCATTAATGCAGGTACCCTGATTATCGCTAATGACCCCGTGCACCCTGCTACAGCGTCAGAGTGCTCAGAAATGGTTTGAGGCACATAAATAAAGTTCAAGGTGTGGCCTTGGCCCCTAATTTTCCCAGATATTAATCTGATCAAGCATTTGGGGGATGTGCGGGAAAAAATGAGTCGCAGCTTGCAGGATAAATGCTCTATGCTCCTGGTGTCAGTTCCATATACCAGAAGACACCTTGAAAGAGCTTGCGGCGTTAACGTCTCAACAGATTAGAGCTATTTTAGTGGTATGCGGCTGACCTGCACAACACAAGGCGGGTGGTGATTCTCACAACTGAAAAAAGCAAAGAAAAAAGTGAAACAAAAAGAAATGAAACAACACATGGACTGGAAAGCACTCCTCCGTATGGCTTTCATAATAAACAGCACATACAGGAAACATTACAGTGCAGTTGGTCTGATTTGTGGCAGCTCATTTACTGTAGGTGCTTTTCATTTGATGCTCTGAGCTTTGGGACATGTAGCAAATGAAGAACAGAGACGGCACTATCACTTGGACCGCGTGGTACATTTGCTTCAATGATGTTTAAATACACTTAATCCATGTTACAAACAACTTGGTATCATGTTTGGTGGTTTGCACAATTTAACAAGGCCTTGAGGGAGCGATACTGAGATTTGAAGCTAATTGAAAATGCTATAAGACAATAGTCTATATAATCATTAGCAGATTTTAAAGCTGTTCTGTTGCTTTCTATCAAAAGCAGTGTTAACATGACATTCATGTATATCCCAATTAAAATAACAATCTGGTTCACAGCTGTTTAATCTAATTAATTTCTAATCAGCTCTAAAACATTATATTGTACACTGTGTAATTAAAAATAAGATTAGTTTCAACATTCAAGCTTAAAAAACAAAACCAGAGAAGGAATGGTTAATGTGGTTTTATTATACAGGCACCCAATAAATTAGTCTTTATTTGATCCCGTGTCAGGCACTAATGCCCCGCATGTTGACTCTGCTGTCAGGCAGCCAGTGATCAAGGACTAATAGAGGCTTTCTGCTGCCATAGTTGCTTCCAGCGACCCTGGCTCTGAGGGTAAATCACGCCAGTGGAGTTGAAGGAGAGAAGGCCAACAAAAATACAAATATATTTTCATTTAGACGGCAGGCATATTCCTCTGGAGAGTGGGGGTGGGGGAGTAAAGAAAGCAGAGGAGTGGTACGGCCAAGCAGCGGAGAGAAAGGAGAAACTACAAGAGGAGAGAAGTCCAATTTTATGCTTTTGGTCCTGCTCTGGCTCAAGTTCTGGAAAATGTTTCAAAAGTTTATCAAAGCCTTGACTAAAATATTAGTACAAGATACATGTTTACATTCTTGTTTTTATCTCCATGTAGCAAATGCATTAAAATGAAACTGCCTCTCGTCGAGTGACTCACATATTAGGGCTTTTATATCAGACTGGCTTTTTCAAACATCTCTCTCTCCTGCTGACACATTTATGGTTTTATATTTACTTCTGTCTTTCAGTCTTTCCTAAGTCTCCTCACTCTTTCCGAATTGATAAACAGAGGTCTCACCTCAGTGCGGGCCAAGGCAAATGTTTGAGCCACCTGTTGCAGGAAACTTGAAGCCCTCAGGAGATGTGAAGATTGAGCCAGAGCGAAGGTTGTGCTCCAGTTGGAGGACGCCACAGAATTACAACAAAAGGACACGGAGGAGACAGAGCAGCATGTGTGTTTCTTTCAGTGGCTGTGTGTGTGTTGACATAGTGTCAAAGCACCATGAATGATATATGTCAGTCCTCACTTCAGTTCTGTATTCAAACATGCATTCAGACTGACACCTCCCTTTGGACTAGCGAGGGGTGAACCAGCCAGAAAACAAAACAAAAACAAGACGATGAAAACACATGATGCTGATGATGATGATGATGATGTGCATTTGTTCCCCTTTGTGTAATTTGTGTCATTACTTGATAACATTTGACCACTAGGGGGTGGAGGGAAGTCTAAAACAAGCTGTCAGACACACAACCGTGACATTTAATTGTTTCATCAAACTGTTGTCTTTAGGATGTTACCAAACCGCTGCCTGTTTACAAACCCAGCAAATGAGGACCAAATTAAAAGGAACTGTAAAAGTAAGGGAAGCTGAACATGAAGGGGGTGGGGGGGGGGGCTCCTGGTTCACCTTCTGGGTTCCAGGAACTCCATTAGTCTGCTTCCAGTGATTGCCCCGAGCGCTTTTGCCCCCCTCCTTTCACTTAGCAAATACCCCTTCTAACTATCCTAGGCCCCGCCCTGCAACCCCAAATTTTCTGGCAACTCTTTTAATCACTCCTTCGTCCTCTCAACTACTCACCCCCTTTTCTCACCCTTTGGCATCCCGTCCCAACTGCTGCCCTCCCAACAAACATCTCCCCTCCTGTATTTTTTCTTACACCCCCCCCCCAACCCTCCTCTACTGCCATAAATGCCCCCAGGTCTCTGGTTCTTTAAGTTATTCACCTCTCCTCCTCCGCCTCCTCCTCCTCCAAACCCTCACCAATTCAAAGCGCTCTCTCTCCTTCTCTCTCTCTCTCTCTCTCTCACTCCCAGCACTCACTCCCCCTCCCCGGGATGTAAAATATTCACAGCTGCTGCTGCGGTCAGGTCGCACGGCCACAGGACTCTCTGAGCAAACAGAGGAGCTGTGAACGTGTGAAGCCGATGGTGTACGTTTCATTTGAGGTCCAACACAGGTCCGATAGATCCTGATGTAGTCAAAACAGAAACCGCATACTGAGCCTCGCCACATGCCTCAACAAACCAAACACTAACCAAACATACCCAAGCACAAAACTGAAAAATGCACTGGCAAACAGTTTTTAGCAACATGTTAGGCGCACTGCAGAAATGGGAGAAATGATGTGTGGCTTTGTGCCACTTCACGGATTAACTCAGATGTCACTGGGGTTGATAATCTGTGTGAAACATCTGTCTCGAATAAATTCGCTGCTTTTAAAGTCTGGCCTTGTTAAGCATTACGGGTAAAGGCGAAGGCACATTAAGTCATGTTAAAGTTGCAATAAAAAAAAAAAAGTTATTCCAAGAAGGCTACGTACACATAATCTATATGCAGGCTCCATTCCAGGTTTTCTGAATGAACAAGTGGATGAATTTGTCCCAAATATCTACTTTTCGATCCAAATTTCCACTTTCTAGTAAATGCCTAAATGGGACATTTTACATATGTAGATGTCTGAAGTTGAACCACCAAATAATGAAGACGTGTTGCCTCAGAAATGCCAGCCCTTGAACTTTATGGGGTAAGAAGAAAAGGAGAAGAAGGAGGGGGGCGTTGGTATCTTGAACACATTTCAAAGTAATTGTACTTGATATGTCGTTTAGAGAACACCCAAGTAATCATATAAACAAAGGACTAGATGCCCTGGGAGGATGAAAGGAAATCTGAATCTCTCCCTCTCTCATGCTTCGTACTTACTCACATTTAGACATGAGTGTAAGACACGGAGGATTCCTGAGCACAGAAAGAGGATCGAGGACCTTTTCGTAATAAACACACTGAGAACGGACCGACTCCGGTGGATTCCATCATACTCGAAAATTACCTCACACACACACACACACACACACACAGAGAAACAGATGGCAGAGAGTTGAAAGTGATGGATGCAATGAACAAATTACAACTGCAGCAGCCCTGGGCAGAGGAGAAACATCTAATTGTGTGTGTGTGTGTGTGTGTGTGTGTGTGTGTGATAACCTTGCTCTAGGTCTGATCTGGCTAATTTCTGGAATCTATCTGAACTTTACTAAGACATGACAAAAGGTTAATAAACATCATTTTTGGGGGGATGGGGGGCTGAAATTACAGGTCCTAGACAGAGACAACACAAAAGAAGCAGCAGAAGAAAACCAGAGGGGAAATGCTGGAGCGGAATAAAAAAAAAACATGACATCATAGCTAATTAGAATCAGGTGATAAACAAGCGAGTGATATTTACATTATACCATATGCCCTGCTCCATGCGTCTTTCTGTCTCGAGGGGCACAGCAACAGGTTTTCAGACAAGTAAGGTCAAGGAGGAGGCTTTTCCCAGCTGCTAGACCACACTGATGCACACACGTCTTTACTGAGCCACCCAGGTTTGTGTGTCTGTGTGTGTCTGTGTGTGTGTGCAGGGCACTTCTCGAAGCCTGTTTTTTCTTTGTTGCTATCACGTAAAAAAAGGGCGGTTTTTGTGTGTCCTCTAGGAAGTCGTGTTTACCACGTGAACCTGAGGGAGAGGTTTTTGCAGTGAGAAATGAAAACCCCTGAAGTCGTCATCCAGGTTGTTGGGCTTCTGTCAAAAGTCTAATCTCAAACAGATCCCTGGTTCTTGTCTTGCTTTTATCAAGGTACTCCACTGACTTACTCACAGTTTGGTATAAACCGCATTAGCTTTGATAAATACAATTATGATGCAGTTTGGATGTTTGAGGGTTACAGGTCATTCTTGGCTTGTTTAATAGGTATTTTGACTCATGGATGACTCACAGGACTAGCTCTGAACATTTCAACTACACTATTTATGTATGTCCACTGAGTCACAGTCCCATTTTTATCTGTACATCTGACTTTGCTAGGATGTTGCATTCATTTTGTTAAACATTCAAATATATTGCTTTTTCTCTCTAAATAATAACTTAATAGCCAAATTAAAACAGAATCCAGTGGCTGCATATCACACAGCCCATGCTGCTTTGTACATTTCCCTCCCTCATAACATTGTCACGTATTATTAACAGTTGGAGCAGCCAACAACTGAGCCATATCTTCAAAAAATGCCAGTTCAACAAAGTTAAAGACAAATATGGATTTTGTGTTTATTCAGGTTTAAGTGATTAGTATTCAAAAAGAGAAGCATAAATGGTAAAAAAAAGACATGAACTTGTCTTTCTTTTTTGTTAAATATTACACAAAATAAATAAATTTAAAGAAAAAACATGATAGTGTCAGACTTGCTGCTGCTTTCATAAATTCTTTCAGTCGTGCTTTTCGGTCGTCCTTCTCCTGGTACTTCCTCATCTTCTCCTCTTATACTTTTACCTTCTCTATGTGTTCTCAGTCAAACTCTTTACACAACACAAATCTAGGGATGCCAGTTACAAAATCACCTTTTTTGGCACAGATGTAGTTTCTTTTCATATTTTCTACCGTGCCAATGTACTTTATAACTTAAAACAGAAAATAATATATACATTGTATACCAATATATTTTATTTCTTTCTTTAAAAATAGAAAAGTCTTTGTCAAACAGAGATAGATGTCTATTTTTCCATTATTTTCCTCAGTGCATCATTTAGGTCCTATACAGACCTGTCCAATGTTGCCATCACTGTAACTTTGATCAAGTCTGGTACCCTGCAGTGTGCAGAACTATCCGGTGGCTGCTATGTCCAATCATCGCGGTTGTACCACTATGGGCAGGAAGTGAGTGGCTGTGTTTTTCCTCCGCGTCTTCTTCCCCCTCATTGGCTTTCCGTTGGCATTCAGCCCCACAAACATGTGCTTCTTCTTGTTACGCCACTCTGCTGAAGCGTAGGTGTTGTACTTGTTCTCTTCGATGCGTTCAATCAGACGACAGTCTGGACCAAAGTCTCTCTGTAGGGGACGAACAAGGAGAGGGACATCAAATCACAGCAGAGAGCCTAAAGATCATAGAACATCAGAGCATTTGACACGATTCACCCACTTTGGCTTTGAACCTAGAGTCTGATGCAGAGAAATCTGATGTGTAGAGGTTAATAAAGACTTGTTTGACGTGATAGTTTGAGATTTGTTTTGACGCACATCTCTCTTATTTTAATCTTAATTTGACGTAAACGGCTTTTGGTGACGTCAATAGTTTATGCTTATACATATTTAGCTTCTTTCTACCCAGTGTTGCTGTGTGTTTTAATTCAACTTTCAGTTTCATTGTTAACATTGTAAAATATTGCTTGATTGATTTTCATGCTTACTAATGTTTCTCGACTAGTTCCTCGGGACCTTGTGCGAGCACAGCAACAACATGCTGTTTTTACTTCTTGCGACAGCAGAGATCAACACATTCATTAGCCATTGCTTAAGAGCAGTCCCCAGTGTAATCAAGGCCGATTGTAAAAACTGGACATGAAATTCAAATATTGCTGATGGTGGCGTGTGTTACATTACCGCAGTGACCACCCACTTTTAAATGAAGAGAAAATGATCTGAGAGGCTAACATTTGTCAGTTTACTGGAAGCCGCTCTAGTGCTTCAGGCTAGCGTCGCTTAAACAGCCAGTTAACTCGATTCAGTTGATATTCACAGGCAAAAATGTACTTGCCCTGCGCACACAACACACGCACAACATAACTCAGTCTCTCTCTCTGTATCTGGCCACAGCTGTTCAAATTGGTTCCAGAAGTAATACTGAATGTTCCCAAAGCAAAATGGGAATATTTTACAAACACTGGGCAGCTCTTTTGACTAACGCTGGTGCTCGGTGCAACTAAACTGCGTGTGTATGCAGATATTGCCAGATACTATTATTATTGTTTTCAGAAACTCTAATCCTTAGTAGCTTTAAACTATTGTAATGATTTTTATTGAGTAAATTATTGATATTCTGTTAAAATCATGGATGAATAAATACCACACAGCAAATCTTTCATTTCTTTGAGAATCCCCATCATGACAGACACTAAAGACAATCATCATCTCTCGTGTCACTTACATGTATTAATCTGCTGATATAACCAAACAATGATTTCATTTGATTACCACCAGATAAAGAAGTCACTGTCTAAACCCATCAAGTGTAACTGAATGCCACCCCTTCACCACCTCGCTACCGCGGTTTGTGTTGCGCCGAGCAGAAGACGTCATGGGAATTCAGTTTCAGGCCATGCAACAGAATGCCTCTTTTTCTTTCCTTCCTACCGTGTGTCATTTCATCTGTGTTGTGGCTCCAGAGAGACACGGTGGAAGTTTGGGTCCTTTCAAAGTAAGGGAAGGAGGTAAAAAGGGACAGAGAGAATGAGATGAAGAAAAGGAGGGAGAAAGAGAGAGAAATGAGGGCTGCTTTCCCCAGAGGGACTGAAGCAGAATAGAGAAACTGAAGGATTGTGTTTCCTGTTTCTGAATGGAGCTGGAGAACAGAGGTAGGTAGCAGAGAGGAGAGCTCACATTGACTGACTGCGGTTTCTATTTCTGGAATAAAGAGTCTTGAAGCCTTGTCCATTGTTTTAAAAAGCATTCAAGAAAATTCAAAGCCGCAGAGTCACCACTTCAGAGGAAAAGTGTCTTGTTGTGTGAGACTTTGATTCACTTTGGCATCATCATTCAACAGTTGTAATAATGTAAAATAAAAGAAAGGTTCTTGCTAAGAGTAAAGGATATTTGAATAAACAAGAAACCATCATCGAGCATGAAACAACTACTCACCGCTCCGTACAGCTCTCCCTTCTTGCTGATTGCCAGGTAGTAGTTACTGCTGAGGCCCCTGATGGCCACCACTCCCACATCCACTGACTTGATCTCCAAAATACCTGGAACAGCAGGGACAGAGAAGCCTATATGTCAAAACCTTGTGTGTGTAGTTCATATACAGTGTGCTTTACTTTTGGTCTTTAGTGTTGCAACTAACTGTACTAGTTTCATTTCTGATGCCGATGACAGTTTTCCAGCAAATCCTCAGTATTGTGTGTTATATGTTTATTTGAAAATCTTCTACTCACTGACTCTCAGCATAGTCTCCTTGTGTCACCTACATGTATTAATCTGTTAATGACCTCTTGGTCATGACACCCAAAGGAACATCCTCAATTCATTAGGGCACATGTCCCTCAATAGATGGCTCAAAATAATGCAATTACAATTAGATTTCATGCAGTTTGAATCAGAGATTTAAAAATTGTGCTCAGTTTAAAAATGATCAATTATTAGGCCCTAATGCAAAATAGAGAAAAGCAACAAACGTTTAACTTAAAAAGCTGCAACCATTAGATCAACTTTTGTTTTATAAGTCATTTAAAGTATTAATTAAGATTTTTAAAAGTGGATTGACTCCATCACCACTAATCCTGACGTTTGTGACCTTCTGTGAAGTTTATACCCTAAAACACCACATTGTTTTTTATTATTTTCAATGCATGAGATGCTTCATCTTGGAAAAGGGTTGAAAGTTATAGATATGTGTGCATTGCTCTTAACTGGGTTCTGCACATTTGTAAAATGGCTTAAAAACCCTAAAATGCTACAGCAGAGACCTGTAGTTTTCTCCTCACAAGTAAACCCCAGTCTTTTTTTTTTTTGCTCTGTGACAGTCAGACCTCAGATCGGCCTCTTGCCCCCTGCTCATTTGCTGGTTAGCTTGTGGGCTGCATGCCCTGGGACCAAGGTGTAAGCCAGGAAAAAACATTTCTCCGTTCTATGTTTGTTTTTCTGACCAGGGGAGCTCAGGCAGGCAGGCGCACCGACAGGATGGAGAGAGGCTTTCTGGCTGCCAGACTGGCAAGAGGTCAAGACACTCATATCAGTTTTCAGGCCTGAACCAATTACTAGTTTAAGCTGTGGTCACCGGCTCTTTCTTCTCTTATCCTGAAGTCAGTTACACCAAGCTGTAAAACTATCAGGGGTTTGAGAGAATTAGCTAAAAGGACCAGTAGGAAGTGGGACTAGTGCGTGGTGAGAAAGACGAAGTATATAACAGAGAGTAAAGCAGAGTCTTTTTAGAGAGGTTTACTGCCATTCCTTTTCCTCAAGAGTTTCCTGTTCGATTCACAGTGATGCACAATCGTATGCCTAAACAAGAAGTTACCAAAATGACTAAAGATGAAAATCCAGGATACTGTTTAAATCTGTTTAAGTCATTTCTTTCTTTGACTGTTTACATAGAAACATTGAATAGGATAAAAAAAATTAAACAACCAACACAGTACGAGATGAAAGGTTCAAAATCAAGCAAATGACTCTTGTCTTGGTCTTTTAAACTTCATTTCTCATATAAATTATACGTGGCTTTTACCAGATGCCCCTTTCCTGTCCTCATTCCAACTCTCTCATCCTTAAAGATTTGCAACATCCTGCAGCCTGGTGTGATTTTATGATGGTCAGAGAGAAGGGGGGGGGTTCAGGAGCTATGCTGGCTACAGTTGGAGACATCTGATTGTACCTGCCCACCAACTCATTGCTAATTCTGAACATCCACAGTAAGTGTTCAGATATAGTATAATCCTATTTTGCTTGGTCTCTGTCTCTGAATCCTCAGTGTGTCACTCTTAATTTCCCTAAGAGTTATTCTAGTAATTTCCCCTCTAAAGTTGCCCTTTATAATTACTATGCAGTAGCACAGAGAGACCATTTTGCAGTTGGCCATATAAAAAGGTCAGAAAAATGAATCATATTTTTTTAAGTGACAGCTTTTCTTGGGTTTGTATTGTTGTTTCACCAGATTTTGTTCTTCTCCCTGTTTTAAAATGCAATCCTTTCCAGTATACTGGCATTAGTCTATCCTCACAGTTCCCTAATTCGTGCAATAAAAGCTTACAACACCTTGTGAACTTTATGAAAATGTTCATAGCTCGCAGTGCGCTCATTTTTGCTGTGTTAAATCTTTTACTCACACACACATGTGACACAACACAACACATAGCTCTCAGGTTCAAAACGTTCTGCACCACAGCTGACGTTTCTGAGCTGTAATGCATTAAAGTAAGATCTGTCCGTGCTGCGCTAACGGCCACTCCACCTGTTCAAACCCTTTCCCCATTTGATGTGGTTTGTAAAAGAAACATAAGCCCGGGCTCATTTATGGCCTCTTTACCGGTTATTAGAAGGAACCCGTCTGTCCGTGAGTCAAAAGGCTGCAACAAATGGCTTCGACTAAAACAGCAGAGTTAATGGTCTGGACATGGAGAAAAACAGACCGAAGCTGGCACACTGATAATTACACAACACATAATAAACTTAGAATAATGAATATGATAATTCGATGAGCTGCATACAACTCTAAAGGTTAAGTCAACACGTCAAAGAAACTGTTTCTACATTTATTTCTTTGCAACGCATTTAAGTTGGAACATTTGAATCAAAGTCATTTTCAGTTTTGAGGCAGATCTGCAGGTCTGACGAACACACTGTGATGAAGACGATGGTCCAGGCAACATTTTTCCAGTTGCCCATTACAGTGCATTTCTAGAACTACACATAAAAACATTCTTACAGATGGAGACACACGCATACGCCTGTGGACCCTGAGTCAGCCCCCTTTGGAAACATGGTCAGAGAGACTCCAGCTGAACCTAAAGGTTAAGGGAGGTTGTGAAAATGTTTCCACTGTTTATGCAGGGGCTTTTTTTTTTTGAAGATTATGCTGCGGTTGTTCACATTGTGACCTTGACACGGTGACCAGCTGTGAGTGGGTCTGTACTGCGTGCCTGCAGCCTGGAGAGGTCTTGCTCTGCATTGTGTAATATTGTCACTTGCGGACTAGTATGTGTCATGAACTCCCCTCAGCGAGAGGACTGGGGATGATTTGGGTTCTTTTATTCTATGTCCAGTGCTCAGATATTTGGTTGAACCCTTGTTTGTTTTTCCTCAGGGGCTAATTCTCTCACTGTTTTGACAATTCAAGGACAAACTGTCCCTGACCCCATTATATTTGGTTAAAGGTTAAATATCAGATTTGAATCAGCTGAGGTGTAAATGCTGAGGCCTGTAAGATCTGCCAATTTGAAACTATGGCAATAGGGTGATTGACGATGTGTTGTATTTACTGTGACACAAGAGTTTTTGTCCATGCAATTGCAACAAGACTTTAAAGGAAAGTGACTCGGTGCCAGTAAAACAAGAAAGGATACAAAAGAAGAATAGAGGGTTTCATAAAGAAAGCACTGGCTTAAATCAGATAGGAACTGAAAATATTGAACTATTCTTTTCTGTGTGGCCATTTACATACAAATCAATGCTTAAAAACAAAATCTTGGCCACAGGATTAAACTTATTTCCTTAGCGTTACTTTTTCTCTGAGTTTCGTTGTATTCGTATATATATATATATATATATATATATATATAATCTATGTGAAGTCTGAGAGAAAAGAAACATTTCTCTAATGTGTAGTTCGCTTGGTGAGTGCTGGCGAAAAGTCTCGTGTTGGCGTAGAGGCCGCTGTATACTGTATCTTTTGAGACACGTTGAGGTATTCGTTCAGACTGATGTGGTTGACAACAGTACCATCCTGTGTCAAGTGACCACATCAAAGCCCATCTGGCCGACAGTAAACAGAGGCCTGTTTCTGATCTTCAAAACCAAAAATTTTTACAGACAAATTTTTGGTCAACTAATTTCTTTTCGAAATGACTTTTTCATGTAATAAATTCCTGGGTTATAAATCATATAAAATAGAAAACGGTGCTCTCTTTCAGCTCTACATTGTGTTTCTTCTCAGATATTTATTTTCATTCGAACGATTGTTCTGTGTGATTTGATCTCTTTGTATTATTTAGCTCATTCGCGCCGTCCTAATAGTTTTATTTCCTTCCCTGACAGGTTCACTCATATCATGGAAAAATACCCCAAACCACATGCTTCTCACGGTGAACTGGTAGAGGTGCCGAGGTGTTAAAAGAAAATTAAACCCATTATTGCAGTTCACATATGTGACATCATCTTTCTGCATGCAGAAAACCACAGCAGTTTTAGTCACATATCTTTAATATTAGCTGTGAAATGTGCTGTAAGCAGAGCAGGGAAACAGAACCAATGCAACCGCCTGAGATATTGTAATTCCTCTAACTCGGTTGACTTTGTAACATGATAAAGTGCCAAAGGTGCCAGTTTCTGTCCAAACATTTCACAGACATGACACACCAGGAGTTATGATTTCAGTCAAAGTGCTCTGACGGTTGTATGCATTTCACACATTTTTCATTTACAGTTCAGCTGCCTGTGTGATGTTTCCCAACTGTTGCGGCGGAGTTGTTGGCACAGAGCACTGAGCCTTAGAAAGCTCAGTGTTTTACTCCACAAATGTTATGCATGGACAAAGATTATTCGGTTTGTCACATGTCATATCTGTCACCTCTGTATTGGTCAAGCTTGCTTTGTCTCTCCTTGCATTTGCGTCTTCCAGTATGTTCACACACATACACACACACACAGAGTAATTAGCTGGCATTCCTGGCTGTTCTGTTCATCTGGGCAGCCTGTCCAGATGCCTCCCTGGACTCAACTCTGCTCAGCTCCATCTTTGATGACTCCATTAAGAGCCTCACTTTCGTGAATGTGTGTGTTTGATGGGGGGGCTTTTCCTGAAGCACATGGTGTCTATATTGCAGCAGCCCTGGATGTTATCTGTCACAGATGCTATTCTTCACCTCCCACGGCTTTACTGGGCATTAACTGTGCTTGTTCACATGCAACAGGCTAACACTGAATGACACTTTCAGTATTAGGCTTCCAGCAGCCCAGTTGAGACAAAAACCTGATAAAAGTTTTCATTGTTACAGTTAAGGATCATATTTTAGTTTTCTGAATTAAGTTTGTAAAAGACTCAAGTTGCCAGTGATGTTTGGTTGGTGATTTAAAAGTAGAAAAGAACAAACACACAATAAATATGTGTCACTATTAATAATGGGGGCTATAATATCTTCAGGATATTGTCAAACTTCAGGGATTCATCCAGCATATTTGTACCCCCATACTACCTTTACAATCCTAATCACTGAGTATCTTCTGCTGCTCCAAAGCTGCGCAGATCTTCTGTCCAAAAACTCCGCTTTTAAAAGCAAAGCGAGAAACGTCTTCACGGAAACTGTGGATGGTTCTGATCATTTTCAGCACTCCACGTGTTTTCCCGACACATTCAAAGGACAAAGCGCACACGTGCTCTGTAAATGACCCTGTATGGGTAGTAATCAGGTCAAAGGCCACTCTTACATCTGGACCTTTGGCCCTTCACAGTGGGAGAGACGACACATTGTGTAACTAACTCCAAAAACTCTTTGCCAGCAAACCATTGCATATGTTTTACAGTGCATCCAGCACTTCATCACGTGCATACTTTCTCCTTGCAGAGTCTGTTTTTCTGACTTTGATAGGCTCATTTGTTAGATTTGGGTTATGTTGTGTCCCAAACAGGCCATTTACAGGCATCAAGCATAATGTAATAACTTAAGTGAAGTTCCATTAAACTCCCAGTAAATGGCTTGTTAATCTCTATATCTGAAAATCTTATCGTTTCATCAGCCACTAAGTAAAAGACAAATCAAAGCTGTCTGTCAGTTACAGTAAAATGGCAATGCTTTTTCTGTTAGATAATCAATATGACATAATGTTTCTGCAGGACATAGACAGAACATAGTGTTTGTTCCCTAGGTTCCAGTAACAGGAGGCATGAATCAGACCTGACATGATTTGATCCAGAGTCCCACTGAAGCTTAGATAATAACAAAGAGCGTTGAAAAATTAACCTCCTGCTTGTTTCATCCGCGGGCTGAGTGACTGTTGATGTAGCCAGATGGAAGGTCATAGCGAGCAAACACAGGAGGGACGGTGTAGGTAGTATATGTTTACGGTTTTCAGGAAACAGCTTGATGTCACTGTTGATGTGTAACCTGTCTGGCAGCTTAAGGAGAACTTGATGACAGGTTCAGTAGTTCCTCAGCAGGCCTTTGCGGGGACGCTCGCACACCGCCGTTATTTATAACTGTTGGAGAGGAGATTCCATGAAGATGTCAGAGTAGCTTTGAAGGAAATGCAACACTGGCACTAACCTCTAGTTCATCCCGTATCTCCTCATAACTCTCTTTTACTGGCCACACTGTTACCTTTTCCCGTGCGAACCCTAAACGCTCATCGGGCAGCGAGATGGAGATTTTTAGAAATAAAAGAAACAAAATGTGGCGTCAGAAATAATTACTATTATTTCATACGATCACGTCTAGATTACATTTGAATTTTTTCCTTTTGTTTAGGGCATAGACCTGCCTTATTTTCTCTTGTTTTCTGATTGTGTCTACTAGACCTGTGTAATTAGCCAGGACATAGAAACCTTTACTAAGTCAGAATAATGTCACGTCCATTAAATGTGGTACATTAGATTTATTTCAGTGAATTCTTTTGTCAGCTTTGATTAATGTCAGCAATAAGACTGTGTGGCAGAATGAAAGCTCCAGCTGTAGTCAAGTTGGCACCATTCGGTGTTAACTGAGCTACAGTGCACCCAACCACAAGTCTGTGGTCCAGCTGCAAACACATGTCCATTTGTTTCCTTGCTTTATTTGTTTGTTTGCAAACAACATCTGACAGTCTGTGGACAACAACAGGGGAGAAATCAAGGTCTGGTTTGTTGCTTATGGGGCGGAGGAGGATCAATGCCGATCGCATGACATCTAGGCAGGATGTTCGGATGGAGAGTGGCCTTCTATAGGAGGCATCAGCTAGTGAGATGGATCAATTAGCATTGATCAGGATGATTAGAAAAGCTGGGTTGTAGAGAAGAGCCTCGACCTCGGAACTGGACTTAACTTTTTTGTCACCTCTGACACCTTCTAATGACACTCATCTGCAATGTGACCTCCTGAGCATTACCAGGCTACTAGCTGATGACAACAACACTGCCAACTGCCTCCTGTCTCGTTTCCAGTTTGTTATTTTTCTAAAGGAATGGTCTGTTTTTGATGTGGGTCAGCTTATAGATATCTAAGTTTGATCTGACAGACAGAGCTAATACCTGTCGTTTCAAAGGTACAGTACATAAAATAGCATGTTATATACAAGCTGGATTTGCAATATCTAAAAAGAGCCATGTGTTTCTAATAAACACAAAGGCCAGAAACCAGCACGAAAAAACTCATTTGTCTGTGCGCAGCTTTGAAGCAGTCATTTTGATTATGTGGGCGCTAAACCTACACAATATGACGGAACAGTGTTATAATCTGTAGAGCATAAAAATAAGGGAAAAGCACAAACACACCAGGATCTGAGCAGGAAGGATCATGCACAGAAAACAACTAGTATGTCAAATACCACATCCATGTTCTCAGTGAAGGGAGGGGAATGTAATTACATTGTGTTTGGTTTAGTTTCAAGGGGACAATTTGTTCTGCACTGACTTTAGTGCACATGCAAACAGCAGCAGGCAGAAAATGTGCATTATCGTGCAACCTGCAGACATACAGTACAGCCTAGTGTAACGGTGTTTCTCTCTCTTTCTAATCAGAAGCACATTTTACACCAGCGCGGGTTTTGTAGGTATGGCCAAATGAAAGGCGTTATGCACTAAGTATACTGTGCTGGTTTCGATCTACACGCAAACAAACAATTTCTACTTAATGTTTGAGTAGAAAGTTCTTACCTATTGCCACAGCAACCAAGTTGCTCTTGAAATTGATGGATTGCGCCTTTAATGCTATGACCTGATACCATTATAGTTAGTGACACGTTGCACCCTAATGGTTGGGCTTTTTATGTGTGTGTGTGTGTGTGTGTGTGTGTGTGTCAGAGACGACTGCAGGCAAGGGGAGGGAGGAAGAAACGCTAATTGAAATTCCTTCAGCCATGTCTGGCAGAGACCTGGTGTCGGAGTGGCACACACACACACATGCACACACACACATACTCACACTGGCCCTGGCCCTAATAAAAGTGGGCTTTGCCATATGGAGGCCATGTGCAAGACTGGCCTCTCTGTGCTCAAGTGTGTGTGTGTGTATGTGTGTGTGTGTGTGTGTGTGTGTGTGTGTGTGTGTGTGTGTGTGTGTGTGTGTGTGTGTG
>JAUMTR010000014.1:10161254-10190710 GCA_032270685.1 Microctenopoma stevenorrisi | reverse complement strand
GTGTGTGTGTGTGTGTGTGTGTGTGTGTGTGTGTGTGTGTGTGTGTGTGTGTGTGAGTGTGTGTGTGTGTGAGTGTGCACGTGTGCCCTCAGCAGGAGAGGCTTGTACAGCACCACAGACCCACAGATAGATGCATACAAACCTATGCCATGTGTGAGATGGTGTGTGAGTGATAAAGATCCATTTATGAAGATTACATTTCCAGACACACATGTCTGACATGCTGTGACAGATTCAAACACGTACATCGACATGATGCAGTCTGTTGCATAATCTCACAGAAATTAGCGCGTGTTTTGGACATCGACCATCTAATTCAGAGGACTGGCAGGAGAATTCGGCACAGGTAAATGTGGGAGTATAGTGTTCTGTTCTGCTTCAACGTCTACTTCCAACGTGCCCTGAGGCAACGCCGCTGTTCTGCGCCGCTCAGAGGGCAGAAGGCTGTGGCAGTCCTGGAGAAGTTCCAGATGTGTTTAACAAGAAGATAAAGATGTGGACCACAGAAAGATAACAGCTGACTCTCTGTTCTGGATCAGTCGTAAATGATTATGATGATCTTTACGAGCCCTTAAAAACATCGTCATATTTGCAAGTGTGGGGCTTAAACTCAAGGTTTGTTTGCTACCTTATGGCAATTGCAGTGAAATTTACTTTTTGGAAACTGAAATTTGATCATAATAAGTGTTGTTATCATTCATCATGTTAAAAGATATTCTACTAAATGTATACTTATTGCTTATAAATGCTCATGTATGTATATTTATAAATGTGGGCTTATTTAAAAAGAAGCAGGGATTGTATAACCTCATGCTTCACATGTGCCCACCACTATTAAGTACTTGTCATTCTCCCCGGGGGTTTGGTAATAGCTGTGTTTCAGATATTTCCTCAAAGAGGAAGAACGTTCTCTGGGCAATTTCTAATTGGTTCCAGTGGATCATCTCTCTTTTTTATCTGCCTGGCTTACTCATTTTGTTTTCTCCTTTCCCACTTTCCTACTGTCATGTTCTTTTTTTTTCTCCCCAAAATTCTGTAGCCTGGCAAATCTGCCTGCCTCTACACATGGTGAAAAGGCTGAAAAGCTCTGCTCGTTTTTTCTTTAGCCCCATCACATCACTCTCACTGACACAAAGATAAACCTTTGAAGTGAACTTTGCATTCAGCTGTCGTTCAATGAGGAAATAGTGACTCAGTAACCAGTAAAAGTTTCATTTCTGATTCCCATACCTCAATATTTACATGCTTTAATACGTTTTAAAATGCAAAGGGCCAATGAAACACTCTCAAAATATAACAAAGTTAACTTACTGTATGGATCATCCTCACTTTTGGTGCCATTAACCTTTCCTTTCTTGTCAATGCGAAGAAAGAATTTCTGGTAAGAGAACAGTTTCCTCCTGCGCACATCTCCTTGTAGGTGGTTGTAGCTACTTCGCACATGGCGCCCGACAACCGTCGCTGAGGACGATGATACATTGGTCGCCCTTGGCAACCTCGCAGAGGATGTGTGTACCGGTGAGGGCGATGAGGACGGTGGAGGGTGTGAGATAAAGACGTGTGGAAGAGTCCCTCCTGCTTCATTGTGGTTCTTTTCAGAGTCTGGTGGCGGCGATAGAGTGGACACGTGTGCGGATGAGGAAGGTCCAAGCAGGAGAAGAAGGAGAACAAAGATGAGGGAGAGAAAGAGTGAAGGAGGTCTGCAACAGGGGCAGCAGGAGAACCAGGCGACCGGTGCACCTTGTGTCACTGTCCATCTACACATGGTAGTGGAGCTGGGAGAGCTGTGGAGGTGCTCAGGGACTGGGGCATGCTGAGCTGGGTGCAGGGAGAGGGAACAAGAGTGGGAGAAACTCCCCCGACTGACCGGCTACAGCTCCTCTGTCTGGGAACCCACAACCTCACCGGGACTGTGGAGTGAGAACCTGTAGAACAGCTGGGGCGAAGACTGACAAGCTGCAGTGGATGCGGTCGGAGGTTCTTGGTAGCAGATGTAGAGCTATGGTAATATTAATGGTGATGGATCCAGCCGCTGGTGGTGGTGAAGCCACAGTGTTGTGGCTGAGTCTGCCGTATTCCCTGGTGGTGTTTATTCCTCAGAACCACCGCAGGAAGGCGTCAACATCTCATAACCATAACTCATATCACCTCAGAACGGGAACAACTAGGGGCTTGTCTCGAAGACCTCTTGCCCGCCTGTCTCTGTCTTAGCTACTTGTTGCACACACACAAACACACTCAAAATGTTTTCTTCCTTTTTTTTAAGTTTGAGTGTACAGCTACCCTTTAACTTACAAACACACACACACTGCGTTCATTTCATTCATATGTGGTGCTAACAACTACTCTTCACATATGTCCCAAACCATTTTATCTTCTCCAGTCCAGAGGAGTTGATGAACGGGAGGTAGAAAGGGTCTGGATGGAAGATGCCAAAATGAATAAATGGAAGAGAAAAAAGGATGAATGCGGCTTCTCAGAAAATGTCCAGTGGAATCCACGCAATGCAGGCCACAAAAAAAGAGTCAGAATCCAGACATCTGTCCTTCTATTCCTTTCTCTGTTACTCTGCTTTTGTTTCAGCTGGTTTGAAGTTACTTGAGTGCGTAACTGAACTCGGGAGCTCTCGTCTTTCTGCCCTCTCTTGTTGTGTGTCTGTCAATGAGCTGAGCTCCCTATCTCTCCTCTGCCTCTCGGAGTCTGAGCACTGTTGCAGCGCGTTGCCTCTTTTCTTTCCTCCTGTGTGTGGCTCCCTCTCCTTTGGCCCCCTCCCTCTTTCCTTTGCCTCTCCCTCCCTCCTGTCTCTATCAGCGGTGCTCTCTCTGGTTATCTGGAGTTTCTCCGAGGTGACCGAGTCTTGTCTTTCCTTTCACCTTATTTATCTGCTGCAGTTCCCCAGATGTCATCTACTAGTGTAATTGGATGTCTGTGAAAACCACTTGGCTTTGAAGAGCTCTGTGCATATATATGTGCATGCATGTGTCTGCACATGTGTGTGTGTGTGTGTGTGTGTGTGTGTGTGCAGGGGGGATCCATCCCACCCCATTTCTCTTCCCCTCCTTCTCCCTCTCCCCCTGTTTCTGTCTCCTCCCCTTCACAGACCAAACCCCAGCAGTTCAGTAGAGCATGTCCAAAAGAAGGAAAGAAAGCCGTTCCTTCAGATCCCTCTCTGTTCACAGGACTGTTTGATCCATCGTTGTGATACATTTGTTTTGTGATCAGGGGTGGGTATCATGTGAAATATTACATCACTAAGGCTGATAAGTACTTCTGCTGCCAAATACTTCTTTCTGATAGATGAATCTGAATCTCAAAAAAGGGAGTTCAGTAACACAACAACGTACAGGTTGGACTCAGAAGCTTAATGACACCTTTTGACTCTTTTTTTGTCAAGTGTCACATAATGAAAAATAAATAATTACCTGAGAACAACAGCAGAGGGTTTTCTTATACACATGCATGAGCTGAGTCAGGTAGCTTAGCTTTTATGACAGATACACTCTAGGGATTTCTTTGCCTTGGTCACGGAGAGCTTGATCTGTAGATAAACATCTCTGTGTTTGCATGAAAGAAGTCGTACTTCATGTGCGTTGTTGTGTTTCACCTTCAAAGAATCTAGGTCTGCTGTCTGGTTTGGGCATTGTTTCATTTCCTTTTCGCATCGTCAGACAGCAGCCATGCTTCCTCCGCTGCCTCTTCTCTCCTCTTCCCTCTGTGTCTGATATAAACTGCTGACTGCTGTGTATGGCACGCTGCAGACAATTTTTTTCTCTATATTTTCAAACGTTTCCTTTTGGGGATGCACCAACAGCACAGAAATAGCCATGTAAAATGGGATTTGGAAAACTTGCAAGAGGCAAAAATGCTGTTCACGAGCGAGTGTCTCTTTATGGTCTAAATATTTATATGACGGAAAAATAGCAGCAGCAACAAATCCTCCAATCCATAAAATCAGAAACGGCAAAACATGTCTGCAGTGTCTTTCCAGTTTGACGTATTTGGCATTTGTGTTTGGACAATGACTCAAACCATTAATCAATTCTCACAATAGCTGCTGATTATTTCCATTTTATTTATATGTTCAGGCACCACAGGAGCATTTACACGTCAACACCTGCTGTCAAACTTCAGCACCATGGACAGCACTGCATGATATGGTTCTTCAAATGTAATTGAACATCTTCACTCCAGTCATCCTCCATTTTTGTCCGTATCTTGCCAAGATGGTTGAGTGTTTTTATGTTCAGGCTGAGACACAGTGCCTGTACGTGTGGACAATCCTTTCTGAAGACGATACTAGCAAAGTGAGTCTCAAGTCTCTAAAATGATCTATTTTCAATTTAATTCAACAAAACTTGACATAGTTAGGTAAGACGTTACACAACAAGGGGAAATACAACAGATCCCCCCCTGAGAAGTGACAGTGGAAAACAGAAGCAGGCTCATTGTGGGCAGCTGTCTCCCTCAGGTAGTTTGGGTGAGCAAAGAGTGGAGGGAGGAAAGAAGAGCAACAATCGCTGAGCAAAACACTGGTAAGTTTTCACAGTTTAGGCCTGGGGCCTGGTTCGATCAGATTTTTTTTAACTTAACAGCTTTTATTTTGACATCCTGTAGTGTAGCATTTTCACTTCCTGTCTGTCTCCCTGTCTCCTGGTGATTAGGTAAGTGATTCCACCTGTGACTGTGACTATTTAAAAGACCTGTCTGCGCTGTAGCTCTGCCAGATTGTTGCCTTCTGCTTGGTGGGAACGCGTTTCATTTATGTCTTTATTTTTGTCTGTGCTTTCTGTTTTTGTGCGTGTTGCCTAGTCTTGCTAGACGCACTTTCTGATTCTGTGGTCAATAGCAATAATAATGACACACTTTATTGATCCCGTGGGGGAAATTGTTGCTGGACGGCTGCCACACAGCTCACGTCGGCGCTTCTGTGGCATGTCCAAGGATGATGCATTTAGACACGGCTCAGTTCGGCACACTTTCGGGTTCTTTGCGCTCTCTGTCTATTTTTTCTATTATTATTCTGTGAGACTCTGATATGATCTCTGAACGCTGCATCCTGAGTTCCTCTGTGACTCACTTCGCATTGCTGTGTGCCTCTGATTATAACCCCTGTATCTGTTCTTTCTCCTGGGGCTTTGGAGAGGACTTTTTGTGGAGGAGGACTTTAGTTTTTTTATTCAGTTTAGTGTCATGTTATTCCCCTGCTTGGGGTGAAAGTATCAACAAGTGCTTTTGCTTAATTAACTGAGATGAACTGAATTTATTTTTCACGCGATGAAGCAAATTAAACCAACTTCCAAGGCCACTGCATTTTGTCATCAGCCACAAACCTCTCAACCCCAGTACTTTCAGCCAGAGACTGATTAATGTAAAACGTGTTAGCACCCTCCATTCACCATTTATTCCACCTTTCGACCTCCTCCTCCACCTTTCTTTGTTCTTGAGGTTTTGGTGTTGCTATTATTTTGTATTTGTGTTAGTGTGCATCTTTTCTGGTTGTGGTTGCCTTGCTTCCTTTGATCTGAGAGCAGCTGTAACAAGGCAACACTTTTCCTCTGGCATTAATAAAGTTTTTTCAATCTCGAATCTTAAAAACATTACATTTGTTCTGCTTTAGCTATTCTTTGGCAGACTAATTTGTGCATTGTTGACTTTCTAAAACACTTTGTCTTTCTTGGATGGACACCTCGATGGGTACCTGTAGAAGTTGCTTCAGGTAGCTTCATCAATAAGAGAAAGCCATCTAGAGCCAGAGACAACGAAGCCGACCCAAATCCTGGCACCACAGTGGTTCAAAGATGGGATGTGATTTCAATGCTGGAATGCAGGGTTGTCACCACATAAAACTTCCTATTTGAGCCAAAAGTCTACTTTAGTGCCATCTGTCAACAGAACATTCTCCCAGTAGCCTTCTGGCATAGCTGCTTTGTATCTACAGTACATAACCTTGAGCGAACTGTAGACGGACAGCAGTGGCACAGCTTGCTGCACCATCAACTATAGTGAAAGAAAGAAAGAGGAAAATAAAAGATAGGGAAGCAGAAGATAGTATGAAAGAGAGAAGAAACATCTGGTCAGTTGCTTTGTGGCTTGAATTGGGGGGTTTAGAATGACAACGCACCCACACACATTCATAAACACACAAACAAATCTGGCCCTTCTTTTATTCCACTGAATTTACTGAAATACCTTTTAAATGTCTTATAATAGTAGATTGGAATAATTATATGACTAATCATCATTTGCTGATCAATTGCTGATTGATCTTTCTATTGCTGTGTCCTGCAGCCTTGTTGTTCTGCCTAACAGTCCTAACAAGACTCACATGTTGAAAGTTGGTCGTCCATCAGGGAAAAATGTTTCGTCACACCAGAAAACAATTTTTTTCGATGCAGTGGAGCACCACATATTGAATTTTTTTTGCACTACTTATGAAGGCTGTAGGGTGTTCCGTCTTTGGAGAGGGTTATCATTGTAACTGTCGCTGCTTTACGTTGAGAAACACATGCTCAACATTTAGTTTTAGGATTCACCACTTTTACCAATTGTATATTTTAAACTGAAAGTATCTTTAAAACATTATGCAATACATAATATTATAATATATATTGTCTGAAATGTTTGCAGAATGTATCTGAAATCCTTGCAACTAATGTACACATGTAGTTGTTGATTTTTCATATTTTGGTCATTATACCAAAGCGATGCCTCCCTAATGATGAATATACATTTTTTTACTGGCCACATTTGTTTTTCCACTCATAGGAAAGAAATGAGTCAGTCTCGTTGTGGTTTTGGCTTCAAGTGACACTGCCATTTGAGGCATAACTTCAAAGTACTGCAGAGTGGAAGTGCTGATCCTGGGTCAGTGGCCAAAATAAATGTCTATGTCTTTTATTTATTCCTAAGAAGCTACATAGATTTTGAGATCAGCAAATGTGAGTGAGTTTACAAACTCTTGTATAGATGAGCTGACACAGGTTCCCTCTGGGTCCGCTCCTCATGCCTTGGATCAGCCTTGATTGCTTAAGTCTAGGAGAAGAACGCCATTAGGGACCAGCAGTTCGGCTCAGTGATTCTAATTGTTTCATTGCGGTTGAATTGAGGGCTTTGGTGTTCAAACCAGCGCTGCAGAAATGGCCGTGGCAGTTAACTTTAATTACAGACACATTAAAGCACTTACAGACAAGAGGGACATCTTATGATAAGCTAACTTGGTGATACACTCCAGTTAAAGTCAAGCTGCTGAATAGATCATTCTCAATCACTGCAAAATTCAGAGCACTCTGATTACAATCAGATTTTAAATTAAATTATGCTGCGTGCATAGTTTTTGTTATTCACCTGGAATGTACTACATGCTCTTAAAAATGGGAATAAACACAGATCAGCTGAACAGATAAACACCTCTCTCTCAGGCAGCCTCAGAAAAGATGCCAGGCTCCTGAATGAAGGGTCTCAACCATCACATAACATAAACAAAGATGTTCAGTGCAGCAATAAGACCTGTGCTTTGGTTTAAGGGTATCTTGTGATTCATTGCAGTATTTCTGATGGTCTCCTCGTGTTTTTTAAAAAAGGCACAAACACTAATCACAAACAAATCTTTCTCCTGAAGCTACAAACCATCATGATTGTCACATGTTAAGAAGTTCTCATGATCTGGTCTCTGTCATTCATGGCAATGCGTTTCTGTTCAAAAGTTAAATTATGCAACATTGCGTTCATATTTTCATATTGCAGCCAACCTTTAGTGAAGTCTTGCAGCAGAATACGTGCACCATCTGAAGGTCGCACATTTAAAAGGTCATTACCAATGGAAACAAACAACACAGAGCGTAGTGTGACTGCTGTTCTTCTTCATCCAACAACTCTCTTCTAAAATCAACAAAGTAAAAAAATAGTTTATTTCTTAGGGCTATACAGAAAATTATGACTCAATATGAAGTCATAATGGAGCTAATTATACATTTGAAGGAAAGTGCTGCCATATTTTTGGTTTTTAGACACCAAACCTCACATCTGTGAAACAGATATAACCCGCTGACATCTGCCTTACAGATACATCCATACACCAACAGCACTGATGCCATAATAAGCCATGCAGTCGCACAAACAACACCCAGAGACACAGACTTCACAGAGCGTGTAGGAAGTGTGTGCAGCAGGTGTTGATTTTATTAATGGTCACGGACCTCCTTTGTGCTTCTTTTGGCTGTGGGCTCAGTAAGGTCATCATTAATGTGGATTAATAGGATAAAGAATTGCTATCACTGAAAACACAACCCCCAATAAGGCTGTTGTTGAATTTGATTAATTGAAACAATCCCTAATTCCTTGTTGGAAAACTATTATGGTACAAGTGGAGAAGACAAGAGGGCAGCCTACGCTGGCATCACAAAATGTCATCCATGTGCAGCCAGTTAATACTACAAACTCCCCATATCAAAGGGTGCCAGGTCCACAATGGAGTTCCTGTTGTGAAATGTAAACTTAATGTTTTGAAAGGTTTCCCAATTTACCACTGATGGCTTCTTTTACTACTGCTTCTGAGCTGAGAAAGCATCTATATTTTAATGTTAACTACATGGAAGCAATTACTGTGTGGCTCATGCAGGAGAGTAAAAAGCAAGAATGTTAAACCCAACTGCCACTGGAATGCTAATTCTCATGATGCATTTGCCCCAGGAACAAATTACATTTCACCAAAGCGATGCTCGGCATCACTTTGCTCCCTGTTTACGTACTGACAGGCACCTTAGTGGCGTTGAAATGAACTCCGTGACCTGGACAGCTCCTTCATCGCCTTCGTCACTGTATGTGTCCCATTTTCCTAAGCCACATTTAAAAACGTCTTTTAGCTGCACGGAGTGGTTACATTAGATGTCATCTCATCACAGCTCTATTTACAAAAGGTCTCTATTTACACAAAGTCTCTGTGTGTGTTGAGGTACATAATAAGTGGTCTTAACTGAAAATGCTACATGTCTGCTTGTATTATAAATACTAGCTGTGCTGGGAAAAAGAAATGTGTGATAAACTGGATACAGGAAAAACAGATTTGTCAGTTTTACTAACATCTCATACATTTATACAAATGAAATTAAAACGTGTTCAAGTTAAGAGTACAAAAATGTCAATGAGTGTTTGGTACTTCCAAAAACATCCAAATGAACTGTCAACTTAATTAGCAGACATGTCTATAAACAACTATTATAAAGTAACAGTAGCCTCAGCTGCACTTCTCCAGTGTTACACCGGATCACCAGCAAGTATGTGTCGCCTGAAGACGGTATAACATGTTGTGCTTTTGGTGGAAGGACAGTTCATCACTGCAATATCTGCACACGAGGTTAGGTTTTACCCAAACATGTCGAAGCTTTTATAATGTAACAGGTCATTCTGCACACTGGAGGATGTTTTCTCAGTAGTATTATTAGCATTTGACGTGTCATTATATCACCGGCCAGGTTCATCATCCATGCTGCGATTATCTGACGAAGTTGAGATCAAACATATTTAAAAAATAGTAACAACTTTAATGGTAATATGGCCTGGTAGCTCAATGGGTTAAGCGTCAAACTGGGATGCAGAAGGTTATGGGTTCGAACCCCGTCTGACTCCTAATCTATCCCCTACCAGGTGCTAGCTCCTTGTAAGTCGCTCTGGATAAAAGCGTCTGCCAAGCAAAGCAAAGTAAAGTAATATATGATGGTGCTTTATAAATGTATTAAATATTTGAAACAAATTTCTGATTAAAATTATTTCTCAATTGACGTCTGTTCATTATAATCAACTTGACAATTTAATAATATTTAATCATTGGCCGAGGTTTTCACTGAAATATTGATGTAGGGGACTAAGAGTGTTGGTTGCGTATGAATAATGCAACAGGAGGATTCGATCTGGTTTCAGAGAAAGCGAGCAGGTGGATAAATTAATAATTAACATTCTGAGAGATTAAAGGCAAAAAAAGGAGGAAACTTGCTTATATCTTAAATCTATATTGGCTTACTTGTTAAAACATCACACAAATGATATAAGCTGCAACAAACAAAAAAATAAATAAATCGCTGACCCTGGAATTCTTGAACAATCCTGAACAAGACCCATTTTTGCTTTTTCCCGGACCAAACCTGTTGGTGATTGAACACATTGGGCAAGCGTGACACCAGCACAGTTTTTTACTGTGTAGTACATAGACAACAACATTAAAACAGAACCAACTGTTTTTTATATAGTAGAAATAGTAATTTCCTACTCACTACTTTCTCACAGTCTGTCTCTGCAGAGTCAAAAATCAAACAGTCAATAAGGAGCAGGAAAAGAACAAGGACGTTGTTGGAAGACAGACAAACAAGTGAGAAACCCTAGTGTGTTGGTTGCATTTTTTACCTGTACTAGAGGGATTGACACACATTTTGGCACAGGACATACAACAACTGTCCTTTTTGTTAGTGCTAAATAGCATATAAGATGTGATAAATATTGTACCTGCTAAATGTCAGTGCATCTTTGATCAGAGAGATACACATTTTTTTTACACATCGCGCCCTCATTTATCTGCACCTCCTTCTTATATTATTTACATAAATGTTTCTTCAGGTTTGGCCCCTGCTGCAATGCTTCACAGTAGTGAGGCGTCCTCTGTAGGGGGATGTTTCTGTGGAGCGACTGCCATGATGTGCAGGATTGCGTCAAGCAGGAGGTAAAATGGAGGCCAGGTGTGTGAGCAGCAGTTCCAGCGTTCTTTAGCCAAAATGCTAACAGACCTCCAGAGCATGAAGGCTATTGTGCTTTAGACAACACAAAGTGGCAACGCTTCATTTTATAGACCGCTTTCTTTGCTCTCTCGTCCTTGATGTTGCCACAAATGCACAAACTTGAAACTTCACATTTTTTCTGTCTTGCCATTGCGTAAGGGTCAGATGAAGGTTTGAGAGGAGGCAGGAAAGAGTGAGACGGGATGAATTCTATCAGCTCGTTTCTGTGGTTTAAGTGGATTTTGTAACCTACTGCACAAGGCCTTTGACAAACACACACACACACACACCTATCTACCACTCTCGTCTATTACTTTGGCTGTAGTTGGTACCAGACACCTCTTCTCCTCCAGTAGTAAGAACTAAGACTGGATTTCAGGTATCAGGTTTAAGTGGGCCAATAACCCATTCTCCTTTTTCCCAACCTCTGCGAACACTCTCCGTTTGCACACTAGTGAGCAGAAGAGAGGGCGACGTGAGTTGAAAGGCAGTTATGTCTGATCTCTGACGAGTGAACTCATTCAAACAAAGCGCTGTGATGTGGTGAAGTCATCCGGCCATCACCAGGTACACATCTAGACAATACAGAGCCAACTCAAAGCCCTGAAAAAATGCATTCTGTCTAGACATGCGGACAAACCAAAGCATAAAGAGTCCCTACAGAGAACATGAAGATGTTTGTTAATAGGTGAGACCAGAGCAAAAAAAATGTGGAGCTGAAAGTGCTTTGAAAGTACTTTGAAGCACTTGAAATACACTTGAATTAACCTGTTAAGCACTTCTCTCAGTAAGAAGCACTTAGCTGTCAAGATCAATCAAGAGAGACTGTTTTTCAAGTGTCTTTATGTTTGGAGCATATAGTTTTGCTAGGATGAAAAGAAGGCTCAAAGCCCCGAGCGTGTTTTCACAGCTCGTTCATGTACAGTATAAGATGGAGCATGAGCTTTAGTATTTCATGCAGGTACAGGAGAGTAATCGCATCAGTATTAACATGCATGCACATGACTTCTGAAACTGGACAACCAACAGTACGCTATCAGCAAACAGTGGTCTTTGTAGTTAATCCCACATACACCATGTTGTGACTGGGAGTACGTGCTAACACAAACCAGACGCTGAAAACAGTTCCCAATATCGAATGAGTAACTCGTGCGTCGAACGTCTGCCTGCAGGCTCGAAAAGTGTGAAAATATAAAAGCAGCTGAAGAAACCTCTTAAACTTTCGAATTGACCTTTGATCAAAGTTTTGAACACTGCAGTGGTGGTTTACTACATTTAAGTGGGATTTCTGTGTGATATGTGTTTACAGTTCTACTATCACTATTGTCATTTTGAGCTGACATCCACTGCAAACTTCTGAAAGCCGCCTGTCAATGTGAGTGAACACTCAAAAACTCGTGGTGAGTGTTTCATGTTGCGATTCTCAGTCTAAATATAGCATCATCCCGCATTCCTGTGCTTCCAGTTCCTCAGCAGTTAAGCTCTAAGAAAAATCTGTCCAAGTCCTACTGTGCTGATCTAGCATCGCGTGTAAACTGCGAGTGCATCTAAAATCAAAATCACTTACTTCCACTGGAGACAAGTGATGTATTATGACATACACATAAACACCTTTACTCGAATTTCCGTCACTCTAAATTTGTTTTGTGATGGTCGATCGATGATACAGGCATGAACGCCTGCAATCATGGGCTCTAACCCAATTTGATTCCACACCGGTCTGCGCAACAATAAACACATACGATGTTTAGAGGAAGTCTTGCTACCAGAGGTGGTGCTCTGCATACTCACACAGACACACATGGACCACTGGATTTCAAAACCACAACAAACACTTACTTCAATCTAATCCCATGTCTGTATGTTGTGTTTTCTCCTGTTTACACTGTTCAGTTAATCATAGGACCATTAGACATGAAACTTGGTCTCACATGAAAGGAGTCATCACGTTTCTTCATCATAACAGTCTGTGGTCTGTAATGAGGACAGCGAAGCTGGGCTTTCCCTCGTCTAGCTCCTGATTCCCACAGTGGTTGTCCCTCACATCCTGATTGAAGGTAAATCTCACTGTTCTCTGTCTCAGTAGTTTCCAGCGCGGGGGCCTCACACTGCGTTACAGAGTCGTGATTATGAGTTAATCCCACATTCGGCCTGTAGCTGCTGTAATTACTCACCAAATCAAATCTGTAATGAGTTTCTAACACAACAAATGCGACTGTTTTATAAGCATTCGCTAAAAATAATGCAGAATGAATTAGAATGAAAGAACTTTATAAAACAAACAGCTGGTATACAACATATAATGAAGTATACAAGAGAGTACAATAATTATACAAACCGCCAGGGATGGTAATTCTACAAAAAAATGCAAAAGATTACATATAGAAATTGTTTTGAGAGCCTTTTATGTTGGTAACTTCACATTCTTAAGGAAATAGAGAAAAGATTAAAAAATAGCTAGAAGACTTAACAAATGTTTTATAAAAAACACATTTATCATCTTTCTGGGTATTTTAAAGAAACAGAAAAAGATTCCCACAAAAAGAAAAAGTAAAATATGGTTTACAACAAAACTGCCAAAGTCCTTCCAAATCCTTCGTGTAAAGGAGCAGTACCAAAAAAGATGTGTCACAGTTTCTGGAGATCCCCTCAAAAACCACAGTTAATGTTTATGCCTCTTTTAAGTTTCACCATATACAGCTTAGCTTGATAAAATCCATGGAGGAGTTTAAACAACATCTAATTTACAATTAAATATTTTTGGGGGGTCATATCTGGAACATAATGGTACCAATAAGACGTTATGGGAGAGAGACGACTTCCCTTTGGAACAAACTGCGTATTACCAAGTTCCTGTGAAAGACTTTTTATCCACTGCTGATTCAGCTGAACCAGGGAGAGTGACTGAGGTAGATAGACAAAGTACCCGAGGGTAGGGCCACTGAGAATTCCCAGGAACTCTTACCAGACAAAGTATAGGAGAACATTGGCGTGCAAAACTTTGTTGCCAAAGCCCACCCACAAGACCGAGGTTACAGCTCCAGACCAGGACGTTCGCCGCTGCACTTGTGTTTTGTTCACAGTCAGCCGGAGGAGCAGTTTTTTGCTCGTAGAGAAAGCTAATTCAGAAGCTAAATACTGAACTGTTTGCAGGAGAACCCCACAGGAAAAGATTAAAGATTGTGGACATCACCAGCTGGACAGTGCAGCTGGTGCTTCAATGTGTTTTCACAGCTGACAGACACACAGGAAAATAGTAAAGAACTGAAAACAGAAAGTGTGCTTTTCACGTTCATTTAATCTTTTAAAGCAGTGCGATGCACGATAATGGTGCTCTGGTTTTTACCAGTAGTGATGTGGTTAAACTGACTTATTTCGCCTTCCAGTGACTTCCAGTATCTGGAGATCGGACATGTTTGGTTTTTTTTCAGAGGGTTTTTTTCATATGGTGGCCAGTGCAGCTGTGCGTTGACTCCTGTCATCCCCATCAGCATGTGTCAACTTTGGCCAAGTCATTTTATGTGGAGGCAGCATAACGTAACGAAAGACACTGTCCAGGATTGATTACCTCTCTCTCTCTCTCTCCCTCTCTCACACACACACACACACACACACATAGAAACCGTTACACACTGAGACTGCATTAACTGTTTGCAGTGAGTAAAAATGTGTCTGCTGTGGCCAACTCGCTCATATGGAGGCAACAACACACGAGATCTTTGATGTTTTGGAGACAGTCCCAACAGAGCCCACGTGTTTCCCGAAGGGATGATTAATGGCTAATAGGACAACAACATAAAAAGCTTTAACAAGAATCACCACAATAAAGGTCATGAACTTTATGCACAACAAACATGTCATGTCCCATTTGTTTGTGTTGTACATTTTGATTGTTGGTTTCGTTGGAGATGTTGAGGAGCACAGAGGCAAACAAGGATCCTCCACAGGGATAAAAGCGATAAAATGCACATTTTAATGCATCTGCATGTATAATTATATCCTTTGATTTACACCCTTTTTTTACACTCACATTTTATTTGTCCACCGAGCTCAAATCAATCACAATAGCGATTTCCAGTTTTAACCCGTTGAAGAAAGGAGTATGGTTAATTTGGAAGCTCAAGTTTGTGGCATTGTTTAATTGTATTGGATTGTACTACAAGCATGTCTGGTAGGTTGTCCACCCTATTTATACCAACAAATAAATTCTAAATAACAAAACACCAATGCGCAGCCCCTGTTTTAATGCTCCACTTAGTCAAATGTATATTATATTATATTATATCTTAACAGAGAACCCGATTTGAGCGGCTTTTGACGTCGACTGAGAAGAAACCATTGTTATCACTACAAGATAACAAATACAAAGCAGCCTCTGACACAGATAATGGAAAAAAGACCAAAGTGTTGCCTCATTCTACATCAGTTCAACACATTCTGTTAAGATGTGGCAGGATAACAATAAAACAGAGAATGGATGCAGTCAGCAGTGTATCTTTGATGTGATCTGTCAAGCATATGGTGGAAGTAAGGCACATTGTGCGAAGGTCAAGAAGTTAACCTTAGCTTAGCGTTCTTTATAGTGATGAAGACTGACAGAGTGAGACAGCTGAGCTCGCCACAAAATTAAAATGTCATCAGAGACACATTAACCACCTGCCGCTGTCATGAAAAGGTCTTTTCTGCAATAGCAATTTCTGTGCAAGTGGTTTCTCCCATTTCATAACTGTTGGTTCTGACTCAACTTGAACGCTCGGTGTTGTTCTGCCTAGAAGTTTGACATTTTCACACCTTCTACAGGCCTCTAGTTGGGGCGGTGTTCCTGCAAGTGTGCAGGCAAGCTGTGGATTGGTGGAAAACATTTCCAGAGGGAAGAAGTTGGTGGAATCCGTAATGTACTTAGCTAATGGGAAAAGTTGTTTGGTTTGTTTGTCCTAGACCGACTATGCTATTTGCTAGTGGATATATTTCTATCACTTCTCTTGTTTAGTAGAAATAAACATAAGCAACCTCTATAAATGTAGAAATAACAATACTAACAAACTTTAACTAAGCAGTAGTTTTCAGTGTTTGTTACTACTTTACTCTGCATTAGCAGCTTACATAAAGTGGAAAAGCACCGTTAGCAAAAAGCTGTGTGAGGTTTAGTAGAGGTCACCGTGGTGGTTGGACATGTGAAACATTAGCCTCCTACACTGCAGCAGCTCTGCTTTGAAACATGTCTCATATATGAAGCTGACACTTTTATATTTTAACCATTACCACATTTTTAACTGCTAATCGTATCCAAATACTGTAAGTTGCCTCATTTTAACAGTATTCAGTTGCAGCGCTTTGACCTCTGGAAGGAAATGTGTAGTTATGAAACTCTTAACACAAAACATTTGAACTTTCAGACCACAAATTGAAGTTTTGCTCTGTTTATTTCAACTTTCACTTGTCCATTAGTGAAATAAAACAAAAACTAATGATTTAATATTTGATGAAAAACATTGACCCTGGTAAAGGCTAAAAGAAGTAAAAACCTTTGATTACATTTACACAGTAAACCCAACATATACACTGATTATCTCCAGCTTTAAATCCCCATGTGCTAGAAATTGACCAGCAGGGGCACTCTGACCAGCCTCCAGCTACGCAGCGCCATACACGAGTATGCTCTGACCCCTCTCGATCATGGCGGCATTAACTTTTTCCCATGCTGACCCCTACCCACCACAACATTAAAACCACCAGGTGCTTCAAATGTTGTGGCTGATCAGCGTAATTCTTCTGACTGAAGGAAAGGTATTTTTCCCACATGCTGACAGAAAAAAATGGTCTGCAAATTCCTTCTCTCTTTCCGTGACCTGGGTTCCTCTCGCTGATAAATCAGCTTCCTCTGTCTAACAGGACCACACAAAACACACTAGCACCTCATGGGCAGTAATTCTTTGAACAAGGGAAGAATTTGTTTTCTCAAGAAACACATGAACTTTTACTTCTAGAAGGCAAATATGATCACGGTCGTATTAAGTGATTTTATTAACTGTAAGTCTTTCAGATGTTTGACAGGTTAATTATAAACCTTGAGAGATAACATTTGCTTGTCGAGAGACAATAAACTAATCCGAGAAATAACATTTTCAGACGTTTCCTGCTGAGCCCAAAACAAACACACATGATTCAATGAGTACTCAGCCTTTTACGGGGGCGGATACCGCTTTCAGACCTCATTATACCTTGTCTGATATTGGATTTAATCCTTGCCCTGACACTCACTGGTCTACTGGACCGAACCAAGACATCCGCTCACGCAACAGGAGGGACTAGGTGTACTGCAGCTTCATCCTGAACCACGTTTTTAAATTCAAACGTCATGATAAGAGACAACTCATACTGATTAGATAAGCATGTTCGTAAGAACACGTGTAATTCTTTAAAACAATCGTTATTTTTACAGCATTTAGAACAAAATCTTTGTAACTGTTTTCAAATTAAGCTCAAAGATTGATTGCTAGAGCCTAAGTGGCACATTAGCAAATCAGGCATTCATGGAGTGAAATCAAAGCAGAGGCAGTGTGAGGGGATAACTCTTGTTTTTCTCTAGCACCACCTTGCACCAAAGGATTTTGTAAGCACAAACAATGTGAAATTGTCTAGTTTGCCTTTTGTGTTATAGACATAACCCAAAACTTGCTACACGCAGTTGGATCCATCACAGGATCTGCCAGTCTAGAACTCTAACTCTTCTGGGTCTTCGTGTTATTGGATGTAGTGCAAATGTACTATAACAGTAAAGTAAACGTATGGGTCAACCACATCACTTTGTGACTCAGCCTAACCAAACCTTAATATAGATAACTAATCGGATTTCTACGGGACCCTTTTCGGTTTTATGTTGAGAGTGTTTTTATTATTGAAGGTGACTTTTGTTCTGCCTTTATGTAGACAAAGGGCTGTCTGAAGCTGCATTTATTACAGGAACAGTTGTAATTGTGTAATTTCTGTTTTTCCCATTTTGAGCACATGCAGTAGTTGTCAATCACTGAGAAGTAAATTACATCAAATGACATATTTGGTTTTGAATTTTGATTTCAACACAATGGGGAGACAAGTTATGTCAGACCAAGTCCTGACAGTGGTTACTTAGCCTGATTCATGGTTCAGAAATAGAACCACACAATACAACAATATTCATGTTCATTGATGTCTGCTGGTACCCAGTGGAAAAGACATCTGTTCATTTTTTATTTAAATTAATTACAACCATGGTTGTGTGGAGCCTGTTAAAAAGATTGTTAGTGTCCTCTAGCAGTAGGCCATAGCAGTTCATTTTTCTCAGTGGGAAAGGAAAACCCACATTTTGTCTCTCCCACTGTCTGCATATCTTTTTTTTTACTGTGCCTTCATATGCAAACACACATGCATATATATACACATACATACAACCACATAACATTTTGTCCTTAAAAGATTAAATTACCTTTACTCTTACAATTGTTGTTTGCCTTCAATACATAAATTTAAATCAATCCAAAACTCCAGTTCCCATCATCTGTTCCACCGTCCACACGGCAGATGTAGTGATCCTTGTGGTGGTAAATCTGCCAATATGTCTGACCTTATATACGTCTGTCCCCCTCATCTAGCATATCCAGCCACTAGCATGAAATCAAGCGGAGCCTTCCTGATGTGAGGGGGAAAGATGTTTACCTTGTGATGGGAGAACCTTGTTTTCTCCCAGTAGTAGTTCAAATGCATTGTTTTACTGCTCAAAAATATCACTAACAGGAATCATCCCAGACAATAAGCTAAAGTGGAGTGGTGTCAGCATTCATGGCGATTAGTGTTAGGAGGGGGAGTATTGAGATGAATGGGTGGGCTGTGTAACAAGGAATGAAGTCATGGGAATAAGTTGTCTGAGAGATAAATATAAGTGGTGAAGTTGTTATCTATCAAGAGAGACGGCGAAAGAAAGTACACTGAGACAAATAAATATATCACCATTAAGATGCATTATAAGATAAGTTAAAGCCAGTGTTTGTGCTGGCTTTAAGTTAGAGGTGAGGTAGGCAAGTGGAGACATCCAGCAGCAGGGTGATTATTTAATTAAATGAGTCTTTAAGTGATATACTTTCAATTTGTCGCTTTTATCATTGGTTTATTTATTTATTATGGTTGAGTTTGAGGACTGGGCTTTCTTCTGTCCAAGTTTTCTGTCTGTTGCAACACTGCAGCACTCCTCTGTCACTCCCTAGCAGAGCTGAGGGGTCTTGTAAAAGTCCAGCTGTGAAGACAAATTCCAGAGCTTCCAGGAAAACTGCTATCAGACAGCATTAGCCCAAATAACATTGTTGATTAATCATTTGCTAACAGGCTCTGACGTCGCCCTGTATGAGAGACAACCAAAGGCTAAGGCATTTCTCACACAGCCTGGTGTTTCTGATCACACAGTATCAAACCCACACACACAACACACACACACACACACACACATGCAGCGGGAACACAGTCATGCACACACATACAGAAAAACATTCCTGCACAAAAAGAGTACTTGTACATGTGTGGACACCACTCTCAGGCTCCTTTGGGGTGTTAGCGGACTGTAGCTCACAGACCAAGTTTGGTTTGTAATCCAACCCTCCTCCCGTCCAAACATTTGACAAGCAAAGCTCCAGCAGGTGACAGAGACAGAGAGCAAGAGGTAGAGGAAAAGCTGATTTGAGGTGTTTTCTTTCCCCAATGAGAAATAAACCATAGCCAGATAAATGGTGATTAATTCACCTGATCAGAAACACATGGTTAAACTGCTGTGAGGCCCTGATGAGACCCGAACACAAGGGCCAGATACTCAAGATCTAATTCATTACTGTAAGTACATGAGGATTCATTGCCTGAGCAACATCAGTGCATCAAAGCAGCGTCAGCAGATTGGATTACTGAACTTACAGTAATGATGATTGCTTCTTACAGTGTGATGGAGAGAAAGAAAAAAAAGAGAGAATTTGATATCTCTATCCTAATAATCCTTTGTGCGATGACAACATTATTTTCGTGCTAGTGTCTCCGTCATCACAGTAAACCAGAACATATGTACGTGGTGTCGTTTGTTTGTGCTTGTAATTAAAGACCCTTCACTTAGAGACACTTAGGTCTCCCCAGGCCAAGACACACACAAAGGGAGATGCCTGTTCTATAGTAAAACTAAATGAATCATTGTAATTATTGTCAGCCAGGTTCTGGGAGGGAATACCTCAGAAGCCAACATTATAGGGTCATTTAAGCGTGGGCATTGCTTTAGTTGAAAAGTGTGAGTGCATGCAGGATGAAGAAAAACTATTAAAGCAGTGAGGTCGAGATGCAGGTGCAAATATTACAAACTCTTCTAAACTGTAACTTCTCTCAGAAAATGCAAGATTTCTTTAAAATCCTTGATCACCATCTGTCCAAGAGGAGAGCAATCAGTGTCAGGTGAAACAGGGTAACGTAGATGGACCATGAATCACTGGAAGTAAATCTACTGTTGATTAAAAATCTGTTGTGGAAATTTGAAGCAACACTTGGGCAGCTCTTGTGAGCACCTTGAAGCTGCCGCTCAGAAAGTGTGCTGTTTGTCAGGATGTTCAAAGTGTAAACGTGTACTTGCTGACGCTGACTTAGATATTTTTGGAGCATGACAGTTTAAAGGTCTAACACCTGGAGTTATTTGAGCTAAAGTGTTTGCCCTTGCAGGATAGAGCACATGGTGGTTCACACGAGCCTAAAAGTGTTTAACATTTTCTTCATGGACATAAATTTGACCTGTTATTTTTTCAACCTTAAATTTATAACTGTGCAAAGTGAACATTTTATTTCAGTGCGCTGCTTGTGTGGTTCACGTAGTTGGGATCTGAAAGACATAAATTCTGAGTATTCTGTCCCAACATTGTCATCATGCTGTAATGAATGTAATCCTTTAGCACACAATACTGGGGCCTAACAAATGGCATCATGTACAATTTTCTGATTTGAAACGTTACCTGTGTACGTGCAGAAAGGTCATATGTCCAGAAGCTAATCACTTGACAGCCACTGATCACTAGACGCACTAATCTGTGCACCAGACACGAATTAAAAGAAGGGGGGGGCAAGAATGGCACCTTCACACATAGAACTATGCAGCAGGCACAAACAGTCACCAATTCCCATTTAAAATCATCATATCATCATTATAAAGTCTCAAACTTGACCTTTTGTCTTGAAATATAAAGCATTCAACGTCTTATGACTGGTTGTTGGTGATTGGTTGGTTGGTACCATTCTTGGCTCTCTTCCTGTTTTATTTTTTCGCAGACCTGTCCTTCTCTTGATTGTGGAAAATGCGCATGAAAATATATATTTTTTGTGTGACTGTCCATTGTCTTGCATTGTGAACATCACACAATGTTTTTGGTTGTAATGACAAACATCAAATTCAGTTAGTATTGAACTTGTATATTCTAGGAAAGCAGTACTTTACATTCTCATGATTTTAGAAAATATTATTACGAAACCTTTTTAAAAAGAGGTCACAGCATTTTGCTGGTAAATGGACCCATCTTCACAGTGACTTCTGTTCTTTACAGTAAACTCTGTAACATGACTTGTACCTGGGCTACCACCACCCATCTTATCACACAAACCGAAACATAAAAAACCTCTTTATTGCTTTTTTATGCTCTCGATTTGATGGGCTGAGAAAGATGTGTGACTGTGAAACCTGTCGGATAAGCCGAAAGGTAAACACAAGTTGTGAGTTGTGAGGTTTTCACCCGACAGCAGCGATGTCAGAGAATGTGAAACCGTCTCCTCGGGCTCGGGAGTGTTTAGTCTGAGAGCTGCACTCCACCATCTGCTTTACAGCTGTTTGTTAGAAGGTCTAATTAGAACAATGATAATGTCCAATCATCTATGCTACATTAAGCTAACATCTAACGCCACCAATCAGGAGGTCAAGGAGCACGAGGGCTGCAGCATGCTGGAGGAGCAGTTACTGTCAGAGACGTTAAGCTTTCTTCTGTTTGACTCATAAGCAAAAAAAATGTTTTGCACTAATTGTAGGGCAGTATTTGCTAAGAAGTATCAAGATAAGTAGAGGAGGTTTGCTTAGGGTGTAATGTGCACACAACATGTCTGAGGCTGCATCCTGCACGTCAAATAAAGTCTGAACTACTGATGTTAAAATGATTAGTTGACCATCGTTGTACATGATGTAGCAAGAATTGTACATGGCCACAGTAAACATGCATCCTAGATATTATCCTGAACCTTTACCATCAGTTACACTATCATTGCTTCCTCTCCTCCTCTTCATCATTTCTCACTCCCATGCCCCTCAGCCCTGACACTAGCTTCTCTTTGAAGTCCACTTTTAAAAGCACAATTAACCTTCTTCTCCAGACACTGGACTCACTTCTCACCTTTTTAATAAGCCACTTGTATAAGAGAAGTGTCAGGCCTTTTTTTATTTCTCTCTCACACACACACACACACACACGAACATCTACAAGTTCTTTCAACACGCCTGTAAATTCTTTGTCACTAGGCTACAAACTCAGAGACCCTTTCCTGTGTATATTCAGTGTCCTGTACATGCGGAAAAAGAACAAATGAAAAACAAATGCAAAAACACATTTATGCAGTAGACCCCCTAATTGTCGCTCAGCATGTGTTCTTCAGCTACATACACAGACACAGGTCTGTGGCTACGCAAACCTTATTGCAAAGCTATGGTCAATAAACTGCTTTTACAACAGCCTGCACTCTTCTTTAAGGGGAAGTGGACAGTTCCATCCTCCAGTGATTTGACCCATACCTGTGCAATCTGTGCACATACCTGTGTTTCCTGAGCAGGCAGGATACCTAGGCTTAAGCTCCAAGGTGAATTTGGCCTTTGTCTGTGTTTTTTCATGCTTCGGGATCAGATCACTGATTAATATTACCATGTAGCAGATAATTTACTAATCTTGTTTTGGTCTTTGTTGTTGTGTCCATAATTTGGCCACAAGTGTGCGATTAAAGCACAGTAGATGGTAATACATGAAGAGAAATATAATATCTATTGTAAGTCTGAACATGAAAAAAATTAAACAACAAATTAAAAGTATTATATTTTATGTAAATCATACATGTTCTTTATGTTGACTGATGGAAAAAAGCGTAGTGTAGTAACAGTAGCTTCATAACTCTTCCCGCAGCATATCAGGAACAAATGAAATTATTCATTAGATTACTAGAAACTGTTCTGCTCTTAAAAATAAAGAAAAAAATGTAAATAATTGTTAGCTTGAACCTACTGGTTTTCCACCAGTTTTTGACTGGCATGGCATGAAGACATCAAATTCCCCTCTGAGTGCTATTACACCATAATTAAAGAGTAATACTCTAAGTTTAATTTTGCACATCGCTGAAACTCTAATTAAAGTAGATAAAAACCTTTGTTCCAAGTCATCCTCAAAATCAGTATCATTAGTAAAGTTAGTACTGGTGATGGGCAGGTGGTAGTTACTGTTGTACCCAATGGGGTGGAACTGGAGTTTGTCCACCGGCGTATTGTCACGTTGAAACAGCCCACAGCCTGCTTCAAACTGCAGCCACTAAGATGGATGCGTGCTGCTAATGTTTGTGTAAATGTGTATCGCTGAAAGTTGTGATTGATGAATACACTGATTAGAACTAAACTAACCTGCAAATCTGCCTCAGAACAAAAATACACAAAGGGGATATCCACACACTTCTGGGCATGTATTACCATCACTCACACAGGAGTGACACAGGAATAAGTCTGCTGATATTGGATTAGATTGAGAGGATATTCCATATGCAAACACAGACGTGCTGTCTTCCTATTATAACTTCCTCAGAAGCGACAGCAGCTCGCCGTTGAGCCCTTTAAGACCAGCGAGCCTTTGAGGAGGGAGAATTTTCCTTCTCCACATCTCTCTCCCTCCCTGTGTCTTTCTCTTTCTGTCATTAATAATATGATATTGTCCCATCTGTCGGGGAGCCAGCGAGGAGCACGTGTATCCAATTAGGCTCATCAGAACCTGATGTGGGGAGGCCTTAGTGAATGTGAGAAGCTGAAATGGGGCAACCCGGCCTGGAGTAGGAACGGCAGCACACGGCAACTTTATTAAACCAGAGGCTTTCCATCATTTAAATGTGCAAGTATACACTTAAGTGCCATACTGTATGAAATGCTTGTTTGAAGTAAGATGGACTCATGGGAAAGACAGAACTGCGAAACGTGATTCTCTAACAAACTTAATATTAAGTTATTGGACAAACCTTTTAATTTAAATGACCATGACGTATGATATTAGGTTACAAAGTAAAGTGTAGGTGCACTAAACTACTACTAATCACTGTTATCGTATATTTTTAACATGCCATAATTTAAAATACTAAGTAAAATAGTCAGATTAAAGATTTTAAACGAGAGAGGAGTCAAGGAGGCCATTTAAATAAAAAGGGAACTGAGGAGGGCACCTACGGGTAAATCTTACACCCTCTTACAATGCTGTGGTTGCAGCAATTCCCCATTATGCAAAAAACTGTTTATAAGATTTTGGGAAACCTGTTGAGACTGAGGAGGAGACTTGCATGAGTCTTAAATAAAACGTATCTCCCACTGAAAAGCTTTGCCCAAACGAACAGAATACACTCTCTAGGGTTTCCTTACCTGGATTACTGAGCATGCATTGAGCCACGCTACTTGTATTCAGTGTAGGACTTTGCTGCTGAACCTCTCTGTGGTTTGATGTGTTGTGGGCTAAGTGTAACTGTATCTCAGTGACCCAGGTTACTGCTGCACTCAGCCCTATGACGTCAGGAAGCGCATCATTGTGCTAAGAGATGCTGTAATGGAATGCTCTTCTATTTAAGAACGCACATCTGCTATCATCATGGCACCTACGTGTGTTGACCCCAGTGACAATATAAACAGAATTTTGTGAACATTTTATGATATATTTCAGTGATGTTAGATTTGAGTCATAAAATGTTTGTTTTCTCAGAGGAAATGTTCCAGTGTACTGTTACAGTCACCTTTTCCAACTTTTAAAATGGATTCTCCACAGACACGTGGGCTGGTCACAGATTCTTTATCATTTCAGAAAATATAAATAAAATAAAGGCCTAGAAATGTACCGCAAGTTTTTAATTCAGGGGAGCTCCCTTTGTTGTTAAAGGAACATTTCTATTATCTAAGATCAAATCAGGCCCGAGCCCCTCTGCTGTCTCTGCCCTCTCATCATTTCTATTCATCATGGCCTTGTGGGCTTCTAGTAAGGGCCAAATAGGGATTGCTCAAAGCATATTTGCAATAATATCATCTTTTATCCATTAGACTTTGGGTCAAAGACCAGTGTGCCTGAGGAAACAGATTTTGATCCATTTTGATTTGCTCTGATTCCATTTGGTTCGCTTCAAAAGAAGTTTTGAATGTTCTCAATCAAAGAGCAGCCTTGTTATAGAATTAAAACCTTGTATTTCACCAGAAAACAAACCAAAAGTGTGTCTATGAAGTTTGGGCCAGTGCCATGATGCAGAATAAAAAATCCATGTAGTAACCCAGTTAGAATAGTTGGTGTTTCCTCTACTGCATGTACTAAATGTTTCACTGTGTGTTTTCATGTTTTTATATATGTGTATGTGCTTTCTTTCATGTGCACAAATGTGTGTTTGTGTGCCACAGTAGGCTGCAGGCGAGGTTACATCTTGCAGCAATTAAGCTGCATGCGTCGCTTTACGCCCCTCCATTCGTCTACTGCAGGGTCTGGTTTCAAGGCCAGGCTGCATTAGACAAACTGAGAACATGGTGGCTGGGACAGGATGGGAGAACACAACAACATGTTGCACACATCAGTTAATTACTTGACAATAAAACGCAGTTGTTTTAGATGGAACATAAGCATGTTAACAATGTTGGCAAACTGCAGAAATGTGTAACAGAGGGAGCAGATAGAAAAGAAGAGGGGACAGAGGAGGTGGTGGGAGAAAGGCAAGAGATGGACTGAGTAGAGATGAGTGAAATGAGAGATTGCAATGACAGTTGCTAAAAAATAGGGACAATTTAAATTTGGAAATGCAATTATTATGCTTTAATTCAGTTCTCCACTGGGTTCATTACCGACAGCCCTCTCATTAAAATACTCTACATGTAAACATCATTGTGGTGTCCACAGGTAAATGTATACAGCATAATCAGCAAACAAATAACCTGTTAGAGATGTACAATCCCATAAGTATTGTTTACGACCATCACAGCTGCACTCCCTCTGGCCTGCCAGGGCCTGCCAAGCTCCCCTCCTTCCTGTACAGCTTGACACTTTCAGATAGATAGATAGATAGATAGATAGATAGATAGATAGATAGATAGATAGATAGATAGATAGATAGATAGATAGATAGACAGACAGATAGATAGATAGATAGATAGATAGACAGATAGATAGATAGATAGATAGATAGATAGATAGATAGCTTACTGCATGCATACTGCTCATGACGCACATTAGTGAGAGACCATTTAACCATACTTACTAAGCACATAAACCTTGATTAGTAGGAAATGCAGTATAAACAAATAGCTAGCAGAGACACGGGCAGAGCATTTTAATTAATGTTCTAAAAGTGGTGAGATGTCAGCTGAAACCTACCACTTTATTGCTGCCATGTTTAATCAGTCGTGAGCAATGGTTGTCAAGAAAACTACCCGGAAAATGACCTCTGCATACAGAGCTTCTATTCCTCCTTCCTTTCCTGTTTTGGTCTTCCTCTCGTACTTCTGGCAGCTAATATGGGTTTGTACGCTACTTCAGAAGAGTCTCTTAGTGGCAGATTAGTCATCCTTTCAGTGACTCAACATATACAATTCCCTCTCTCCTGATCTGCGTGCTCCATGTATTTTCTGCTGGACACAACCTCCTCTCATTTCCTCCCCAAATGGGCTCCTTCCACTGCGGTGTCCTCGATCAGTCTTTGACCTTCTGTTATGACTTCTCATCAAACTCTGTCTCTACGCTTTAATTCTGATCTGTATTTCTTTATTTAAAAATATCATTGTACATCTATATAATTCAAAAGAAAAAAATCTGACTCATAAGATGGTTTTTTTTTTCATGTTTGACAGTGAGAGCTGTGATACCTTATCAAACCGTGGGGTTCCCCACGGTTCAGTTCTGGGTCCCTATATAATTTGCTGTCTTTTGACATTTTAAACATTGCGGTCTCATTGATGAATCGTTATAAGGGCTCCAGTTCAAATTCGGGGCATGGTATCAAAACTAAAAGTGTCAGAAATACCATATGTAGGTTACAGAAAAATGTCACATTATTAAAGAAGTTATAATATATAATACAATTATAATATTATATAACAATAATAATAATAGATCTGTCAGAACAATCCCAGCTTAATATATTCAGAATATCTTTACAGTCTCCATCATCCCTATATTTAACTAGCTGCACAACTATTAAAGATCATGGTTCATTTTCCAATTAATTAAATAACTAAAAGCAGTCAGTGGAACTAGCAGCTAAATAAATTTTTGATTAAACCTTTGGAACCGTAACAGGTCAATAGAAAGGATAACACTAAAAGAAAACAAACAAACCTACATAAAGAAATAAATCCCATGTTTGAACATCATCATCATCAATTAAACGTTTCAGTTTCGCCAAACAGAGTTTTTTCTGCCACTCACAGATGCCAGACTTACTGCCAGATTTTACTAAAACCCACTAACCTCCAAGGCCTGAGGGCAGAACGTGTGGGAAAGCAGGATTGACAGGAAGTTGTCGTGTAAACGCAGAGGTGTGTGTGCGTGTGTGTGCACATGTCTTCTTGCGTGTATGTGTGTTTTTGTGTGTTTGCCTAGCAGGCAGAACACTGGGCCAGAGCAGGAAACTAAGTGGTTGTGCCACCGGTTAGAGGAAACAGAACGGCAGATAAATTACCCAGAGTTGAGCTGGCAGGACTTCGAAGAAATAAAACCGTGTGGATGTTACGGGAGGACAGCGTGTGGACGTAGAGGATGGTGTGCCTAACTTGAAAGGAAAATAAAAGAAATTGCATCTGAGTTCACATCTGATATTTTTTATTCTCTCTTCAACTGTACCAGAAACAAAGATTTAGAGCAACAACAATGTGATGTATTGATGGGTGACAAACTAAGCGAAAAAAAATGATTGCAGTATATAGTCTTGGCCCAAATTCCCATTAACCTGATTGAAATCTGGGGAATCTCAGGGCAACAGCAAACACTTCTAGTCATTTCAATTACAGGTTTCCCAATGTGTAGCATTTTCCTCATCTTTGTGAGAGAAATTAGATCTTCTTTTGATAAATGCTGCCATCTAGTGGTCTCTTGTTGTCGGTTCTAATGTCTTAGTCGCATTTAGTTTCACCACCATCCTTTTTGTATGGACATAGTGTATGACGGTCATTTTTAGCTGCACAGTTTAGCAGTAGTGCTTTTCCTCAGACCATTGATGTTAACATATAAACATTTTCACTGGGTAGTTTGGGGAAATTCTGAAATATCTTTATTTATCAGATACAATGGTTTTAAAGTGTCACAATCTTCAGATATACGGGCATGGAAGTGTAGTAGTTGCTTTGTTTTGATGTTTGTGAAAGTATGCAATGAAGTCCTGGAGAGACAGGGACAGACCCGTTTGAGGTATCAAGTGGAACCATCTTTAGACACTCCCCTTTCAGCCTCCTCCCGTCACAGAAAAGGTACCGTTCCATTGTTATTTAGGTTCTTTTAGGTTTATAGTTTCATATGTTTAGTTTTTTTTTACTATACCTGTACAACAAAAATGAGAAAGACCTTTTCTCTCCACCCTGTACACCCATGAACCCAATCTTCATTATATATATCAGTTGTTGCTGTGTTGTTTATAAACTTCTCAGACTGGTTCACATTAATCTGTTAGTTGTAAACTCATACACGACACAATATGATGAGTGTTGATGAGTATTTAATGAAATGAAGTAACACTTCCTTACTTACAATAATCAGGTTATTCTTCAATGTATTTTGATAAAAAATAAAAAATCAACAGAAGACCAATGTAATATTAATTAATATAAATTTATTCATTTGGGCATAAAAGCAGTTGACAAATAAGAAATGTTTTACTACAAAATACTTAGTAAAAACCACAGAAACATTGTTTCTACCTTTTCCCTTTCTCTGTACAAAAGTTTTCAGTCGAGGCCTTGACAGAGTGGCTAAGACAAAAACGAATGTCAGTCAGTAAATCATGTTTGGTAACGAAGTTAGAAATGCCTGCGGGAACTTAAAGCGCTCAGATCCAAACTTGTTCCCCCAAACAGTTAGTGCTGTGTGTTTTTTGAATAACCTTGAAGGGTTTATGGCTGTAAGTGCAGAACTAAGGCAGAGTTCTGAGAGGCCGCTAGAAGAAACATTTAAAACAAGTCATCTCAAACATTGTACAGTGTGTATCCTTATCTATAAAGGAACATTACCAGATGATGCAGTCAACGGAACAGAAAAGGGTTTGGTACCTTAGGATGCTCTGAGAACCTGACAAGTGAGACTTGGTGATAGTGATGGTAATTCTCTGTAAGAACATTCAAGTGCGCAGGCGCGAGCCATGCAGCAGTCATCTACACGTCGTCTCTCTCTTGTTCGTGTTTTTCTTTAATTTTTCTTA
>JAUMTR010000014.1:10113376-10161154 GCA_032270685.1 Microctenopoma stevenorrisi | reverse complement strand
AGCGGCTGTATTTATGGCAAACAATTTCCCTCTGGGATTAATAAAGTGTTTTGAATCTTGAATCTTGAATCTTGAAACTGCAGAGCGGATACTGTCTTATGAACGCAGGCACGTGACACAAGTAAAAGTTATGCAAAACTCAACAGTTAGCATGCTTTTCACCTAATGAAAGCCAACATGAAAGCATAAACAAGAGGAGATGAAATGTGACGACTAATATTCTCACCTAATAACAAGCTTCTGTCAAAAAGACAAACACATCGAACACATGCTGTTGGACATTTGTTACCATTGAAATGTTCAGATTTAATTACACGGATAAAAGGAAAATGAACTAATTCAGGCGTCTAGACCAACTAGTGCTTTGTTAACTTGGAGAAAAAAGCTTTCCATTCTCACAAAACACAGAAACAAAACAAGGCCATTACAAATACAGCTGTCAGTCCTCTTCAATAAAATACAGTAACTTAAAAAACAGGGCATAGAAATACAGTTCAGTGAGATACATTTTTATACATTTATGCTAGTAGGAAAATTGCAATACAGGATCAGGATTTTTCTTCATAGAAGTGAGGCCCAAAAAACATATTTCATTCATTTTGGGCTGAAACTGAGCAAAGTCGCATGTTGTTCTCAGGCCACAAATAACTTAGATAGTATCAGGAAAACAAGTAAAATAGAGCTAACACTGTTGTATCATAAAATAGATACTAGTACCAGCAACCAACTGGGTCTTTTTTTTCTCCAAGCTGTAACAGAAACAAACCACATCTAACTCACGGTTTCTACCGGGCTGGTAAGTGTGCACAGACATGTACATTTATGTCTGAGTAGACGCATACATTTGCATTAACTGCATGTGATTTATGGTTACTGAACATTTTTAGATTAGTGTTAACGTGCAATATAAGTGTGGCTGGTACCAGCTGGCTCCTCCATTCATCCCAATGGTCGTTTAAAGTACAGTATCTCAATGACTGTCCTCCGAAAAAAGCCTTCCATCAAACGATTGGCAAATTTTAGATTGTAATGGTTCAAATTGACTTTAGCAAAGGCAACAAAAGTATGATTGTAAACCTGTTCCTCGTTAACAATTACTTTTCAGAAACTCCATGCACTGGCCCCTGCTTGCATTTGGCACGAGCGACGTGTGAATCGAGACGTGGTGACAGCAGCAGTTTGCTTTTGCGTTTTGCCTCAGCAGGCCTCCTTGGCTTGGCTTGGCATCTTGCACATCATAAGGATCTGCTTCAGAGCTTTCTGGACGTCCTCATCCATCTGACCCTGAGGGCACACAACACAGATTCAGTTAGTCGAAAACAAACTGTCACTGATTCAGATTCACAGTGAGGAAAAGCAAATTTACAATATAATGTCATTTAAAGGGCCAGAACACTCAATACAGATCCTGTTTTGCCTTTTATCATTTTGTTTCTCATTGTCGTCAGATCCTACAACTTCACTCACATTCACTGCACTAGGATGAAGACAACATTTATATCAAAATTCAGACAAACTAATGCAGAATTTACCTGGACAGCATAGAGGAGGTGCATCCTGTAGACTGACACTATCTCGTGGTGCTGCTTTTTTGTCTCCTACAAAGAAAACGGTAGACGTAACTGCAATTGTGTCAGTATACTTAAAGCAGCATTCAGGGTTTACAGATGTACATTAAATGTAAGGAGATATGTTTCAGCTGCTGTTTGCTGCGGGGAGGACACTCTGAGCAGGCTTGTGGAAACCTGCCCGTAGGTCTTGTGTATATATTGTATATTTATACATTCACATGTAAAAGTGGGAACTCCATATGGGTTTTTGTGTACTGGACAAATCTTACAGCTAGCTGGTACTGGAGTTGTTTGACTTGTTGCTGCATCGCCTCCACTAGTTGGTTTTGCTGCTGTCTCTTGGAGGGTGAACCAGAGCTGTAGGAGAGCTGTGAAAGGCTGTTTAAGGCTTCCTTTAGCTTCCCCACCTCTCGAGAAAGATCATCAATCTGAGAGAGCAAAATATCAAACAAAACTGAACAATATACAGTATGTGCACTGTCAGACACTGTGAAAGTGGTATCAGTGCAGTGGCTAACAGATTAGAACTGACCCTCTTGTTCTTTTCTCTTTCTGAGGCAACATGTTCTTCCACCAGCTGCTTGAGCTGACACACGGCATCCTGGGACTCCGCCAGCCTGGAGGTCAGTGTCTGGTTCTCCTTCTCCTTTGACATCACCAGCTCCTGAAGTGCTTCTCGCTCTGCGCGATTCTCCCGTGCCTGACAGATGGATCTCACGGTGTTAAGGCAGTGGTTGCCCAACAACTATGTTTGTCATTTTAAAGGAGTACATGGGTTTAAGAGACATGAAGGAAGATGGATGCATTCTCCCTATGTAAACGTTACACTTTATTCTCTTCTTTCTCCTCACCTTCTGCCACGCATCCGCAGCCTCCAGAGCCATTTCATCCTGCTTCCTGAGCGCTCCCTGGAGGAGCTGGGTCAGGTGATTCACCTCACCTTCCAGCTGCTCTCTCATTGTCTCGTGCTCCAGGTGGGGGACTGAATCATCTGGAGTGACATCTTTCTCTGTTGAAAGTCTGGTGAAAGACAAAACTTTAAATGACACCATGACATACACAACAATTGATACAATTAGAATATATTTTAATTCTATACTCATACTGAAAGGACAACAAAGAGTTCTTAATAAGACTAAATAAAACACATCTCTCTAGATTTAATGGAACTAAAAATTACGTGAAATATACACATTTTAATACTTACTGTAATATTATTCAACATAATATTTATGAATACAAATACTGTGTACAAATACTTTGCTTGTGGAAAGGTTTTTGGCTACAACCTTCACCCCAGTATCCACCTGCAGCTTTCTTCCCCCCACCTGTTCTGAAGAGCCTCTGCCTGCAAGGTCTTCTGGTGTAGCTGCTCTCTCAAGGCATCCGACTGGCTTTCCATATCTTTGATGGCATTTCCCAGAGATGACATCACCTGCGCGTGGTCTGTGAGCGACACTGAGTTCTGTGCCTGAGCCTCTGCCTCCAGCTTCAGCGCTGAAATGTCCTCCTGAGCAGCCAAGTACTTCTTCTCTGTGTCAGCCAGCAGTATTTGCAGCTCCTCCACCCTGCTGCTTAGCACCTGGACTTGCTGCTGTTGTTCTGAGGAGGGGGATGGTTCACTGCTCTCAGCCAGCTGTCTCTGAGCCGCACTCAGCTGACTCTTAGTTTCACTGTAGGAGTGTGACAGTTCCAGCAACCGGCACTGCAGCCCGGCGATGACCGCATTCAGCTCAGCCTTCATTTCTTCAAAGTCTTTGGCTGCAGCTTCAACAGGCACCGTGCCCCTCAGAGCCTCCTAATCGGCAAGAGGTGAGTAAGTAAAATGTTTAATTAAAAGCTAAAGTTACTTAAATATGTGACATAATTAGATGCAACAAATATCTCATTTATATAGGAACAACGTCAGCTACAATGTTGGAACACTTTGAATGGTGCATCCATATCTACCTGGAGCATCCTAATCTCCTCTTGTGCCTCCTTGTGCAGCTCCTCTGTTTGTCCAATCGCCTGTTCTTTTTCCTTAATTCTCTGTATTTCCTCCTCTGTCCTTCTCAGTGCCTCCTCTAGCTCTCTGATTTGTTGAGATGCTCTCTCTTGCTCAGATCCTGATTGGATGAGCTGGGCTTTCAGCTGTTTTACTTCGTGTTCAAGTGTGGACGACACATGTCTCCGGACGTCCTCTTTCTCCAGCTGCTCATTTCCTTCTCTTCTGAGTTGTGCTCTGAGCTCCTCCACCTCCTCCACAGCTTGGTGGTGTCTCTCCTGAGTGTCCGTTAGCTTCGCTTGCAGATCTGCTAGACTTTCCATCAACCCTTCCTCTCTTCCTTTTTCCCTGACACATAAATTCTCCCCTCTTTCTTTCTCAGGTTTCAGCTGGGCCTGAAGTGAACGGTTTTCCTTCCTGGTTTCAAGAAGTTTCATTTGAACACTTTCTAGCGCCTGTCTCAGGCGTCTGATTTCCTCGCTGCTGCCCTCACTCACTTGTTCGCCCTGTTTGACAGAAACATCTCCCGCCATGTGTTCCCCTTCCCCCTGTGTGTTGGGGAGAACTGGGGGCAGTGTTTCAAACTCGTCCTGAGTGGAGTGGAAGGAGGAGTTTGAGGCCACGCTGTTTGGACGGCTTGTGTCCTTTAAGTCTTCGTTTCCTTGGAGTGAGTGCTGTTTCTGTAAAAAGAGGAAGAACAATGAGATTAAGGGATTTAGAATAATAAATACCAAAGCTTCCACTACTTGTAGGTGTAAAGGTTTGTTCTCAAAGGCCTGTGAAAACATGGATTAATAGAGTTAAAACCTTTTGTTTGCTTGCAAGTTGCTGGTTCTCCAAAGTGAGAGACGTGATCTTGGCTTGCAGAGCAGATACCAGAGCTGCAGATGCTGTAAAACCGTGTTCAACCTGTCAACACATTCACAAACAGAGGCCCACAAAAGGCATAAAGCAACGTTAAGGACCACTAGCTATCTAGTGAAAAACAAAGCGAGTCATAACACGCCTGAAGCTTGGGTTAGACCTGCTGCAAGAATGCCAAAGAGTTCAGCAATTCACAGATGCATGTCAGATTATTGTTAATGTTAGAAAAGAAAAGAAAAAACTTTACTTATGATACTGAGAAAATCAAATCAAATATTAAAATTGTTTAACAATATCTAGTGCAAAGGTGAATTTTTTTATTTAATTAGAGATTTTTTCCGATTGGGTAGATAATACATTTACAAAATGTTTACACATATAAATACATTCAGTATGAATGTGACTGTACAGTGTGAGCTTTACTCTACACTGACGTTTAATGTCCTACCTCTAGGTCTGACATCATCATTTGTTCACTATTTCCACTCACGTGTAACGTAAACGTTCACTATAGCATGACTTAACCGCTCACCTTTGTGTCCATCTCAGGACCAGTCACTGTCTGCTCCACCGTTTGCTTCAGGTCTTCAATCGTCTCCAGCAACATGCTTCTCTCCACATGGAGCTTCTCAACCTCCTCTCTCAGCACTGTTCCTTTAACCTCATCCTCCTTTAAAATGAACAGAGGGAGGGGTTGCAGGGGAAGAGGAAGGGGAGGAGACAAGCAAAAGATGGACAACAACAAGGAAAGGTTCAGAGAAAAAGAAATTAAAATAAGATTGATTAGATGTTTGCTACTGTATAATACAATTTCATTAACTGTATCGACATATAAAGACATAATGTATTTGCATACTTTCATTATTCTTTCCTCCTGCAATATTACTACTCATAGAAGTTAGAGAAGGTCACTTACTTACTTGCCTATTCTTTTTTTGTTTAAAAACACTTCTCTGTTGACTGGTGTTTTTATTACCTTGTAGTCAAATGTCTTGTCACTTTTGCTTGATGCATGGGTCCCTGAGGAGGTGACAACCGAAGGAGAGGAGGGTCCAGAGCTCTGAAGGAAGAAGAAGTCAATTTGTTTTAGTCTGATAAAATTCTCAATCTGTTGGTCGAGAATTAATCTCATGAAAAACGAATAAGATGTTTGTGTTAAATAAAGTTTGAATTATAAACTCTGGAAAACAATGAGTACTCAATATAAATACACTGCTCAAAAAGTAACACTTGAATTTTCATGAAATAATTGTTCAAGTTGGAAACTAATAATTTGTTCAAAACTATATTACACAACAACAGCCATGAAGGGCTGAATTCAAAACACCTGGATCAGGGCAACAATGAGCTCTTGGACAGTCTGTGGTGGTACTTGGTGCTGTTAGATGCACATCTACATAATATCCCATTGGTGAACAATTGGATTTAGGTCAGGGGAATGTGAGGGCTAGTCACAGACACACGGGGCATTGTCCTACACCAGTAGGGCCCAGAGCCTACTGCACAAGTGTAAGGACCAACAGCTGGTTCCTCACAGCAGTCAGGGTACCATTGGCTATGACATGTAGGTCTGTGCAGTCCTCCAAGAGTCTGTTTCCTATGATCAACACTAGCTCTTCACCAAACCAGTCACACTTGATGATACTACTGGCAGCACGGTGTTCACCACAGCGTCATGTGCTCGGTGGGAACCTGCCAGTTCTGGTGTTCTCTGGAAAATGGAAAGAGCATTTGTCTCTGGCCACCACATACAATACCATTACCTTTTCGGGTGTGGTCATGCTTTCCCCTCACCATTGCACCAAGCTGTTCATTCACAATCAATTGAAATTTGGACAAATGGACAAATATAATTCCCTGATGTTTATCTTCTTGGTGTATTTTTTGAGCAGTGTACCTCACCTGAATAAAACATAAACTGATTTCTGGTGACCTTAGAACAATAATACTACAGATAACATGTAAACAGACACAAGACTATTTTTTACAGTTATACTGCAGACATGCATTAATATAAAGGGCTTCATACTGATACAAGCAGACACGTACACAGAGACATGCGTTTACCTGCAGTGGGCTAATAGGGGGTGGAGGTGCTTTTCGTTTTTTTGGTGTTGTGATCCGTTCATCATTTAGTTTAGCTACTTGATCATGCTGAAGAGCCAGCAAGAGAGTAGAGAGGCAATGTAGACAGAGAAAAGGAAAGGTGGGATTCAGTGCTGGTTAGTAAAAAGGAGAGTCCATCATTGAGCGCTACTGTGAAATTCAAGTTGAGTTTTTCAAAATTGCTTTTTTTGACAAACTTTTATATTGATACGTTAGAAAACTGATGCTACTGTGCATGAAGTGAAGCTACACAGCAAAAATGTGGCTTTTGATCAGCATTTTAGACTTTTCTTCACTTTATTTACATGGTGTAATGTAGCCCTAACACACACGTAGAGTGAGTCATTAATAAGCTCAGATGGTTTAGTGACTTTGATCGCCTGTTTGTGAGGATCTCAAAAGAAAAATATTTAAAGTGACTTACCTGAGGACTTCTAGGAGACATCATACATGTATCTGTCAAAATAGGCAGGCAGAGAGACCAAAGATGAACTACATGCAAGAAGAAAAACTTTCTCCTCAATAAACATTGAGGTTTTCCCACTACAGACAGCATCTCAATCACTGGAAATGACACAGTACACATGTGGAAATGTGGTGAAGTAATGTGAAAACTCCACCAGATGGCAGTGTTGTCTGTCACTCACCTAAAAACTGATGTTTGTTCAGGGCAGCTGCAAGGGCCGTTTTGTCCTCTGCGTTGCTCGACAGCTTGGCGTAGTGTAAGACATCATGGCCTTGTGAATCTACAGCTGACTGATCTGCACCTCGCTGCACCAAAACGTCAACAACAGACACTGCGTTGGACTCAGCTGCCAGCATCAGGGCTGTCCTACAACACAGAAGTGCAAATACTCATCTCCAATACGACTTCTACCCAACATGTAAGAAAAGAAATGTTATTCCTCGGTCACCATGTCTTTGATTTTTATGTTTGCCCTGGCACTTTTCATACCTGCCATTGTTGTCACAATCGTTGATTTCAGCACCACAGTCCAGCAAAGTGCAGCATACTTCAACATGATGGTGTTTGGCTGACAGCAACAAGGGGGTGAGTCCGTCCTTTGGGATAAACAGACAGACATGATAAATATTGATCTGATGAGGATTTATATAGTCTTATCAAGACTATATAAAAAGACACAGCCAGGCAAGACATATTTAACCGAACACCTACATAACTTGTACTGTGTGACATCAGCATGTAGAGCATGTTAAGTGTCTGTGTGGCGACAGAAGTCTCAGATGCATGTGAAAAGGGAGTGTAAATAAATTCCTAGCATGAAGAAAAAAGGCAAAACTGTGCTATATCCAGAGTAGTGTATATTTTAGGATGAGATGACTAAATGGAAGGGGAAATCAGAGAAATTACAGATTTACAATTCTAAATGAAAGACTTCAGAGGAGTTTATTGTCCTCAGTTGTGCAACTGGACCAGTATTTCATGTAATGGAGACATCCCACATGTTACACCATGACAGCTCCTAACACCAGACATGATTCTTAACTTAACCTTAACCTTCTATTACCTAAGTGGAACACAGACGGCTGATTGGCTGGGACCAGTGAGGGTGGTGTGATGCCTGGAAGACTTAGTTCTGGGCAAGAATGCTGACTTATCTGACGTTAATAATATGTGTCTCAGTGAATTGTGATTAGGCATGAGTTATGAAGGTTTCTACAAACAAAAACAATATAAAACTTGTATAAACTTAAACGGCAAGACGTGTAAAATTCAGCATAAAAAAGCTTAATAATGTTAAGATACAATAGAGTGTGCCAGCAGAGCTTTGTGTTTTATATTACAAGTATGCTGCCTTCACACGCAGAACAAAACTATGTTGTGGGTTCCTCTGTGCTCTGCTAAAGACCTTAACAGCCCTGCTGTGCTCAGTCTGTGTTTCTGCTCAACTGTTTCTTCTCACGGAACAATGAGACAAATGTTTTTTATTTCTCCAGGTTACAGGTTAAAAGTATGTGTAGAAATATGTGGGTGCACACGGGTATTTTTGCTGTTTGCTTCTTGATGACATCCTATCGAGAAAGATTAAACACATTTGGGAAAAGTGTAAAGCTTGGAAAGAAGTGGGGCAATTGCACTGCAGCACTCTGTGATGAAACTCTAACAGTCTGAGAGGCTTGTTACTCAGACAAGCCTCTGTTTAAAGGTTAATACACACTTTAGGACACAAAAGTGATTAACTTTACATACAGTATTGAGCCTAAACACGATTGAAACCCTAACTAGTACTATTTATAATCAAACAGGAAATGTTTTGGATCTAGCATGTGGTTCTGTTTAAAAGGAACATTTGTACCTTTCACATCAGCAATGCCTGAAGTAGCCATTGTTTCCAAACAAGTGTGCTAACACTTCATCACTGTACAGTGTGTGCTGCAGTTACACAGTGGGTGAGGGATGCTATAAACCGGCGCACATCTACCAGCGATACATCATCCTGTTTATGTCAATGAGTTGTCGACTGGTGAAACAAAAGGTTAGCTGACTAAATAAATCAAAATTAAATCATCAGTTAAGCTGCTGGCTGGAAAACTGGAGGAACCATGTCACACAGATTTATCTTGGAAAACCCAGTGTAGGCCTGCGGGTTGAAAACTATTTCTACAAATGTCCCAGTGAACTTGTCATAGTATGGTACTGGTGAAAATAATTGATAACACGCAGAGAAAAAAGTTATCATCAAACTCTTTTCATCACATATGCTCAAAGACACCTCAAACATTTTGACTGGTAGTTTTTACTACAAGCTTATCTAATGCTATTTTCAGACATTTAGGTTGCTGTGTTTTCTTTTCTGTTTTATTGCCTGTCGGTGCCTTTACCGTATGACTGCAGGATAAGGAAAGTAGAATCAATCATGCTTGACCATGTATTAGGATCATTTACTTAAGCAAAAATCAATACCACAATCTAGGATTGATACTCTATAAGTACAAACTCACACATGAAAATTTACTGAACTAGATGTATGCAAGTGTTATCATTAGAATAGTACTTAAAATAGCTAAGCTTTTAGTGTTATTACGTTACATTGCTGATGCCGGCTGAGGTTTTACACCCTGCTGGGCAGGTTCCCTTCCTCAGTCCAAACACTTGGCTGCCAAAGAATTACCCGAGCCGTCTGTGAAATCTATCAAGGAAGAACTTTCATGTAATTGAGAATATTTTTAGCAAACATACAGAGGCTTTTATTACATACTAGCATTAGTGTCTTTGAGCTTGGTTTATGTTTCCTTGATTTTCCATAAACATTCGATGTCCCTCACGTGTAACATCTGGCAGATGTTTCTTTTTTTTGCTGCATGTGTATGTTTAGTCAGATGCAGATTAAGTTTATATACGTGTTACAGCCATGTTGTGTGCTTGAGGCTATCATATTGGTGTGTTGCTGTTCAGCACAGTAACAGCAATAAGTTCCAGACGACTTTGTGGTTCTCAGCCTATATGTCCACTATCAGCAGACAGAGCAGCTCAAATCTCTCACACACATTAGCAGATGACTGTGGCTGGAAAAGTAAATGCTTTTCAGGGGAAGTTGTTTGATTGATTATGAAGAAATATTTGAGTTCATGTAAAGAAAAAATACTACCTAGTCTGATGAGATCTCCAGTGAGAATTTCAGAAAGTTGTACTTCCTCTCAGCCACTGGTACAAAGGGTAGCCTGAGGTCATGTCAAAAGCCACAGCACCCAAACTGTCACTAGCTTGAACAAGCGTGAGGTTGCAACACATTTTAATTAGAAATAGCATGACGTCTTCACGCGTAGGCTAAAAGATCACTGTGAGTGTTTATGTGAGCGAGTGATTACTCATCTTCAACACATTAGCTGTGTCGTGATAATAAAAAGGGAAATTATTGTGCTAAATGTTCTCCTCTCCATTTGTTTTCCCTTCCTCGCTCTCGTTTTTCCTTTTTACACACACTACCCAGCTCACACACACTAGCTGGTTAAAAACTCAGAGCCGTGGGGCGTCACTGCAATGAAGACCACATGTGACTTCAGAGCAGAGTCACCACAGTACAATGACCCTCTACCTCACATAACATTAATCCTAAAACAGAGTTGATGAGGACCGTTTCTATTGTAGATTTACAACTGACAGACACATCATGAAACATGTGGAACAAGCAAATAACGATAGAATGATAAATTCAAAAGGAAATCCAAGCCTCCCAAGAATGCATAACATGTGAGATTTAACACCTTTCTGTGGCCTTTATTATGTTTCTGAGCCTGTTAAAATCTTTCCAAGAAGAAAATGTCTGAGCAGGAAACTGTGGAAGTGATAATGAAAGTACATACTATATCTTTCAGGCTGATGGGACACTTCAGTTCACACAGCAGTTGGACGATCTGGATGTTCCCACTCGTAGCTTGAAATAAAATCAGGAAACAGAAAAAATGAGTCGAACGTTACTGTCTTACTAGTTTACTTTTCTATTCCCTAAAAAACATAGGCAGTGTGGTGATGGCTGTAGCATGACACGTGACACTACAGAGCTTGGCCTCCGCTTCAAAAGTGCAACAAGGATAAAAATATATGTACAAAATAAAAACTCTTTGTCTTATGAGGGCTTTTAGTTTGGAGTAACTCACAGTTTACAGAACCCGCATGGTAATTGCTTGTGTCTTGTCCTTGTAAGTTGCTTTGGATAAAAGCTGCTGTTTTTAGTAAAGTAAATTTGTTTTACAAAGTACAGGCGTAGTTTTACTACATGCTATCTTAAACTTAACCTTACAAAAATGTTCTTTCATCTTTCTCTAAGCAGACTAATCTTCAATAAAAGCGCTTTTGTTTAATTAACACTGAGGATACTGACACTTACCAACGTGATGCAGAGCAGTCTTTCCTGAACTGTCTACAGCATCAATGGGACATTTACACTGAGGGTAAATAGAAAAATATGTTATGAATGATTATGAAAGTCTGACATGCAGCACATTTATTTTCTTGTTTGGTGATTAATCTTTATCTGCTGTACTGTTTCTACCAAGTGCATTAGATTTCTCTGGATGATTTTCAAACCCTTAGAAGAACAATCTTGCAGACGTCCCATCATTGACTGATTTGTTTACCACCGGTGATTTAATAGACCGTAAATGGATCAGAAATGTACACATAGTACTCTAGTTTTCTGTTTTTGTGCTGGTAATGGTACTCTGCTACTTTTATACAATAATACTAATATTTGTTGCTTGTGGTAAAAAGCCAGCTAATAGATAAAACTAACTCAATCCTGGCATCTAGTAGAGAATTTTTTACAGAGGCTCGTCAAAACCGGACATATTTCTGTTTACCAGCAGAATTAAATGAATGGCTGTTTGACCAGGCAGCTGTGTGGTGCTGAGATGCTGCAAACTGACTCGGTAGAGTCAGGTCAGCAGACCAGAGAAGTGTCTTTGTGTGTGTGTTCTCCAGATTTGCTGATTTGTGCAAGCACACACACACAGTCAGCAGATAGAACCTGGCTGGTTGTAGACATCTTAACAAATTAGTTAAGTCCATTTAGACTTGAGGTGCTTTCAAACCTCGCTGCACCTAGTACTTTACTTTACTTTACTTTACTTTGCTTGGCAGACGCTTTTATCCAAAGCGACTTACAAGGAGCTAGCGCTGGGTGTCTGGCTCAGGGACACACCTGGTAGGAGATGGATTAGGAGTCACAACCTTCTGCATTCCAATCTGACGCTTAACCCATTGAGCTACCAGGCCACTAATGCATCTAAGAATTCCTGCTGACGATCTGCACTGTCATCAAAACATTCTCATTCTTGCACTTTTATCACACATGTAAATATTTAACTAAACCAATTATAATGTCAAACATTTATATTGAATCAACTGTTGTGTGGTATTTTTGCAGCATTACAATAACATGGGACAACAGTGTCTGTCACTGCCAACAAATACAGCAAAACATTGCAGAATCTGCTATCTCAATTCATTATGTATGACTATTAACCTAAATGTTAAAAATGATTCTAAAAGAGACAAATTACATTATGTTACTTTATCCCCCTCACCTGAATGAGCTTTTTGCAGCACTCAGTATGATTGTTTTTGGCAGCCAGGTGTAAAGGGTTAGAACCTGAAAATAAAACAAGAAGAACATTATTTTCTGAAGGCTGGCAACACAGATTAAACCAAAGGGTAATACACTGGTATTAGAAATGATAAATCCTCAAGTTCATTAGGTCGAACCCCAAATAACAATGATGCAATAAGACAATAATCTTACTAACCCAACATTTTTGTTTTTTCTATATATAATCAGAAAAAACTATTAATGCAGAGACACAGATTATTCTAAACTACTCACATTCTATGTATCACAACTGTATTTACCTACAGTACAATACATACCTGCAGCATCTGTTATTGACAGGTCAGCTCCGTGAGCTAGGATGATAGAAAGGCAGTCTGTCTGACCACGTGAGGCTGCTACGTGAAGCCTATTTACAAGACCAAAGCAAAGAACAACATGGGAACCAATCAAATATGTAGTACTTTAGTTAGTAGTGCTACAAAAGCTTCTGTTTTACTTATTTGGCAAAAGGTGAACACCTTTATAAGGAAGCGATGAACATATTTGATGAGGATATACTGTACAAGAAATTTGGGACAACCTTGATCAGCTCCCATGAGCAAGAGTGTGCGTGTTTGCCCAAACTACAAAGAGTGAAACGTTGCCTTGTGGACTGGAATGGCCTTAGTAGAAATGACCCTATATGCATGTGTGTGTCTGTCTGTGCGTGGGTGTGTGCAGTAGGTAGTAGGCAATCAATACAAGCCCTTTCCAGCTCAGTGAGCTGAATGAAAAAAAAAAGACACTAGACATGCCCAGCCTCCCTTTGGTGCGTGGGTAGAATACACACTCACACAACTGTGCCCACATGCTTTTCAATCAGGGTTTATCACCATAGAGATACTGTAGACTCCTCCTTTGTACGTTTTGAAAAGACTGGAGCATTATGATCCCAAACCACCACATTTATCATGATTTACTAAGGCTGTGAGTATACATCTGTATGTGGGATTCTGTGGTTTTGTCACACAAAGAGAAAAGGTCAAGGATGTGAACTAGTATGGAATAAAAAACCGTGTGTTTGTGGGTCACCACGTGAAAATCTGCACATTCGTTTCCCTCCACATCAGTTCCTGTGTTTTGATGTTGCTGGCCCTGTGTGAGCTGCTCAACACATTGAGGTCAGCGGGTGTTGTGTTACAGAAAGAGAAAGGGGTCAAATATTAACACTGAGCCTCTGTGTTATCAACTATTTCAACCGGTGAGGCAACAAACTCCTCCACCTCTGCACGTCAGGCAGGCTGAAGGAATGGTTGCAAAACGTTTACCTTTCCGAACTCTTAGAAAGGCTGTATTTTTACAGTGGCCATTCATTTTTAGGATTGTGCTACAGAGCATCATGCAGAGGGCTTTGCCCGAAATTAAAAGGAAAAGACGAAAACCACTAAGGCTGGATTGTGTTTTCCTGAAATGTAATACACTGACAATAACACTCAAACCAACAATTTAAGATCTTCAAAGGGAATGTGCAGAAAAAGTTTCAGATAGTGTTGAAACAACTGTACTCGTACATAGACCAGTTGCGACTGGTGAAATTGATGAGTGTAAGTATGCTTACGCTGATTTGCCCTCGCCGTCCAGCTTTACAGAGCTGGAACCTTTCTTGGCGAGAAGCGACGCCACCTTCTCTGCTTCGCCGTGCTCCACTGCAGCAAGCAGGCGCTCATCGTTTTTGTTCCACTCATTAGCCTGTAGCAGATGATATGTAAAAAAAAAAAAAGAAAAAGACAGAAAAAGAGAAATAAAAATGAGAAAAACATAAAATAAAAGAGTTGACTTAGCACATAAAGCTGCCATCTAGTGTAATCTATATAATCTAAAAATAATAATCTAATGTAATCTAAAAATATAATGATAGATGACAGTGTGCATCAACCATTTACCTTCTTCCTGGAAATAACATGTACATTCCTGTTTTCAGACATTAGCAAACCTTACTCTGCAGCCAAAACGACTGATATGTCCAAAAACTGACTGATATTTCTCAGAGGAAGAAAATGTTTTCTTGGCTCTTCTATGGCCTACACGAAACATTCGTTTCCATATGTGAATACACACTCACACACGCAAATTCCAACGCGGACGTGTACTGACACACATACACAAACCAAATGGCTCCACACTTGTGTTGCTGCCAGGCTATTTAGATAGAGAGAAGGCAGCTATTGGAAGGCTTCAAGCATGATCTCATACAGAGAGTACCTTGCAATGCACCAATCTGATGACACAACAGACAGCAGAGCTAGATGTAGGAGCCGTCTTCCACAGTGCTCTGAATGACATTATGAAAGCACATTTGCAAAGACTACACAAACTATAAACATATAATATCTAATTGTGGGAAGAATGTAACATATCAAAGAAGACTGAAAGGGGAAATAAACTCATTGACCAAAACATGTTCGCAGCTCAAGGTCAGCAGGCTGCACTTTTGGCAGTGGTCTGTGCATATTAGGACACAGTACGGTATTCAATTTGACCCCATAGCCTACTGACCTACACATGATAAGGCTGAACTCTCTGACTCACGCTTGTGGTGGGAAAGTGTACCCTATTTTTGGACAGTAATATACTGTATAAATAGCCTCTGTGGCAAACTCCCAGATGCAATCACTGCAATACACTTTGCACAGCTGGTGGAAACATGCAGTGCTATAAACTCCCTCCTGTCAGTAACAGCTAGAATGACCACTGACTTCTGCAGCCTAAGCCACAGAGCCATCCGTGTGTACCAATAAGGAAATGACAAATACTAATAGATTACTGAGGGTGGAGAGATATTATTGCTCATTTTACAAGGAACAAGTTGTGCGAAGGGCTACTCTTCAGATATCTACTGAATAAGTTCTTGTGATCCAGGCGTCAAAGCAAAACATGAGATGCTATTTAGGAGGTGTAAGGCAAGACATTTCTCTGTCGGATATAAAGAAACACAGCTGAGCACTGACAGAAAAAGATGTAATAATTAACAAAATGTCCTGGTTCACTAATGAACAGATATGGGCATTCATTAATATATATACAAAAATGCCCAAGGCGAGGTCAGAGGTAACCTGAAAATAAATACGCATCTGAGAAAAGCTTCCTTTATAACACATGTACAGTGAATGTGGAAATAAAAACAGGGCACACAAAGAGGATTGCACGATTCAAATATTATTGGACATACTCACTATATCCCTGACATAATATTATACATATTGACAGATACTAGCATGTTGTATGTAGCATATATCAAAAACTCTCAAAGTCTTTGTGTATTTACAATGGCTTTGAATGTTGTGCATGCCGACTAATGTGTGAATGTGTCTCTGAGTTGCTCAGCTGGTGCATTCTATATTTTATTTGATGTAAAACAACAACAACAACAACAATAACTAAGATTTATTAATCACCTTGGGAAATGTCTTGTGGACAGGCTGCTCACTTGAGGCACCAACCAACCCTGGGGTTTGTAGACAACTGCCCTAACCAGAGTAGCTTATCACCTGTACTAAACAGTATCCACAGGGAAACAGGGGAAACAGGGAGTATAACAAATGCACTGTAGGGTTGGGGGGTTGTTAGTAAAAGTGAGTATGTGAATCTGTCATGATGATTAGTGAGCAGTGAAACAGTAGGCGATAGCTGAAGCTGTAAAGAATATATTCCATATGGTGCAGTGGTTAGCAGACCTTGTTTTCACTAAGAAAACAGGAAAGGGCACTGCTGCAGTCAGACACAAAAGTAGGTACCCTTATGAGATAAAAGAACTGAGAACAAACAGATGAATAGATATAAGAAATAAGTGGAGAACATTTTATAATGTAGACACACGACTTTACCAAAACTATCAAAAAATACATAAAATTAGTTGGTTTACATTATGTAATACATTTAATTTAACAGGGCCAGAGCTTGTTTAGCGTCACCAAGTAGTCTCCTTATCTTGTTCTGTGAACATCAAAAAGGGTCAAACTTTTCATGCGGAAGTCAAAGCCAAACAAAATTACTATACATGACAAACTGAGTAACAAGAGCAGGCAGATCTTACAGATGGGGAAAATAAACTTAATGTGACTTCACAGTTTCATTTAAGCATAGCGTGTGTAATGTGTTCCCAAAAATATCAGTAACTTATAAGATGTAAAAAAAAAAATCTATTTGTTGTTGCCAAAGTCAAAGTAATAGATGGATCTAAATCCTCTCACTTCTTCTATCTAACCCTGAAGAAAAAAAACTGTGTTATCCCAGTGACTGATAAGTCTCTTGTCAGGTTTATTTTTGTTCAGTACTTGCTTGAATAGGCACCAAATCAGCTTACTTTAGGCTGCTCTGATAAAACCAGATATTTCTATTTCTAAACCTGCATTCTTGCCTGGTCTATGTTTATTTATTTCTCTTCTAATGCCAGTCGCAAGAACAAATGTCTATTTTCCTCACGAGGTTGGAAAAATTACATACAGAGATCATACCCATAACATGTTCCTGGGTTTCACTGAGGCATCAAAAATGTATCTCTGGGTATAAAATGACATTTAGATTCGCTCAATTAGCAGGGAGTGTCACAAATGGCACATAAAAGACGAAGAATGTACAGAGACATGTCTCATCTAAGAGGTCAATGTGAGCAGTACATTGGAATTTATAAAGTTAGAATGCATTTTTACAGTAAAGGGGAACCACTAAACGTAAAGGAGCATATTTACTTGTTTTTTTTTGGTCATTACAAATAGCCACACCAGACAGGCACTTGCTTCAGTAAAGATTTGCTTTCACTCAATTATTGAACACTTAGGGCAAAGAAAAGCATAAGGGAACCCAACAACTATAACAACTGCCTCGCTGGCAAACATTTAACTCAAAGTACACAACGCTACAAAAGCTTTTACCCAAGCACTGAACCTCCACTTTGTCTAGAGTATAGAGTCACTACTCAGCTTCTTTACCAAGAAGACATGTGCACATTTCATTTCTTATTTTACAAATGGGTTTGTATAACAGATAAACTAGTCTAGCAACATCTGAAACACTCAGTGTACTTTTGACACATCTGTGTCTCAGAAGCACACCTTCAGTATTCATGATTCATTTTACCCATCCCATATTGAGCACACCTCTAAAGCAGCAAGAAGCTATAGTAGAAAATATCTAGTTTTAATAGACAATTGTATAGTTTGTTTGGGGAAGAAGCAGACATACATGTTTTATTTAGCAGGTGCACGGTTGGTGCAGGTGGTGTCTACATTGTATGTATGTCTACAATTCCAACATTAATAGAAAGAATTGCAGAGAAAGGCTGATGTACTGTGATGCATGATTTTAATAGGCTAAACAAAAAATGAAGGGCCGTCACAATACAGCAGCATGACATAGAGAGCATTAGACTGCATTGTAATGGACAGGTTTAAGTGGAGCGGAATGCACTGCTCCAGTTCTGGCTGCATACATGACTAGTGTCATCACAGGGAGGCTGATAAAAGCATCGTGTGCTGGCAGAGATTGTGCAGAATCAGCGCAGGCCTAGGCTCAACAAAATATGAGCGAAGCTATTTCTAATGTTATTTAAAAAAGTGAACGGGCCAAAATGATTTTGTGAAGAAAGGCACACAGTTTGGGTTTAGAGAGTGTAGTAGTGAAAGTGAAAAAAACCCAAGGAAGGTTTTCCCCTCATGATGATCATCAGTTCAGAAACAAATACTCCAATATACAACACATGAACTTCAAATGACTCTAGACAATATCAGCTTGATGTAATATAATACTGCAGGCTTAGTCTCTATTGGGTCGCACCAATATCAGTAATATGTTACTAATCCGGACATTATAAACCAATAAAGACTGCCGTCCTTCTGTGTGTTAAACCAGGAAGTGAAATTGACTTCTCTTCCTATCTTGCGTCCTGTTTCCTTGACTGCCTGTCCCCTTGTCTCTCCTTCAGGCTCTCCCTCCTTGTTTTTTTGTGCTGTGATAAGTGTGTTTACAGTGGGATCAGGGTGTGGAGGGTGGTGTTTGTTGCCTCTCTGTTCTTAGCTAGATACTCATTAAGACACACAGAGAGTCTGGTGATAACACTAAGTGTTTCCTGTTTGTGCAGGCCTAAATCTATAGCTGCAAGCACCAGGCCTGGAGAGCAAGAACCCAAAGTGCGAGAAAATAAGTAAGGTAAAGAGAAAGGAGCTGTCTGATTAAACAACAAACTAGAATGGAGTGACAGTTACTTCTACATAAAAGTATGTTTGTACAGTTCAGCTTAACCAACAAAAACATACATAATACATTTGATATTTCCCTCCTATCTGAAGATTAAAAGATGTTAGTTCTTTTTTTGGGTTTTCCTCTTTAAATTTACTACCAATCACTACAGAATCATCGGAATCACTACACAGGTGCAGATCAAAGAGAGGGTACTGTAGGTTTCAATGATCTTGCCTTAGTTTCACATTTAAGTGCTAAAAGCTCATAAAATGAGAGACCAGAAGACGTCCGTGGTTCTATTGTTTGTCGGATCATTTTGTGAGATCAGGTGAAACTGAAAAAGGAAACACGTGTTAAGCTAATCCTTTCCCAGGAAGCCTGAAGATTAGAATTATTGTTAAAATTATATTTTTAAGAGATAAGACTGTACACATAACACCATCCTCGACTCTAATTCACACACTAAAACCAGCGCTGTGTTCTTTGTGAATGAGAATTAGGTTGTCTATGGGATTGCATGTAGAGATGCATGTATAGCTAAATATACCAACAGAAAAGTAGGTCAAATGAGAGACAACAACATGGGTTTACCTGCAAAGGGGACTAAGCTCCCTAAGGTTTACGAAAATATTCTCTATTTGAGAGTAGTTTAGAGACACAGAGGGCAGTACAATTGTGAAGAATAGAAGATGATGGACGAGTGAACAGTGAAGACGACAAAAATGAAAAACCACAAAGGAAAAACAGAGACTGACATATCTACAATATATTTGCCTTTGATCAGCAGTGGCTCTTAACTTCAAGCCCCTTATCTACAACAAAGCAGATGCTCAAATGTCTTTCAACAATACATCCTTTCTCCCTGACCACAGCTGAAACTGCTTACTGCCCTCTGGAGAACACACACACACACACACACACACACACACTTGTCAGAACAGATTACTAGACTCTGAAACTAAAACCAGAATAAGAGAGTTAAGAGACGGAACTATCAAACAAAGACCAGATGGTTGCATTCTAATGAAAAATACTCATATATTTTACTGCCCTAACTTGACCCAGTGTTTAGATAATAAAATAAATTTGCATAATGACTAACATTTTTCTCATTAAGCAACTATAACAAATATTTATCTTCTGCAAGATCACCGCCAACAGATTGGACCACAATTCAAGTTAGTTGTTGTTATTAGCAGCTAATGTAGCCTTGAGCTGCTCATCTCAATGAAAATGACGAGTGAAGCTCCAGAGATCTGGTAGGATCACTTATTTCTAACAGTCGATTCAATTCAAAAAGTTCCAATATGTAGACTTGGGTCCCCACTTAAATTAGAGACATTATTTAACAGTTAACAGTTTGTCAGACTTTACATCACTCTCTTTAGAGCTACAAATCTCTACACACAAGACGACAAGACTATTTTTTAAAGATACAAAGTACTCCACAAAACAGCCTAACCCTAACCCTACCCCTATACATATATACACATATATACATACAGACTTTGATGTTTGAAACTGTTGGAGTTTCCCTTTACAGACACCAGTGAGAGTCAAACTGAATAGCATAAGTAAATAAAATGTATTTACCTGATAAATTACACATAGAGTATGATGTGAAATTGTTGTTGTTTTAACACATTGTTGACAGAGCATTGTTGCTAAGGAACAGAGAGGGAAAGGAAATAAAATTGTCATCTTGCCATACGACGGCCCGCCTTGGCTCTCCTCTCTTCTCTTCAGTTTACTCCAGCATTGGCTCTTGAAAGACTCAAAACATTTCCCTGTGACCTCTCCAATTTCCTCTCAGAAAGAACTTTGTATAGTTACAGGAACAATATGAGGCCACCCTGACTCTTGAAAACTAAAACCTATAGTAGCATGTGCTTTGTAATTGTCAATTTTAGAGCTGATGCAGACCAACATGGCACGTTTATGGGAGCAAGAAGACCTCCAGAAAAGAAAAAGCCCACACACAGCACTTCCTCCTGACAGAAATAGCCTTTCTCGCCCTATAAATAAATGCTGCTGAACTTGGAAATGAACCAGCCTCATTATGCTCCGAGGAGTACGGCAAAAATATACTGTATTGTTCACTCTTGTCAAGCTGCTCACACATACACACATAAGTAAAATGTTAGTTACACAGCCATAACAACCACTGTGCTGAGCTCCAAACAAACCTTTTTCAACAAAATCTAAAACAAGAAATCCATGAAACTGTCACTTTAATCACAAGACAGAACTATAAACACATCTCATATACATTTGGAAGCAAAAGCAGCAAATGAAGCAGTGCAATGCCAGAGGTCTCACATGAAGCCGAGTTCTCATAGCTTTTCAGGTGAACAGAGTCTAACGCTCCCTCCATCCATCTTCTAGCGTGAATATTGTTCCAGTTGTTCAGAGCAGGCCAAACTAAACAAGCCGTCTGAACCTAACTGGGGGCTGGAGCCTGACTGCCCTTTTACCTCAAAAAACATTTCTCTTTCGCACACTTTCTTCCCTGTAATCTCCAATCTCTCCTCCTTTACATATCCTTCTTTTCTTTCTGTCTGTCCTCATTCCTCATTGTTCTTTCCCACTGAACTTTCCTCACTCACCTTATCTGCTTTTGTCAGATTTTCTGCTGCGGCCATCATTACCAATGATTAGCTGTATTTTCCACTATTACTTCATCTACGTGTAGTTGCAATCTACATCGGGACTTTAAATTCACACCTCCACCACAAATACAGTGCACACACACACACATACACATGCTGTGTCACTGCTGTCAGCAGACGGCGAACACGCCCATGTGCAAACACACAGCCTGCATGCAAACACACGCGCATCCACCAGGATCACACCCACCTAAGTTTACCATGCTCAATTCTTCATGTATTTGCTGATGAACAAGTTTTCTGTATTTTATGTGCATAGGCAATCCAGAATAAAGACTTCCCATGGGAAGTTCCTGCTTCAATGGGTTCCATGTCTCGTCAGGACATAATCCCATTTTCTCTGCTCTTCCCTGAATTAATTTAAACTAATGCATGAGGGTTAACTTAACAGCCTTAATGTTATTTATCTTATTTACCCGATGACATGACATTATCATGTATTTACAACTCACTTTAAAAAAAGCTACACCTTTTCAGTTTTACCTGAGTATGCGGAGGGTGCCGATAGCTTCACCCCCTTGTTTGAGCTATTTAAATGGGTGTTACGGTATAAAAATATCTATATCATAGCAAAAATACAAACTGCTTTTCGATATAAACCAGTATACCTCCCAAGACTAACAGAGACATACCTCTTCATCATGACACCAGCCAGTTATGTGATGGAAACTGTACTTGTGACAAGGGGTGCTCTGTATGAATGTGCCACATTAGGCAGTTTGGAAAAGTCCTATTTAAAAAGCCATCCTGTAATCTCGTAATCTCAGTACAGAGATAATTACAAGGCAGTCCTAAAGGCTGAAGACACCTAGCATGTCAAATACTTTAGACATTTCAGAAAATAGTGAAAATGCACATAGTTTTACAATGTTGTAGCAACATAAACAGTGACCTTTTAAATATTGTCTGGAGGACAGTTACTCTTATTAAGTCATGATTAAAACTAATGAACATAAATTAATAAATGAACTAAATATTCCTTTATTATTCCCTGTCTGAATTGGTTATATGTACATGTACTCATGCCATAAACCTGATACATAACTACAATTCTGAACATTCGAACAGGCCCTCAGTTATCCCTTCCACTGTTCCACTTACTACGACCAACAACACACAGACACACAGACAGGCAGGCACACACCCTTCCTCCATCTCCTCTCTCCAGGATTAATGCTGGGCTTTCTCTTTTTTACTGTCACTCCCAGTACTGATATCCTTTCACTACACTCAGCCAGAACAATCAAACAGTGCCAGATAAAGATACTTTAGCATGGGTTTCATTAAAAAAATATTAATAATAATAGAGAGACTGCTGCATTGCTATTAATCTTTTATTTTGTGAATGCACCATGTTTCAGCTTTTATGTAACATTTTTCACTAATGGTTGTATTTTCCTTCATGTGCGAAGAAGTCATGGAAATATTATAGCTTAATGTTCTCAACCACAAAGTGAACAACACATTTTTTAGAAATGTTCAGATGATAAGCATGTGATTTTCTTTCCTGCGGCGCTCTGCTCAACACAGCAGACATATTTGAGACATCATTTTTCATCATTCCTACCAAGTAGGATCATTCTGTATAAACATTACCAAAGTTATATACATTCAAAAATACAGCCAACAATAAACGTACAGTTTAGTCTACAGGGTCGTGCAGCTTCATAAACAACTGTGCAGCGTGAGAGGAGACAGCATAATCCACATTTCAATTAGACACGCACAGAATGGATGATAAGGAGAGGGGGTGTATGTGTTTTTGTCTGCACATATGCTGAACACTGGTTTATGCACATGAATGTGAAAGCGTGTGTGTGTGTGTGTGTGTGTGTGTGTGTGTGTGAGAAAGCTTTGAGTAATCCTGCTTAGTCTAGCAGCTGGGAGAGCAGGTTTAAGAAGTGTTACAGTATGAATCGCTGGGTGAGGGTTTAATGCTACATTCACTGTCTACAATAGAATAAACAGATAATAACAAAGACAGACTGAGTTTGCATAAGTCTGTGTGTGCGTAACAGCGCGACCACTAAGTTATATGCTTGGGGGATGGTAGAAAGGGCTGAGAGCAGAATAACAGACCAAGCAAATTAACCCATTTTGAGTAGCTGTGCTACAACAGCAGGGTTGCTGTGTGGTTCCAGGGGTCAATGTACACTACAAGATTTAATTAAGATTTCTCAAACTAAGTATACACAACTGTTTCAAGATACCCTTAAAAAAAACTTCTGTATAATGATGTTTGGATCATTTGGCTGTGCGTACAGCATAACATTGCCATTTAAGGCTGTTTCTCCAAACTCAACAAATGTTTTGTGCTTGTGTAAAATTTACGGTGCACATCTTAAGTGTTTTTACAAACAACTGTTTTAGCAAGAAATGTCTCTTTTCAGTGTCAGTAATGATGCTCAAATATTCTATCTGTAAAAGAGATCTACCTGTTATCTGTAGTGCTTATCCTGCTTGGATTGGTTGCAGGGGGGTTGGAAGCAGACCCAGCTGTCACTGAGTGAGAGGCAGGGTACAGGTCACCAGTGTACCACCGGGTTCACACAGAGACAGAAAACCCTTTAGGCTCCCATTCACACCTTTGCCCAAATAACCCTAACCTGCAGGTTTCATGACTGGGAGAAAACCACAGTACCTGGAGGACACAAGGGAACAGAGAGAATATGCAAACTCCACACAAAAAGGTGAATCAAGAACATCATTCCAACTGAATCTAATAGAGACAGGATTTCCTCGTTAACAAATGGTTGCTGGTTGGCCCACGTATTTAAATACCATTTAATAAAACCATCTTCTAATGACAAATTTAGTCTCAAATAAATCTACACTCTAAGTATATTTACAAGGGCAAAGCTAGTTAACAATCAACTAATGTAACAAAGATTTTGCCTCCATCTCAGCTCCTCTGGAAGCTGAATTTCAATTAAACCTTGTGGCTTTATCGGAGCAACAAAGAGCCAACCAATGCTTGGCCATTTCTGATCGTTTAGACGTGGCTAAACAGAATGTCTGCAATTCTCTCTGTGGCTTTTTGCCAAACCCCTTCCCAGAAGCCAGATTACACTGTCTGCTTGTCTTATACAATCCAAACACACACACACACACACACACTTATTATACAGACTTCTTGGCAAAATAGGCTTATCAGCAATGATCCACAAACAAATCCGAAAATGTCAGTGATGGATTCCAAAGACATATTCAGGCAGGCACAGACAAACAGAAACAACACTTAAATGCAGACGGAGTCTCGCAGACAGACATGCAAACATTTTCAAACACACACACGTTTACAGGAATTCCTCTGATTCACTTTGCCCTTGCATAACCACACACCTACTCATATTAATGCAGCACTGGTGTTACTCCTTCTCGTTTGCAAGCACAGAATATGTGGACAAATTAAATGGGAAACAGTCAGCTCACAATGCAGCCATGATGTTACCACCACAGAAAAAAACACGTTACCGTTACTGCTGTATAATCTGTAAGACAAGTCACACATACACTTGAGGTCTCAGTTAATTGGTTGTTTAATACTCAGGTTTAAAATGCACAAGCACCTTCAGCGTAGGTGGTACTGTCATGGCACCTAGCCTCACAGGGCACTCACCGTTGAACAGTTGAGGGTTGAACAGTTGAGGACGCTGATCTACTTGACCTGGTGACACATCCTGCTTGAATAACTAGTTATTCTTTTTATATTATGTGGAAAGAATGTTTTGTCATACTTAAAAGAGTAGCTCGCATCAGAGTGTTAGGTCACTGATGACGTTTGCACTGTGGAGTCTCAGAGGACCAATAACAAACATAACCTGACCTTCATATCCCTCCTATCAGTAACAATTAACTTTGATGCAGCATAACATGTATTTCTGGGTAACTGGTGAAGAAGAGCAGTGAAATTACTCTGGCTCAAATGGTTTTACATCTACTTTTAGTCTGTGAAATGGTACAGTTTGTGTGCAAGTCGATTTAAAGTCAGGCATTACCAGAAGTTAAAATGTGTACATGTTAAATCAAAAAAATTATATAAAAGCAGTAGCCTTAAAATCTATGTGTACAAGGTACTCAAAGAATTAATAGAATAAAAAGTTTTCGACATCTTGTCCATAATCTGTTGCGCAATTTCTGCAGCTCAGCATTAAAAATGTTTTGGAAAATTCATGATGTGAAATAGAATTTAAAATGAAACTTGATTCCTCAGTGTAGCCACGTTTTTCCTTGATGACAGTTTGCAAAATGTTAACAATATGGTCAACTTCTTAATGAGAAAACCGACGTTTTCGATTAACAGTTAACTAACCAGCATCAACATTTGTGGAATGACATGTGAATGGTTTATTTTTAGAATTTCTTAGCTTCTTAATATGTCATCAGCTCTGCCTATAGTGTTGATAAACAAAAAATGATCCAATTTGACTACGGCAAGTGCCACAAATAACAAAGAGAGTCCAAAAAGTCCATAATTTCTCTGTGAACATGACATGAATGAACATGAATGTCAGTTACCCCAGGAAAAGAAGACACACAGTGTCTTTCGCGGCACAGGATAAATTCATTAACATCCTCTGAAATCACCAATCAACAGCACCTCATATTAGAGCCCATATCGGTGCAATCAGGGCATCTGCATGTGAAGAATGAAGGAGGTGTGAATGTGTGGGAATACTGCCACTGACACTGTTGTGATTTCTTCAGAATTCAAGACACGATTAGCCAGCATCCTGCAGCAACATGCCATCCCATCTGGTTTGCATCGCTGTGACCATCATCTGTTTTTCAACAAGACGGTGACTAAAAACACCACTCCGGTCTGAGTAGGGGCTATATGACCTGGCCTCTGCCATGATCTGTCCATAAATTAAAAAAGGTAATGTTTTTAAAAAATGTATTATCATTATCTTCCAACCAGCAGTTAGCCGTACGCTGCCTGTGTCATATTACAGTAAAAATAATTCTAATCTTTTTTTTTGGCTTCATGTTGGAGAGGTTGTGTTAAGTCTTGGCTATCGGTTGCATTCAGTTCCATGGGCTGGAGAAGTACCCACTTTACACTAAAACACACATTCCATTACACATCGGTGTATCTGGGAATGTCTTGCCTTCGCTGTGTAACTTAGCTATTTATAAAAGCATTACATTTCTGTTATTTTGTTAAAAACTGACAGGCTGGTTTTGAGGGGCACATTCCTGAGTAAGTCGTCACTAACTCACTAAGCCTAAAAAAGAACCAACTAGATATTTTCTTTCTATTAAAAAAAGGTTATTCCCTGTTTCTATAAAAAGAAAATAAGTCCTATGGACTCGGAGGACAGACATGTTGGCCTGTGGAACTTTTTATTTTGCATACCTTAACTGTGACCATTCATACATACAAACACTGTACGGGGTGTGATATGAATTTGGATGAGCTGAGCATCAAACATGCTTTTGGCAGTCTGCTCAGGTATTACAATACTAATCATTGTAATTATGTTATACACATCTGACTAAGTGCAAAAATGAATACATCAATCAAAACTGTTGTTAACTAGGACTGCGTCAGCACGACACACCAGCAGTTTCCTTTTCCTGACACAGACTAAAAATTCACAGTAGGAATGAAAACAGTGAAGTATTAGAATTGAAAGACAAACCAAGAGACGCCAATCAGACATCCAAGTGAGCGCTGTATGTGGGTGTGAGGTCTGCAAAGGCATGCATGACTGGAAACTGCTTAGTCGTGTTTCTAAGCAACATTCACATCCACTGCTCTTCTGCCATTCTTCTCTCATGCCGCCTACGACTGGCTATTTTAGAGAGGATGAGCATTTCACTCCAAAAGCCTCAATCTCATACAGTTTACCTTTATCTCACTGTATCGTTACAGTAGGACTGGAAAGAACTGAGTAAAGGTGAGGCAACATCATCCATTTATTCACTCTTGTGACCTTGCAGCCCAATCCTGGACTCAACCATTTCTTGAACAATAGACACTATTGTACTCACACATAGCTGAGTGAATTTCCAATTATTTCTTAATATTAGGCTAAAGGTCATGCAAAATTGCATACTGTTAAATATAAAACCAAACACTACAAAATAAACTTGTATTTCTCAGGATGTTCTGTAGGTGGGTCTCTGTTCAGTAGTAGAAGCTGTGCTCTCTACATGATCCATACTTTCTTTTTCAAACCCAATTCATCTTATGTGGCACAGTCTCTCTCTCTCTCTCATGGCGTTTAACCACACATCGTTAATCTCAAGGAAATGGTCCACATGAACCAAGTTTCTCATCAGGTTACATTTCTTCATTCCATTCTCCATTTCTGACGCCGTCTTCATCCAGCAACCCTCCAGACTCTTCCTGTCTGTGTCATTATGGTCACTGGGACAACAGATGAATCAGACGCAGTGGAGACGCCTCACTTCCTGTGAGTGTAGAATATCTTAGACTGTGAGCAAATGAATGACTAGTTTGGAGGAATTCCTCCCTAAAGGCTGATTCACAGTCAGAAGGATCAAATATTTGTGGTCCTGATTATGAACGGCGTACACCACAAATCATGGTCTTTCAACGCCATGACCCCGTTTTCCGTTCTAATATTCTCATGACACCCACAATTAGAGCCGACAAGTTGTCATGTGAAATCGAGCACGGCATACTTTTTCTTTTTTACCAGAGCCTGGAGGAAGTTCTGAAGGATCACACAGGACTTGTCATGAAGGTCTATTAAATTTTATTTTCCAAACAAGTTTATTTCTATTAAAACAAATAAATGTCAACAAGCCACGGGCTGCCAATGACCCTAAGGTTGAGAGAATCTGCCATAAATCATCCGCAGCTGTTCAACCCATAGATACACAGACACTGACTCAGCCGTGCAGACATACGCATGCACACACTTGACACAGCCATGAACATGTGTTAAGGTACTTACATCAGTTTTCCTAAACTTGGCTTTAAGGCTCTTCATGTTCAGTCTGGTCCATGCAGTCACTTGCTAAATCACTCAGTCAATGCTGGGGAACAGAAAAAAAGAAAAACACAGATGTTTAAACTCTGGCTCGTGTGACTTAATGTTTCTGAAAAGGCTACCAGACTTATTAAGTAACAAGTGATGCCACATACACCCATGGTACAACTGATATAAGGTATAAATGTGCAGCGCAGCAGCAGGGTTTTATGGTTGCAGTTATATGCAGTGTTGGTAAATCAACACCTTCCTTGGACAAACTCAAATAAGCTTTTTATTAAACATGACCTTTACAGTTAAATATTCGTCTCCCCTGTGTATGGACCTACACTAAGTCCATTTGCAAACCTGAAACGTTTAACACGTGGAAAACTAATTTAAACCTGTTGCTGTAAATTGGTGTCCGGTTTTGTATTGTTTCCTGTAAGGATGTTTTAAATCACCACAAAACCCTTGGGGATGCCTGGTGACTGTGTTTTTTTGCACTGCCTCACTCAAGCAGTTTCACTTCATCATCAGTGATTTCACCCTTAAAACATATTCATGGTTATTCAGAAAATGCCGGCGAGCTTTCTCAGCGGGGTCTTCTGCGTGTGCTTGCTTTTCCAGGAAGGTCAACACAGAACAATGTGAGCATCTTTACCACTGCACAGCATTAATTAGACTGTACATGTGCACAGTGGTGTAGATGAGGTGTTGACCTCCATCTGTTTCATTCATGAGGCAAATATGTGAACTTTGTCTTCACTGGAGGAAGTTTGTGGCTAACCTAATATCTAAACCATAAGACGTGTGGGCAAAAAGATAAGATCTGTGTAAATATGAAACTCTAATTTGCATATTTCATACTCCTGTGGCACTCTAAGACACTGCCACACAGTCTAACTAGTTTTAAACATGACCACATACAGCTTATTAAGTAGTTGCCTGTTTGCTTACACTTTTTCAGACAACTGCCTGGTGTTACATGGATTCACCTGGAGGACGAACCTGGGAGAAGCTGCACCACAAAACGTCTCAGCCTCAGTCTCATTATACACATAACACATAACATAACAGCTTGATAATTCACCTCCGAGATACACAAATAGTTAGTTACACGGTGAGAAATCACTGGGCACACTTAACTTACCCCGTTTGAATCGCTGGACGGCTGAACACATAAAAAAAACACTGAGGCAAAACCGCTTTTTGTGCCAAAAGAAAAAACCCACAGGAGCTGGAGAAGCGGGCGCAAACAGCGAGCCGTCGTTCAGCTAAATCGAGCAGGAGGGACACACTAAAGAGGCGAAAACGGTGTGTCCGTGGCTCCACGGTGGCCCGACTCGGTCCGCATACTTTCAAAGTTGACTCCTGCCTTCCCTCCCTCTCTCTCCCTCTCTCTCTCTCTCCCTGTCTCTCTCACTCGGAACTCAACGGTCGTTGCCCGGTTTAGGAAAGTGACGTCACTCCCCCAATGCTCTCGTGACCGCGGCGAGCGTGCCCTCTTCTGTCCTCCATTGTGCCCCCATTCATGTTCTCAGCAAAGAGGTATTTCCCACAAAATAAGTCACGCACACACCTCTCAGCCCTGGTTGTAACTTTTAACCGCGGTTAAAAAAAGCTAAATGTCAAACCGCCATAGAAGACATGTAAGAAATCCAGTTGTTTCATTATTATAAATATAATAAATATATAAATAAATTATATTATATATAAATATAAAAATAAATAAAGGGTAGATCATTGTTGAATTATTTCGTATGTAAAAATAAACTTTAATAAGCTTTTGTACACTTTATACATTTGACTATGTAAATTTATTTTGTCTTGAGACTGAGTTCAATTTTGAGTGTGTCTGAAAATCCGAAAAAAATTACTCTTCTTTTGATTTACAGCCTGTCTATTGCACAAATCTCTCACTTATTCTTTAGTTTACGCTGCATCGTGTACATACAGCCCGTGGTTAGACAATTCAAACATCTGTAAAAACATGTAATGTGGGAATTTTTGTGTATATGTAAAGGAGAAGAAAGAAGAGAAAATCAGGTGCTCATATTACCCCAAATTACAATTTAGTGACAAAGAATCTAAGTAGTGATGCGAAGTCTCAGTAATCAAAAAGACACTGACATCTAGTGGAGTGTGTATTTATTACATGTGTTGTACATAATGTACATAATGGGTAAATCTTGGGTAAGTAATACTTTTTAATATGTCAGTTAATGTATGTAAGAAAGTGAGTGGTGTGTACATCTGCATTATCCAATACTATACAAACTATACTCATTTGTAAGGATGCTGTTGGTCAGTGAGGGTAAATAGACATTAGTGGAATGAAATCAGTTTTTTTGTTTACACAGATAAGCATAGCATAAAGATCTTTAATCTTTTTTTGTTGCTTCACAGTGATAAAACTCAATCAGATGACCCAATCCTGGTCCAGGAACTGATCGATGTATGGAAACAAAGAGTACAAAGTGTTTTTCAACAAGAGAGTTCCCTGCCCTGCATTTAACAGTGCAAAGAACAATTTAATACTTATCTACTGTAGAATTTATTTTCTCTGTCACGTGATTATTATATATGTTGTATGATTTCTAATTTATTATTAGCTGTTCTAAAACCTGTAGTGTGTTCGTCATGGCTTCTTGCTCCACTGAGCCAGCGACTGTCGAAGAAAGCGGAAGTGGTTTCAGTGAATTATTTCATTCCGGAAGTGGGAGTTTTTGCTTCACCGGGCCATCAAAACAAATATAGTGAAGACAGAGCAGAGGAGCTAATCCCAGGAAAAGCTGTCTGAAAACGTTGGCTTGTAGTTCAACGTCTGTGCTTATCATGTTACTGAAATCATGTTGCATTTACAGCACTGGAGTTTTGTCTCTACTGTTTCTGGTCTTGGGTATTTCGTTGGTCCTGTCCGACGTGTTTCAACACTTTCTACAGTCGAGGGTGAAAAAGGTAACGTTTAGCATCTCCTTGGAGCTAATGTTTTATGACGAAAGTTAACCTTTGTGCTAGCTAACTGAGTAAAATAGCGTCAATTGTTATATTGAATTCCTTTGCTTGGCGTAACAAAACTCGAAACAGTATGTTTTGATTTGTTAAGAATGTCATTAGTTGCCTTTTTACCTTCATATGAAGATACGCGAAGTAAATAGCACTAGACGGTTACCATAAAGATTTTGCACAGCTTTACATATTTAAATCAGTAAGCTCTGCCATAGTTAGTTTTGGAGGTGTTTTGCTTTCTATGCCTTATGTATGATGCCCATACCTCAGTTGTGTTTGTGGATTAATAGAAAATAAATTACTTAAACCATGACACTTAACCCATATGATGACCTTATTGTTTGTCTCATTGTGTGATCACAGATTAGTCAGCAGAGGGTAATCATTCTTTAGTCATGCATTTTTCTACCTAATCTATTAAATGACATAGACCATGACACTTAACCCATATGATGAGCTTATCGTTCGTCACATTATGTGACCACAGCTTAGTCAGCAGAATACAAGTCATGTTTTTTTCTACTTCCCCACAGGAAGTAGTTTTGAAAAATGGTACAGATGCGTTTGAGGCCTGGGAGACTCCACCAGTGCCTATTTACATGCAGTTTTACTTCTTGAATCTGACAAATCCACTAGAGGTCCTAGATGGAGAGAGACCCGCCGTGATAGAGATTGGACCATATACGTACAGGTAAGAAAGAACAGGACAAAGGTTCAACTTATATTTCTCACTCTCTTTACTAAACTGGTTAGATTGAAAAGCTGAAGCTCTAAGAGAAAACACATGACTTAAACATACACAGGGCTGTTGTGCACATGAAAGCAGAGACGCCCAGTCAATACATTATTCAAATTCATATTTTTATTCATATCAAAGATATTCAGTGATAACAGTGTACTCTCAGTGGTTCTCAACCTTTCTGAGTCACGAACCCCAATATAACATTTGCTGCTTGTTGATCTGGCGACCGCTGCCAAAAATGATCTTGCCACCCCCAGGTTGATAAAGGATGGTGAACTTTAATTCACCAAAAGCTAAGTCTATCAAACAACAATTCTTAAGATGCATTTCGAGGTTCTGTACAATGTGAAGGACCTAAAATAAGCAACAACTGTGGTACTTTTTGGCTTACATAAACGGTGTGGTGTGTGACTGCACGGCATAATCTGATAAAAGTGTTTAAGGCAGCACAGTTCCCACACACAGGCTGGATGATTGTGTTATGTTGAAAAGGCCCATTTCTGGGTTTCATATGACCATGAGTTTAATGCATTAATGAGACTAATTCCATCACTGCCTACTAATATATTTTAAACACGTGTTCCTATTGTGACAATGACCGTTTGCAGAGACTGATTCAAAAACATATTAGTTTTTGGCCTTGTCACTGGCCAGCGTGAGGCAGTTTGTTTGTCTCTCCTCCCCCACTACAGACGAACACAGTTGCTTTGTACAGTCAGGTCATTTCTCTGAAAAATACGATTCTGAGCACAGGACATTTATATAATTCCTTCCTTATATTCTACTAAACTGGTTGATAAGTTGATATCACCCTTGTATTACCATGTTAGTGTGAGACAGTCACACATTAAAGAAAAATACATGCTTTTGCATACCTAACTGAAGATGTATTTACAGTCTTTTTTGTAATCTGAGGTGCAGGATATAAAGACTCTTGGTCATGAAAAGAAAGTCTTCTCTTTAATTTGTTGTTTAACATTTTTGAAACGGCATTTGAGACCTGATTAGGAGACGGATGAATATTATTTAAATTAGAATTGTGTCTCATATACATTTATTTTTTATCAATTTTATTCCATTTCAACACATGTATTTGTTTTTACACAGAGAGTATCGGCCTATGTTACAAGTGGACTTTCAAGATAATGGCACAAAAGTAGCAGCTGTCAACAATAAAACCTACATATTCCAGCGTAACATGTCCCGGGGTCCAGAGAGTGACCTCATCAGGACAGTCAACATTCCTGCCATAGTGAGCCAAATCCTGTACATCTATGAATTACTAGTTCTGTTTTTTTCTTACAGTTGTATAATGTTCTAGAACAGCCAGACACCTTTTCTTTCTTCTCTCTTGGTAGACGGTGATGGAGAGATTCAAGGACAATCCAGTCTTGGCCAATTTGATTTCTGCTTACATGAAGGGTACTGGACAAGGCCTGTTCACCACTCGCACAGTGGGAGAGCTGCTGTGGGGATATGAGGATGAACTGCTCAAAGCCCTGAAAAAAATTCAGCCTGACCTGGATGATGTTTTTGGACTTTTCTATAAGGTCTAAATACATAACTTTATTTTTAGTGAAATATATAGTAGAGTGTTCATATTTATAAAATGTGAAAAAAGGCTGCACAGTCCCCCATCAACAAAGGATCAACCTTTATCATGTGTATGTATTAGCTTTTTGTATGTGAGGGCTGTTTTTTGAAACAATTTCTTTTTTTCTGACAGAGCAATGCAACCAATGATGGCGAATATGTTTTCTTCACTGGCCAGCAAAATTACCAGAACTTTGCACGAGTGGACACATGGAACGGAGAAAGGTTGAAATAATTAGCATTCACTTCTGTTAGAAAATGCGTTGTTAGTATAGTCGGTGAGAATTATTACATTCAGTTTAAATGGATAGATGGCAGGTTATTGTATTGGTATAAGACAGGTACATGTACAAGACGTAATTCATAGTTAGCACACTGTGATTTGCTCAGGGGAGCATCTTAACACTACAGTTAGCATCATGACATATTATCATAACTATCTTTAATAGATAATTCAGCACTTAACATCCAAATGTTTTCATATTTACTGTATAGTTTGTAATTTGTATTTTCCGTATAGCCTACAAATAAAAGGTATTATTACTCATAAAAGGTATTATTAAACAATAATTATAATATTGTTTGTCTGCATGCAGATTGCTGAACTGGTGGACATCTGAAACATCCAATATGATAAATGGAACCAACGGAGCATCTTTTCATCCAATCATCACTAAGGATGAGACACTTTACATGTTCTCCTCTGACTTGTGCAGGTGCGTAAAGAGTTTCACAGAGGATTCTGAAAAACTAGGTAATAATGTTGCTTGGCAAGCACCAAATAATGTAGTTACTGTTGATGAAAACCCCCAAAATATGTTCTCTCTGCATTATTTAGGTCTGAATTTTGGTTTGGTCAGTGTTAACATCTTGGAAAAAAACGGACAGTGTCATAAACGTGTCTAGAAACCGCAGTGTGTATATGAGGCTACGTGGCTCATGTACAAAATGAATGGAGTCCCACTTTAACAGAATCGTTTTGTTCCTGCAAATATTAACCAGCGTCTGGCTCTGTTCCCAAGGTCACTGTACGCTGTGTATGAGGAGGATGTGACGGTGAAGGGGATTCCTGGGTATCGCTTCAGTCCTCCCAGCATGGTGTTTGCCAATGTGACTGTGAACCCAGCCAACGCTGGCTTCTGTGTCCCTGCTGGAAATTGCCTGGGCTCTGGCGTGCTGAATGTCAGCGTTTGTAAAAACGGTGGGAAGTACAGTATGCTGCTGTTTTTTTATGGGAGGTTAAACACAATGTTTCATTGTTAGGTGAATGTGTTTAATCATTGTGAGTGAATGTAGTCTTATCTCTGCAACAGGACTGCTATTTATGTGAATATGCTATATTGTCTGTAATGTTATTCTGACTGAGTCGTCGGTGTGTTTAGGAGCTCCCATCATCATGTCTTCACCACACTTCTACCAGGCAGATGAGAAGTTTGTTCAAGATGTATTTGGCATGAACCCTAATAAGGAGCAGCACCAGACCACCTTTGATGTCAATCCGGTAGGAATTTCATCTTTATTATTCATATCATCATATCAGATGTCTCTATATGGACCTTTCCATAATATGTTTTATTCTTTTCATGTAGAGAAATAAAACTGCAGTGTTGTTAGCTGATTTAACCACATTAAAAAAACTCTTTATAATGTTTTACCACTAGAGGTCAGCTGTAACTAGGCCCTGAAAAAGAACTTTCTTTAAACAGTGGTTAAAAATTAAAGGAAGTTACTTGGTACGGAGCTGTCACCAAAGATAAGCTCTGACAGCTCTTATCATGTGTAATAGTAATAATAATAATAATGTAGTTGAGCTTGTGAAACAACACTGTCCGGAGCACAGTGTTACCTACCAGTACAAATGAAGGACATTTAGTGCTGTATCCTGTGATGCTTCCAATATTCAGTGCAGCATCTCTGATATTCAGTTTAATTTAGCTGTGTTCTGGTTCCTCAACATAAAAAACAAATCCATACAAATAATTCTAACACAAATATTTGGGATATGAATCATGAGAACAAGTTGTTCTGTGTGAGTTAAGCTATTAAAGGATGGTTCATAGAAACTAAATGCTCATAATGCACTACCCTCACTACAAAATGTGACACTTTTTTTTCTCTGGTTCTGGAGATGCCACTAGTGACTATAACGACAAATGTATTTGCAATATCAAATAAATTGTGACACACATTGCCAAATGGGGTTTCTTTTCTAATTTGCTCTTGTGTGATGTAATTAAACATCCCAGAGGTTCACATACCTTTGCCACAAACATTTAAGATTGGATAATGAAATTACTACTGAGACGTAAATATCAAGAGTGAATAATCTGAGTGTAGTTCTGTGCTCAGATCAGCACTGTTCAGTTTCACTTGGTCAGTCTTCCTCACCAAGTTTATTTTGTTTTGCAGCTAACTGGTATCATTTTGCAAGCAGCAAAGCGGATGCAGGTCAACATCTACGTAGAAAAGATTCCCACCTTCAGGTAAAAAGTCTTCATCAGTGTTTTTGGCTGTTTTGGCCTTTATATTCATAAGCTCTGTCACAACATTGATTTAAAATGAAACTGTAATTGTCTGGTTGGGCACACCACTTGGATAACTGCACTGCAATTTTGCCACAATCATCATTATAAACGGACTTTTGAACAGTGATGGCTCACTTGTTACACTGCACATCTACTGGACAAACACAGCAATATAATTTAGTCTCGAGCAAAAAGATGTTGAGTGTGTGTTGCCAGAAGACATTCAACTTAAAATGTAAACAGAATTCATCTTTTTCATTAGTTTATTTGCTAATTACTCATGAACTCATTTGTGAATGTTCAAATTACCAAGAAAGTAAGAATGAGGAGGTAACACACAAAATGATTTTATGTTTGCAGTCAAACAGGAAATGTGAGAACAGTGGTCCTGCCAGTGGTTTATCTAAATGAGGTATGAACACATACACTACATTTGTCAGGAATGTGTGTAAATGTTACATTTTGTTTGTCTGTTTCTTCCAACGTTATGGTGTGTGTACTGTGTAACTGGCAGTTTCTATCCTTCCTCTTAACCCCTTCTCAGAGTGCTACCATTGACGACACATCGGCCAAAAAGCTGAAGGTGGTTGTTATTGAAAAGGATGTTGTGGTGAACATCCCGTTCATGCTTATTGGCTTAAGCATCATACTCGGAGTAATCTTCATGTTCCTGATTTGTCACAAGAAGGTACCAGAGGTGAGTGTTTGAGATGGACTTAAATGGGTTTGTGAGTCAATTAGCTCCTTTCATTTAATTGTTTTTTTCATTATTAATTCATTCAGAACTTCACAACTGAAAGCTGGACCTGACATTTTTTTCATTCCTGTCTAAAAGCAAAACTATTTTAATTATTGATCAGTTATCTGAATTGTTGATTCATTTTCTGTTGATTGATTGCTAATTGATTCATAATTTTAATTAAGCGATCTTGTAGGATTCTATCAATCTGTGAATCCACCTATATTCTGAATGCTCTAATAATAATGTTAAATTATATAAAAAATATTTCCTTAGTGTCATATGTTAATAGACATGTTTTCTTCTTGACGTGACATTTTTGTATCTGGTTTATTTTTCAGAGTACTGCTGCTGATCAAGACCCTCTGCTCTCGTCATAAACTGAATCAGTGCAAGAAGAAGACTAATTCATCATTTGATGGGTTCATTGGAAAGTGCCCTTTTTACCACTAATTCCCAAGTAACCGTTTCCACTGATGGCCCATTTTGCACCTTTTTAATCTAAGGATTTTGGGTAACAATGTTGAGAGGACTGTGTCCCTTAGGTTGTTTGTTACAGAACAGCCTTTCGGTCAGGGTTTTATATTTCATATTATAAGTGTGGACTAATGTAACACCCCTACTAAATCAAACTGTGAAATCTCAGAACTAATCTATACTTTACTTTTATCAATGTTTTATTTTTAACATAGTTTTTATCCTATAAATGTTTTTATATCAGAGCAGTTGGATTTTCAGTCAATATTTAATTTCATGTTGTTTTGGCTCGAGAGCAGAACACCATCATTTAAAACCATGTGCTCCGTTACGCACATTTATCTACGGTACATGGAAATGGTTTACCACAGAGTAACAGAAGAACGGTACTACTGCATGTTGGAAGACATGTGGGTGAAGAACAGTCGGCCAAGTGATGACCTGGAAGCTCAGTAACTGGACTCCTAGAGAGTATAAAGGGAATTGTTGTAGGGTTTTTTTGTTTGTTTGTTTTTTCGCTAGGTGTGGATGTGATGCAATATTTTTCCTGTTATTCTAATACTGATTTTTTTTTACTAATATTGAATTTCTACTGCTAACATACTGCTATAGTGACACCACTGTGATGGCAAACATAAAATGGTGTCAGTTTACCATTTAGCACCTGAAAATAGTGTATGATTTTATGTTTAATTCTGAACCACTAAACAGTATTTGGTCCGATTATTGTGATGTAAAAATGGATCATTCGTTGTCCAGCACTACATCATGTCACTAAGATTTGTCATTTTCTGCAGTTTGACCAGCACTGACCAGATGTCTTGCATTAATTTTGTGGAGTGGTTTTTGTGAGCAAAGTGATATCACTAACATCACTGTTTCTATACTTCTTATAGGTCACAGATCAAAAATGTGTCTTGTCACGAATAAACAATGTTGTCTCCACAACATCTAAAGGCATGCCATCATTTACCTATCACACACTGCAAAATGATTTCATTGTGCTTAACTCTCTGCTAAGGTGATCATAAAGCATGAGTTGTCGGTTCCTTACAACAGATTACAGATGTTGGTCTGACTAATTTATTATTTGCAGACGTGTTGAAAGTTGTTTAATTATAGCTGCACTAAATCCACACTCCCCCAGTGATTGCAACACATGAATCATCATAATGTCTTTGAAAGTGCATGAGAGGCATCTTAAGAAACCAGCACCTGACTCATAGACCCACCAGTGGGAAATTAATTTTAACGCACACACATATTAATTTAAGCTAATTGACTGTATCCATATATTTATTGGACATGCACAAATGTGTTGCACATTGGCAGAAGAATGTGAGTAAGCTCTTTTCCCAAAATGCTGAACATCCCCCTTAAGGCTGTAGATGTTATTTTATGTTGTGTTCAAATATACCCCAGAGGCAAATGAATGATTGAAGTTTTCACTTTCGTAGGTCAGAATTCCACAGTTGATACCAATGGTCAATACTTGACCCTTGTTCATTCCATGTGGCGTGCACACAATCTCCATGTGTTTATGTTCATTTCTTTCACAGCTGATTTCATGTTGATGGATGGATACATTTCTACAGTTCATGACACATGATAAGTTTCAAGTTCGACACCTCCGACGTGGAATTGTCCTCAATTACCAGGTTAAAGTGTAGATTGGCTCTTTGCAGATAAGCCTTGACCGCGGTCGTCATTATAAAACTGATAAGTACCCTTTACAAATAGATTTGCATCGGTGGTTATGAAGTGAGGTGAGCTCCTAAGCCCAACCTCCGACTCTATTATTAACATAACAAATAGTTAAATGAGTGTTTGATGTCTTTCAGAAGTCAGCTCCTCCCCAAACTAATTAAGGCATTTAATACAAGTGGCACAGGACTGGACACCTGCAGAACAGTGCATGTGTCAAACTTGATCTGCAAACAGCATGAAGGCTCTTCAGGAAAAACTTCTTATTTTTTCTGTTTTTCTGTTTCTGATATGTGACACTCAGGTAAGTTCATCATCATTTTGTTTTGTTTTTTTTGGATGGGATATTAATTTTGTCTCATCATGATCTCTTGAATGATATCATTCTTGACTTTACAGGTCACCACACTCCCTCTGTCTAAAGGCTGGAATGGACTGATTCAGCGGACCAAACGATCACTGTTGTGGCGTTGGAACAGCATGAAGCCTGTCGGTGCCAGCTGCAGAGATCACTTGGAGTGCGGTACACAATACTGCAGGTACAGCGGAGCTCGCCTGAAGTGTTGAACATATAGATAAATGTATTTGAGCATTATCAGAATGCAGATGATCAGATTATAGTTATTTTTAGTGTTTTTCCCCAAATATTTTGTCCTTCATACGAAATCATATGAAAGACAATTTACTCTAAATAACACTCGGTGACACAGTGTTCCTTTTTGTGGTATCCACACACTTAATGCAGTACTATCTGTACTTTATATGAGCAGAACGTGAAGCTGTGTCCACATGCACTTTGCCTGACGTGAACAAAGTCAGCAAATAATTACCCTGCCATAAAACTGCCTCCTTGTCTTTGCAGGAAAAATATTTGCTCCTTCTGGATGTCGACCTAAAGAAGAAATTCATAATCCTGAATTTCATCAAGCTACATACCAAGCATCTGCCATTTGGACCAAAGTGACCAGTCTCAAAATGACTGCTCTGATAATCGAATTGGAGACATGTTGGGTGTTTATCAGACTCAGTAAACGTAATCTGATTTGGCACTGAACTGCAGAAAAACAAGGCTATAAATGCTGAGTCTGCACGACTACTGAATTGCCTCATCTACAGCCCTATTGACTTTTATGATTTAATGTCTTTAATCAGTCAAAACATCTGACAGGTTGTAAAAAGCTGAACATGTTTTTAACAAGAAAATACAAATATTCGTGCAAAGTTTGTGAGGTGCTCTGAGTTTATTGGTTCAGGTTATTGTGTTACTTTGTGGCTGCGAGTAGCTCAGGTGTCTGTGGACCCCGGGGTGGACGGTTCGGGACTTAAGTTCTACCAGGCTGCATGTCGGGGTGTTTTTGGACAAGACACAGAAACCCCTTTAATAGTGCTGACATGTACTCTCTGCAGATGTCCAAAAATATTTTCCCCTAGGAGATCATTTCATTATATATTTATTTGTACATACTGTCAGCACTGTAAATATTCAAATATATATTTTTATTTTAAAGAGGTTGTGTTGCCCAAGGTTTGTTTGTCTTTCAAATTAAATTAAAGTATCCTGAAAATATTCCTCACAGCTCCATCCATTCTTTCAGTAAAACTGAAACAAATGTCTTTGGTTGATAAAAAGTAATATATACTATTTCTGTTTATTTATCAAATTTCTTAAGTAAGTTCTTGGTTACCTTTAAGCATATAAACCTTTTGTCACAGCTTTCACATGTTTTGAAATATTCTTTTTGTACTGCTGTTCTTACAACAAAAGTTCTTAATAAACATAAAAAAAGTGAAAAGGTAAACATTAAGTATTGCACATGTGCCTGGCCATAGGCGTGGGGTTAAATGTCACTTTAAACCTAAAAATATCAGTAGGGTTGTGAGGATATTTTTAACTAAGTCAATATGTGTGTTTTGGAGGCACCAGATGCATCTTATGTTGATCAGGAGAGCTGAGTGTTAAAAAAGTTGATTGACCTCTGATATCTGTCCAGTGTCTGCACACCCATCTGCTAAGAACAGGTAGGCTAAACAAACCCTGTATTTAGGTTAGTGAGGATGCCCTTTCAATACCCACATTCATCACAGTGAAGGAAGAGTTACCTATAATAAAAGTGTTCACATGGCACATGTTGCGCAACTGTCCTAGTTAACTGTCTGTGAAGATTCTCTGTGATCCAGGTGTCTCAAAAGGGTTAATTAGCACTGCTCGATTTGTCCACTAGAGGGCACGCTGACACAACTTTCTAAATATGTCTCTTTCTGTGTGAAGCTTATATGTTCTCCGTTGGTGGGTTTTCTCTAGGTTTCCCAGCTTCCTTCCATCCTTCACATATGGATGTCAGGTTAGCACGGTGTCTCTAAACTGCCCATGAGGGCCAATATAGGTCGGGATATGGTCCAGGACTCCATACTGTTGACATATTGGATGGATGTTTGCTTGCACTGCGCCGCACTGACGGTGTCATTAACGTTTAGAGGTTAGAGACAGTGTTTTGAGATATCGTTGGTACTATGGCTCATTTCTCTTCTTTTTTGTTCAACAGCAATGCCAAGTATTTGTTACTGATGTGGGTCTCATCACCATTTCCCCAATAAAAATCAGTGTATTTATTTTTTCGATCGTGAATATTTAATGAAATGTTTATTTTATATAATCTAACAAATTATAGTAATATAATTATAATATAACATCAATATAAGACCAAGAACAACAAACTGATCATAATTTGATAGTGCTCTACTAAATGTAACATTACTAATTATAACTATTTTTAGTCTACTTATTTATTTCTGTTATGATAAATGAGTTATGATAAACGATAGACTGATTTTTTTTATTTTTTTGTAGTGTATTTATAGACTCTTTAACTGTTTCCAAGCAGGTGTCGTGGAGACTTTGTGTCTCGCTCCTCATTGGTTAAAGCCGCTGTGACGTAATATCGGTGCCAGCCTCGGCAGTGCTGGAGCGGCGGTGTAGGGACCACGGTGTCTGTCTGAAACCCAGTGTCGGACCGGCTTCATGTGACCTTATATTAGAGTTAAAACGCAAAGAGTTTAGTGGCAGATAGCAGGTTACTCAGTGGACAACTTGAGCTTTCTTATGCACCTTTGGCGTAAATGGTGCGTCGAGCGCTCCTCGATGCTTTTCTCCTTTTTAAATGTTTGGTTTGTGAATTTGGATCCAGCCGCACCTGAACATCAGTGTCACCCAGAAGGATGTGATGTGCATCATTGTGGACTGACAGCTGTTTCCAGGTAGGTATGTGCAGTAAAAAGTGATGCTGCGTGTTGTGTTGTGTGCTTCAGCTACTTTGAAGTCAGTTGTTCAGTTGTATCTTGGATTTTCACAGTGTAGATGTGTGTGTGTAGCCTGTGTGTTTGGCTCCTTCATGTGCAGCCTACACAGCATCTCTTGATTAGCATGTTCTTCATGTTTGAAGTCGTCTCCTTGCAGAGAGACATCACTGATAAGGAGCAGCTTCACAGCAACACGCACTGGGCCTCAGACTCTTCTTTCACAGAACCGCACATTCATCTGATGGATAATTTAACCTGACAAGACATTTCTAGTGAAATAGATCAGTTAATCACAGCCATCTCACTGTGCTCCAGTGCACACTGGACACAACTGTTTGGTCTTGGACAAGACTCGTATCCACTTTGCAGTAAAATTGTTAGTCTTAGCAGACAACTGGTCCGTTACGCTGGCCTGTTTTACATCTGTATTCCCGAGTTCCAGCAAAGATGTCTGAACTTATATATCAAGTAGTGTTTTTTGTATTTTCAGAAATAACTGACCTAAAGTCATGTGTGATTAGATCACAGAGACACTAGACATGAAAACAATAAGTGGACATTGCTAAAACAAAACCCTGGGCTGTGACGAGGTTGTGTATGTGTTTTGTTGTACATCTAACAGCTGTTGTCGAGATTGTTACTGGCTACAAGTTATTGATGCGGTTACTATTTGTTGCCATAGCAATGGTGTTGTTTACTCTAGTGATGTGACGATAAAGAGGATTAAGTCTTTTCATGATTATCTGCTACAGACTTGTTTTGATTGTTTTCACTCTGTGCTCAGACTGATGACACCAGACTGATTTCTGTGTGATGTGAAACTCTGACAGAACATGTGCTTTATAATATGGGTTTTTACAAATTTGTGTGGTTATATCCCAGCATTATTTATTATTACAGATAAATTGTTCTTTTTTATTTTAGTGTCTTCTTGGTGGCGTCTAATGCTGCAGAGTTTGCAGATGCTTTGTAGATATTTTTTCATTTTAGTAATCGTCTTTTTATTGAATCTTTTGGATCTCACCAGGTTTTTGTATTGCAGTTGTGTGTGCTTGTGTGTGTTTACACATCAAGGAGTCTATTAGAATAAGGTCAAATGCTTAGGATTAACTAAACTGACGTGAAAATGTATTTACTCTTAGCAGTGCCAACAGAGCATCTCTGCAGTGCAAATGCCCTAGTTACAGAGCAGCTGAGTAACTGTGAGGCTGCGGTTGGCCCAGATAGCGAGAGGAGGAGTTGGCTGAATTATGGAAGGTGCTGAGGACCAGAGGCAGACAACACAGTAGGTGGAAGGTAGCAGAAAAGACTCTATGCCATTAGGCTGAAGTTACCAATGGAGAATTATCACACATTTCTACGCAAACCATTTCCGTAACAGTCATGACACGTGTGATAGAATCATTTTATTCCCATCTCTCTCGACACAGTAGTAGTAGTAACTGAATGTACTTCGATTGTTTCAGCATAAATTATATAGTTACTACACCTACTCTTGTATTTGTCCATTTGCATGTGGTACCATAGAAAAGCAGACTCATCACACAGATTCTATTCTATTCTCCTATTTCAGGATTTCATTTTCATAACATGGAGGCAGTTTCCATGGTCCATGCTCATCTAATAGTATGATTGGAACATCGAGTCTCTCAGGGAACACCCTCATAGCGTGCCACTTCCCTGTTGTTCCGCTTCCCACATGGAAACCTCCTGCACAAGCCTTGTGCAGTTCGACCAAAAGACCTGGCCGTCAGTGCTCCGTAGGCCTGACTCGAGCTATGTCCCTTCCAGAGCGAGACACGTTCCACCGAGAGCATGCCTTCAAAGGTGGTCAAAGACATTTTTCCAGCAGCTACAGTAGTCTCAATGAGGACCGAGCGGAGGAGGAGGGGGCAAGTGACAGTAGTGGGAGATACGACTCGACATCGTCGCCAGAGGAGACGTGTTCCCTTCTGATGCTAGAAGACAAAGAGAAGTCCGCAGCAAGAGGCCGTCTGCGATTACACAATTCATTCCTTCCCAATCCAGAGCTGGATGAGGATGAGGAGGATGAATATAGCGATGGAGATAACCTGCACAGATATCACGAGGATTCATCTTTTGTATTGCATGGAAATTCAAATTGGCCACTAAGTAATGCAACAAGTAATTACACAGTGTCCCATGGGGACATGGACAGGCAGTGGGGCAATGAAGGGACCATGCTCGGTAACCATCCTAACCAGCTGGACTCCCTGCACACTGACTGCCAGTGCTTTCGTGTGACCAGATCTGGCATCATGCTGATGTCTTGTGGAGAGCAGGACTCCATATCCTGCAGCCTCCACAGCCAACGCAAATGTTCCCCAGAGCTGTTGTCCAACAACCACACGGAGTATGTCAGCGACTCGTCTTGTAACAGCTCTGATGGCGTATTGGTTAATTTCTGCACGATCTATAACAGAAGCAACAACCCTGCCACCCCCCATGATCTCAGCAGTCCATCAATGCATCCCTCTCAACTGACTGAGGGATCTGTATTCCTCAATCTCCAACCTGTTCCACAGAACTCCACCAACATCCTCCAACAGGGTGACATGACAGTTCACACGCCTCCTGAAGAGGAGACTGACTTGGAACCGTGTGCTTCCCGCTGGTCTCCTCAGGGTCTCGACTCTAACTGCAATCTTTACTTCCTGGAGCCTCTGTCCCCAGGTCTGTCCTCTCTGGAGGTGTCAGACCTGACTGCCTGTCTCCAAAGCCAGGCCACAGTCATGATGGGGACCAACCAGAAGTACTATAAACTTGTGACTTGTGACCTCCCCTCCCAGTCACCCAGCCCAGCCTTGAGCAGTCTCGCCAGCTGCCCCGAGGGACAAAGGAGAAGCAGTCCCTTTACTCCCTCTGAGCATCTCTGTGTCTATCGTAAGACAGAAGGACAAAACAAAGAGGTTAAGCAGGTAATGCTGGAACAAAACAACATAATATAAATGTATCTAAAAATAAGGTTACAGTGAAAACCAAATGTTAATATATATATATATAGATGATAGAAAAAAAATAGGCCGTTAGATACTGAACTGTCTTTCTGTATCACAATCAGCATAAAGAGGAGCAACAAAGGGAAACGAGGTTCTCCTCAGCACAGAGCAGCTTTACGTTTAACGGCTCCCACTTTCTGACCTATTATTACCAGGTTGGCACTACTTCCACTGACAGAAGCCTCTGCAGGGAGAAGCCAGAAGACGGCATCCAGAACCTCTCCCACACATCCTGTTTGCTGTGCCCCAGCCAGTGTAGCCCACATAGCAGTAAATGCCAAGACACAAGAGCTGCATCAACACGGCCATCTGTGACTCTGAACCAGGAGCACTGTGATAGCGGTGCTGCTGAAACGGGTGAGGCGATGGTGGAGTGAGATTTGGTTTGTTGCTAAGTGGGAGAGTAAATATGAATACAACCGTGTAAAAACAAAACATTTTGTTATTTGTGAAGTAAATCTATCATCTGTCTCTCCGTCTTGTCATTTCACTCTTTGTAGGCGCATGTTCGTCAGAAAATGAAGTAATACGCTACAGCAAGGCTCAGAGGCCAACCTCTCTGCCCATTCAGCCCTTTGTTCTGATTCCTGCCGAAAAACCCCAGACCCAGCACCTGGGCTGTCTGCTGGAGCAGTACAGGAATCAAAAGAGCAGCAAGTGTGAAGGCTCCCAGCCAAGCTTAAAGTTCAAGGGCAAAAGCAGTCAGTGGGCATCACCAAGGGACAGCCAATGCCCCATCTTACTGGAGGCTCCGTTGAGCTCTGATACCTGTTCTACCTGCACACCTAGTCCAGAGTGCTTTAATCGAACGTGGAGCCAAGGACGCCCAAGTCCATGTACATCAAAAAGCATCCTGGATCGGTCTCTTAGCAGTCCAAAGCCTGGACTGGTTCAGTTGCAAGATAAAACAAGCCCATACATAGACTTTCTCCATCCAATCTCAGCAACAAATAAGTCCAGTCTTATCAAAATTCCCACCTACCAGGACCTTATTAACCTCAGCCCTGACCACAGCCCTGTCAAAACAAGGCCCAGAAGTCCCTATCAGTCAGATTACACTCATTACTGTCCCGTATTCTCTCAAACACCACCTACTTTACCTGTAACGACTGACACACATTGTCCAAACATGCAAGTTTGCTTTTCTACTGCCCCAGCTTCACAACCAGAAGAGAAGTTCCCGCAGTACCGAGCTGCCCCTGCTACTGACTCTACTGGCTTTTTTCATAGTAGTTCTACAGCTTTGAGTTCTCTGCTCTCGTTGGCAGCGTCTGGGCTGCATCCATATCAAATCCTGGACTCTGCCGGGCTCAGTGGGAAGGAGAATCAGAGTCAACACAGCGAGTGTCTGATCCTGAGCGACAGGCCGCCCACAGACGTCTGCCTCTCACCCGACACATCGTATGAGTCCATGTCTCTCAGCCATCTTCAGAGGAGAGGTGAGGGTTTATGAAGGACTGAAACACATGTGCGTTTGTTCGTATGTGACACACTGCATGTTGAATGGAGCAGAAAGTGACTCAGCGAGCAAGAACGACAGAATTCTTCCTTCTATGGATTGTCTGTCCAATAATGAGCTGTTGAGAGCAGCAATCCACTGTGCTGCAGCAGTGCCTTCAATACCCCGAAGGGGCTTCCTCTCAAACATGACCTATTTTTAACTCTCCCCACACAGGATTGGCTGAGTCGTCGGCTCTGTAGCCTATGTGTGTGCGCGACTGCAAGCTTCAAGAGACGATGAGAGGGAGGATGATGCAGTAGAAACAGTGCTAATGATTTATAATACATTTAATTAATTCATTTTAGTGGTGCCATAATTGGTGCTAATCTAATTATATAAATGTGAACATTTAGTGATGGCTAATCAACAATGGGGCCATTCAAAGCAATAACGAAAAGTCAGTGTGGTGCAGCGCTGCAGGCAGCAGCAACATGCATGAAGAATTTACCGTGACATTTGCAGAGGCTAGTCAGTACGAGGTGAAGAAAGACAGGCGGAAAGAACAGAAAGAACACACTGAGGATATGATGGCTGCTGAAATGGAAAACTAACTCTTTCATCTTCAGGTCTCATTTACATTCCAAGCACTCACATTTCCCTGCGTTGACCCAGTTAGGTAAAAATCTTACTAAGTGAGTTTTATTTATTATGGACTCCAAATCATTTCAGTAATAAACTTACCATCCAGATTTACCCAAGCCCGACCTTCTGTAAAATAATAAATCATAAATGAAACAAAT
>JAUMTR010000014.1:10083761-10113272 GCA_032270685.1 Microctenopoma stevenorrisi | reverse complement strand
AGGCAGCCGAACGAATACGCGAAGCATTAATTACAACTTGTGCCTGTCCACATTCTTTGTTGTCTATTGTCTCTAGGTTTGCTCAGGTCTGTGAGCAGGGCTGTGGATTTAATCATGGCTCATTTTGGCAGCAGTAGAGATCCTGACGAGAAGGTATGAACTGCACCTCAGACAATGTGACTAAGTGGCAAAATGCCAAACTTGTATTACTTACAGTCTAGGAGTCAAATAACTGCCTGCAGGAAATGTGCTTTATTATATTGATTTCCTCTTGGCACAGATGCGTCTGGGTAACAGCTCTTGCAGTCCCACAATCGCAGGTCTGGTCCTGGAACATTTGTGTCCAACGATCCAGAATATTTTGGAGGACGGGCTTAGGGATCACAAGCTGGATGTCATCATTGGCCAACGGCGTAACCATTCCTGGAGTGTGGTGGAAGTCTCCACGAGGCTCGGTAGACACATCCATGATTCACATCCTGAATCAGTTTGCACAGTACTAAAAAAACTCTACTATAGCTTGACACTTTTTGTTATATGTCCACAAACTGCTACAGGTCCATCCACCAAGGTCCTTCACAGTCTGGTCTCCAAAATCAGACAGTGCCCTCAGCTCTCCACCCACTGCATGAGAGTGAGAGCCTTCATCATGGGGCTGCTTAAGTACGTGCAAAAACTACCTTTACTTATAGAAAGGATGCTAGTAATGCTTGTGTACGACATTATTTCTTTATTTATCTTTCAGCTTGAGAGCTTTGGAATTCTGGCTCAGCCACCTTCACAGTCAGAAAGGTCAGTGTAAGACGGAGAGGCACTTTTTTCCCCCGTCACAGTAGAATTATGTCTCTGTGGATGTTGCTTGGTCAGCGTGTCCAACCACTGCAAATATCTTAGCAGCTAAATGAATAAACATTTAGAATCTGCCTGTCACCGTGATTGTCATTTTATCTTCGCATGGCTGCTACAATGTATGTGTATACACATTTGGTAAATAGGATAATATGAAGTTTGACATTAGTGAGCCACAAGCTGTGTGACTGAGACCCTGGTTTTTCTTTATGAAGAGTGCAGGGTCGGTCTGTCATGGACTGCAAACACTTTTTACAGCCTCTGAAGTAGGAGAGAACAAACTGTGTATTCTTGTGCTTCTCAGCTTTAGGTCGCAGTTTTCAACAACCTTAAAATGCCGAGAAGGGATTGTCTGATGTGATTCATTTTGATGAGGCTGAATATTCACAGGGGGAATATCAGCAGAGACACGCTGAAGAGCAGCAGCTGTTGTCACTTTTGCTCTGTGCTCTGACAAAAATGGGTTCAATTCTTCAATTCCATTTTTAGAATAAAGAAACACTGGAGCTGCTCACCGGTGTGTTTTTAATTTTTTAATGGACGTCTACGGCGCAGACAAATAATATTTAAGCAGATTACATAATGAGGAGTAGACACAATTTATAGAAAGAGAAGCACTTGTCCTTTAAAGCATTACCAACGAATGATTGTATGTGTTTGGATCCTTCATCTTTCCACAGATGTGGTTACAACATACTACCATTCCTGGGGTTTCCTCTCCACGTCACTGGGTCGGTGTCAGCCCTTGTTCCAGGAGCTGCTACTTTTACTGCAGCCGCTCTCTGTGTTGCCCTTTGACCTCAATTTGCTCCTGGAGCCTCGACTGTTATGTAACAGGCAGCTATGTCATGAAGAACAGGGCGTCTCTCCACTGCCACCGTGGTCAGCCCTCCTAGCGACCAGCTGGCCACTGCTGCAAGCCCACGGAAAGACAGACTGCAGCCAGAGTGGTCAGCAAATCAAGAACTTACACCAGGCAGATCTGCACCACCAGGAGTCACCCAGTCCTCTGAATTCAGGTTCAGGCGTCAAACGTCCAAGTGGAGCGATGCAGGCCCACCGAAGTCCACCGTTAGCTCCTATTCCAGAGTGGTGGCCACGGGATCATAACACTGTGGAGGACGCAGGTGAACGTCACCATAGCCAAAAGTATGCAGATACCTGGTTTAAAATCAGTATGGACAGCAGGCAAGAAGAGAAGAGGGGAGAGAGAGACAGTGCGACTCCTAATGCATCAGCTTGTGTCCAGGGAGTCAGCCCTTGTCATGGGGGGCTGCGCTGGGCCAAACTGTTTGGAGCAACCGATTCTTCCAGCAGAGCAGAGTCTGTTTCTCAAAGTCACACTGGAGCACAGGCCAGAAGGTGAGAACCAACTTTCATTGTTTTAATAGTCTTTTTTCTTAGACACTGTAATTCATGATCTCCTTATCACTGGTTTCAGGCGTCCATCGCAGTGGTTTCATTTGGACAGATCACAGCTTGGACTCCTGGCTCAGTCCATCAGGACGATGAAGCTAGTAGGAGGTCAGACTGACAAATACAAGGACTACTAAAAACTACACCTCGCTGTATGTGGATGAAGAATAGAGTGAAGACTAGTTACTGTAAGATTCTCAGTCATCCAGGTCATGGTTATACCAAAAAGGTTATTCAGTGGCAAATGGAAATAACAAGGAACTGAAACAAGTCCGGCTGCCACTGAATAACATGTTTTTGGTGATAGTTACTGTAATAACAGAAGGCTTTAGCTGAATGAAAGTACGCACACGGTGCACATTCACGACAATGAACTGGTCAGGAACTAGAAAAACACAGGATTAGCAAACCTGGCAATGGCACCGACTATTAAAAACCCCATTACTGAGATGAGTATCCAGGTTTCATTCCTCAAAACTTATCAGAAAGAAGAAATATCATAACTGGTAAAAACTTTTGTAATGTGTGATGTAGCACCGTCTAATCAAAAACCCTTCAACTGTGTAAACAGGAAGTCACTGTAGCATCACAAGCTGTAGCGTACTTGCCAAGAATTACAGCCTTTCAGAGTTTTGTCAGCTTCATGGAAGCGAGCAGAAGAAGCTGGACTATTACCACAGTTGATACTGATCTAATACCTTAATCAATGTCTTCAGTTAAACTTTGGAACAACGTTTAGTTGGTGCTTCTACTACATGTTACTCCGCTGTGCATTTCTTGTGGGTGAATAACATTCATAATATCTAAATATTAATCTACTGTACTGATCCATTTCTCATACCTCAAATTCAGTCTCGCCATAGCTGTACTAGTTATAGGTGCAAACAAGTCAAGCAATACAGTCTTGGTGCCAGCTATGTCACACGCCAGCTTGTTGTAGTGCGTGGCTTGTGGTGTTTTTTATTTCCAGTAATTTGTTTTTTGAGTAAACTCCCAGCATGGATTTATTAAAGTGCATGAGTCAACAAACACACAGTACTGTTGGTGGTCTAGTCCTCGCTAGATCTTCTTACTTCCTGTTAATGTTTTTAAAAAAATATATAGTTTTAGAGGTTGTGTTTGGAAACTTTTTGGCTCTGGAAGTTGAAAGTTTGTGAATAGCATTTAGTTAACTTCAATCAACACTGACGATGGCAAGAACAGCAGAAGTGCACTGCAGTTAGTTCAGCAGCTAATCTGCATCGGACACAGATAATTATAAGACAGTTACAATAAAAAAAAAAGAAACGTAGAAGAATTTATTTAATTATTCTGAAACGTTTTATTCCAGAAGAACTGACCAGAAGAAACCGACAACATTCTAGGAAACATTCTGAACATCAGGGAGTTGTGAGATTGTTTGGTATACAGTACCAAAGTTGCACAAATTTGAAGCCATCTTGTGTCTGTTTCAGGTATTTAAATGTTTTGATAGAGTTGTACTTTGATAAGAACAGAGGAACAGACCGTGTGTCTCCTGCTTTCACTGACTAGAGTTTTTTAGTACTGCATTAATAGAAATCATCTTTTCTTCAACCTCTGAATGCTTCCTCTAGTGCCCAGTGACAATCAATCTGTCTGAATAAAGACTTAAACGTGTTGTCTTCTGTTTATTCATGTTTGTATTTATGAGCCAGATGTTTTCAATGGAAATTCGAGGACATTGTGTTAAGTTGATTGACTCGTCCTTTAAGTCGTTCTAACTGTGTTATGACTTTTCCTGAAGGATCCTCTTGATGCCACTCTTTTCCAGTGCATTCTGGGAAAGCTGACCAAAGGTATGTCCGTACATGAACTTGTATCCTGTTGGGTGGTGTAGAATATGACACGTTTACCTCTGCTGCAGTAATTGATCTCGAGTATGTTTTATTATTCAAATGCTGACAGACTATTCGGTCTGTAATGTGTTGTTAGGACTCGTACACAGACCTGGGATGTGTCCTGTGAATGACGGCACTGCACCCCTGTTTGATGGGTAGATCGTGGGCATGGACGGTGTTGTACTGCCCTTTCTCCCTGCGGTGTTTTGGGACATGGGGTCATTCCGCTGCTGCTTCCTAAACTGGATCAGCGCCTGGTTGGTGGTGACGGGGTAACCTTTATCAATTAGGAAACGTGAATTTGGCACATGTCCTGTAAATCCTGTAAGAAGATGTTAGTGAGCGGCTGGAGTTTTTGATTCTCAGCTGGATGTAAGTAAGAATCTGATAAACAGCTAACATAACAACGCCAAAAGGCTTGTGACATGCAGTGAACTTGCTGCGCAGGTCCTACACCTGAGATGAAGTACTTGTGTGGGTTATCATCCTCCATCAGATATGGATTTTCAGTGGAACTGAAAGTCTTCGAGGGTTTGTAGGAAATCACAGCGTTTGATATCTGTGTCAGAGGAGGTTTCGGTCTCTTGAGACAAACACAACGAGACGATTAAAATGCAGCGATCACGTGATCTCTATGATATCTGCAAAATGGTCATATGACACTTTGAACAATCATATGTTTTACAAAAGCAATATACCACAACATGTAAATAGAAAACTCTGTTATGCTGCTAATATTTGTTTTTAATAACTGTGTGAATGTGTTTTTATAAATAATTAACCCACAATGAACCTGATCACCTCTAAGTGGGTGTATCAACTAGTGTGTGCAGTGAGGTTATGCTGTGTGTGTGGGGGGGTGGGTACCTCTAACTGTTGCCTGGTGTAGTTGACAACACGCGGCACGTCTGTTGACTGCCGCTGGATCTTCATACGCCCATCCTGGTGAAACTCAGTCAGTGCTTTGAGACAAGTTTGAGAGTAGCTGCAGGCAAAGTAGTTCTGACTTTTTGGAATAAAGCCTAAAACAGCAACAGACGGTTTTCAACACTATATTTATTACCAGAAAGTTCAGTTCAACCAGCCACCTACTGAAGTGAATGTATGTTACAGTCAGCTACAGACAGAGGTGTTCTCTACAGCCAGTCTTTAATAATAAATCAGTTCCACACAGATTATTTGGTCTCATGTTGCAGTGAAGACTCACTTATTTGAGGGATTATTGCTTATTAGCAGTCTTGATAAATGCAACGATAGCATTTAGTTAGTTAGGTAACTGTGTTTTAAATAAAATACTACGAGACTTTGTGACCCTTTGACCCCACGTGTGAATGTGTAAATTCTACCTGTGTATCCAGGTATCATCTTTATCAAGTTACTGTCAGGCTTGGTTCTCTGTGTCAGTGGAGTGTCAGACTCTGTGGACGAGGCGTGACCTGTGTGGAGGACCAAGTGGCTGGAGTGTCTCACATCAGGACTGCTCAGCAACTCAGCTGTGAGCTTGCCATAGGACCTCCCCGCGCTAAACTTCAGCTGGGGGCAATACCCCGCATACCTGCAAAAAGGAAAGTCAAGCATCCGCAGCACAGTGCATGGTTTATTCCACTGACCAACTGCTGCACGCACTGTACAAAAAGCTCAGAACATAATATAACACAGTGGAGAAGAACTTAAACATAATTAAAATATAACAGATTGTAGCGTATTTAACCTGATGTACAGTAATACCAATTTATTTATAAAGCACATTTAACAGAAAGTGCTGTTCACTCTAAGAACACAGCAAACACAAACACAGCAACACCATTTAATGACAGTAAGAGGAGCCCAGACCAACTTATGATTAAATGTGTGTAAGGTCATGATGCTGTGTACTTACCCCGGTATAAAGTGAGGATCAGGTGTCATTAAAACTGTGCTAAACTTAGGGGCGTATTTCTCCATGTTGCTCCACGTCTCCGTCCCGCGATGTGTTGCTGGTTGCTACAAACAAACAGGGACACGGTGACGGAGCCGGTTTAAAGTTTGCACCCAGAGTTTTTTCCCTGTAAGAACCAACAAATACAGTTGTTTTATATTAAAACATAATACATTGGAAATGTATAGTCTAATGCATGCATTGATTAATGTAGTATTAGACGTTATAAATAAGTGGACTCACTTTAGTTTCTGTTTACCATGCGTCATTTCTTTTAAAAAATTATTATATTATAAAATAAAACCAGAGTGGTGTCATTATTTAGACAAATAAATATATAGAAAGATGGATAGATTGTGATAGATTAAACAATTTCCCTCTGGGATTAATACATTTTGAGATTGGTGAAAAATGCTCAACTACGACCCCTAGTGACCTCATGTGTATATAGCATCTTAAAGAAACAGGTCAATTGCAAATACACGAATATATACATGCAGATAGAAAAAATAATACAGAAACATTGACAGTACAGCTGAAAATATAAAATATTAAAATAACATTGTTCATAACGTAAAATGTACTTGTGTAAACAAAAACAAACAAATAACATTTTTTGCTGTGTTTTTTAAAATTTTTATTTTATCTCCCATTATCACGGCCTAAATACTTTCCTAAATATTAACATCTTTCTCACAAGGAATAAATTTTTACCCTGCATACCTCAAAAACACAAAATCAAGTATCAGCAGCAGATGTTTTTCAGGTTCTGAAATAATGATTAATTATTACACACAAACTTTGTGTGTACAAAATATATTTATATTCTCCAAAACACTTTACAGTGGTTTTTTGATGTGATTTATTGCACTACACTATACTGTGTTTGTTTAACTCTTTATTTGCGTGAAGAACTTAAATGAACACATCGTAACATAACACGATACAGTGGAGCTGAATGACTATATACTGTACACGAAACAGTACTCCCACACAATATTGTGCGTGTAATAGGCAAATGAATAGGTTGAATGACATATAATGATAAAACGTTTGTGTATAGATGTGTATAGATGGTTAGGTACATGAGTACATGAGTGTTTGTATTTACCTTATAATTTGTATTTACGTATAAATAGAGTGACTGTGCATTAGGTCAACATCCATTGCTACATGTTTTCGTTTACGGGATTGTGAATGAGCCTGTGTGTGTTTCTGATCAGATGACCTGCACTGTCTCTGCTCACCTGGGGAATGTAGATCATATCAGCAGACAGGAGCAGCCATTCTACACATTCCTGCAGTGTCAGAGAAATCGTGGTCTGTTGAAATGACGAACCACGTGTTCGTCATTTCAACGACATTTCAGCCACAGTTCCCTTTTCACGCATAAAACTTTATATCCTCTGAGACTTTTTAACATCACCTTCGTGCGTTATGTTGAACGCACGAACATGTTATGTTCTGTAAACCTATAGGAAACAGGTAAGCGGAATTTCTCAGGTTTGTTTTATCTTTTTTCTATTTGCATTCCTTTGTTCTAACTTCTCATCCGTTCCGGAAAACGCCAAGTGTTGTCAGTAAACTTACAGGTACTCCAGGTTATAATCTATGTGACAATGTCACAACTTGTTCTCGCCTCAGATTTCCTACAGGTCGGAGGACAAATCTTATATTTCAAATAACGTTGCAGATGAGTCACTCTTTTCCCAATATTTGGTGTCAGGAAAGAGCAGGTATTAACATGCAGCTCTGCGCTGTGACAGGACAGATACTGTGGAGAGGCGTGGTGAAGAACAGAGGCAGCTCACAGGGGATATTTTGTGTTCTACATCACCAGTTCGCCTCTGTCACTGACCGCGTGCACTGTTGAAGCTGCTCCACAGCACATGAGATGAATCTATACAGGAGCTTTGGAAATCTTCTGGAGACCTGGGTGGCTGAAGACAATCGGTGTTCTGACTCCGAATTGCTTGGGTACATTGATGAAGACTCTCCTGTACCCTCCTCTGACCCCAGGACAAACCTGTGCACAGCATCACTGGACTCTGGAGTAGAGATAGCCAGCGTTGACACATCGATTCCTGCTACATCCTGCTTCGTCTCAACAGATAACGCAGACATAGATCCATGTATACCAGAAAGAGACAGCGATGAACTTACCCCAGCGGCGTCTTCACCATCTCCCTTCCTCTCTTCGCCTGCACCTTCCTCATCTTCGTCTTCATCCCGTCGCCTCTGTACCAGCAGAGCTCAAGAGGACTCCGCTTTGTACCAGAACGTGGAGCAATCACTGGAGAGGACTGACTCTAAATGTCTGAAGGACAAACCGGAGCCCATAACCGTGGAGGAAGTGCTCAGGAGACGACCTTACTCGTCTCTGCTGCACACATCTGAGTTAGTAAGACGTCATAGGTCACAAAGTGTTGATCCGAGGAGCACGGGCGAAGCGTCGGTGCCCATTGCGCAGAGGTACGAAAGGTGGAGACGACAGTCGTCTATCAGCTGTGATAAGCAGAGATCGGAGGTGAGATACCGTTTGTGTTACAAACCCAAAAGTGTTTGAATATTTTATTTTCAGGTTTTAAAACAGGTGAGATCTAAACATTGTCTCACAGTGTCCTATTCTTATTACTCAAAATACATTTGTTCTCTCCCCAAACCTAAACCTCAACATTCAGTTAGTCACAGTAACTTAACCTTGCACAGCATTGGCATGAATGCAAAAAGCAAACCTCAAAGAAAAAGTCCCAGATGTGTAACAAGGCCTCTATTTCCCTGTAGTTAAAGGGAAGGTTACAACCTACCTTTCCAGGTATCTCTCTAATTTAAAGTAAGACAGGCGTGTTATTACTCATTCAGGATCTCTTTCATGTGTGCGACCTGTTAAAAGTATGTCTGCAGTGTGAGAGATCGTAAACCAGTCTGCCCAGGTGACTTTATAACCACAGGCGTGAGAGGAATGGATGTCGACGGGTGGCGGAAGTTGAGCAGCGTGTTGCTTTTCTGATAACCAGACGGCACACAAAAATGTCTAGATGTGAAATGTGATTTCAGTAGGTTATGTCAAAGAATAAACATTCCTCTTCAGACTCGCCATGAGTGGGTGTGCTCAGTGTGAAAACGAGTTCATGCTGACAGCACAGAAGGTGGCGAAACAATGGGATTATCTAGCATTTGTAATTGTATTGGTGTTTTTTCAGTCCATGGGTGTGTTTGCACGTTGTTTATTATCTTGTGTAATGGCAACACTCACAATTCCTGTAACACCAATCAGATCTAACCTAATGCCCTTTTATTCTATAAGAAAGCTTTAATAGGAACGTGAGTACAGACGAGTCAGTTTCAATGTTCTTTTCATAGTTCACTTTCAGATTCACACTATCATACTTAACATAACCCAGTAAATGTATACATGTTCATGAAGATAATCATTAGGCCCACTTCTAGTCATCTGTGTTTTATTTTTTTCAAAACGTAAGCAATTCATAAACAAATAGCTGAAACAACACAGTCTCCTTTAAACACTGTTATCGTCTTTGAGCCCTAGAAGTAAATGTTTGTGCTTCATGATTTGTGCAGGACCTTTGTGAGGGGAAGAGGAAAGAGCTGAGTCCTGGGCTCATCTACCTGGAGCAGGTGTGCCAGATGTTGGAGGAAACTGCCAAAGAACAAATGCGGAATCATGCTTTGATGAAGGAGCGAGACGGCCTTCGGGAACACCAAGAGATGGAGGTGAGCCAGGTGAAGACATTTATCTATTGTGTAAATCAGTTTAGAAGCTGTCACATTTTTCACACTGCGTGAATCCCGGGTTTGTAAAAAGGACATGGCCTTGTCATGTAAGCCTTAACTTGGCTCTCTTTCAGGCTCTCCAGACCTGTCAGAGTGTTTCTAAAACTGTCGAGGAGAATCTGTCTTCCTGTCAGAGGCTTGAAAACACAGTAAATGTAGAGCACAGTTCCACCGAACCCCACCAGCAAAGAGACCCCAACAGATATTATCGACCACGATCGGCTTCAGACACAACTACTACAACTCTTCATCTAAGTGAGTTATTTTCGACTTGATTGCATAAACATCAGGCATATTAAAATAGCACTCGATATAGATGACTACTCTTAGAAATCGTATTATTTAGCTCTTTCTTTGTGTGTTTGGTGAAGGAAAACTAAATACAAACTGCAGAGTGCAGCATCTGAGTACTTATGACCTGCTGGAGACTGCAGAGAATGACCACGAAGAGCAGGTATACATACATCCACGTTGGTGACTAGAACTGTCGCAATACCAGCTGAAGAGAACACGACCTATGCCATTTTTATTGTTTTCCACACTGTTTTATAAGAAGTGTGTTACTTTAATTGTGTTTTCAGGAATCTGTAATGGAGGAGACAAATAAGCCTAAAAGGAACTGGAAGTTAAAAATTGGATCTTTGCGAAGAGAGGCGTCCACAAAGAGGTGACATATGTCGTATAACCTCTAAGAGCGGTCTCATATGATGCGTGATGCTCTGAGGGAACGTGTGTGCTCGTTCCAACATGGCATCCAGCCACACTGACGCACTGGTCCAGATCTAATGCACAGTAGATGCCGAGGTTTTGGTGGGAGTTCATTCTCAGTCACTGATTCTGTTCTGCTTGAACATTTTGTTCATTTTTCATGAAAAATTTCTCACACTGCTCTGCCTCCAGTTCGCATTACTTCTTTTTTCAGCTCCGTCTGATAAATTTTTTATCTCTACAGCCAACAGATGCAGTCACCTGCGCAAAACTCGACCCGGCGACGGCTAAGCCAGCTGTTCAGGAAGAGAAGAAAGGCTGTGCCTGAATAAATACATCAAACTGTTTGTTATGATGTTTGGACACTTTGGTTTTCGCTGTGAAGCACTGAGCACTGTCACTGCAGTCTTTATGTTTATTTATTGTCCCCTGTATGGACTGCCTGTATTATTTCTCCTGATTTCTACTGATTTTTTTATAAAGCTGTGAAGAATATGAAATAAATTGAATTCAATTTTCTATGCATTTAATTTAAAATAGTAACTTAAAAAAACCTTCAAAGTTGTGTAATTTTGCACTATAACACAGAGTGAAGTGTATTACACTATAAATATCTATATATTCTTTACTCGAGTACTCGTAAGGAAAAATACATACACACCATCAACAGCATATACTGTGTTGTTATGGGTCCGCAGTACGTATGAACGTCCTGCAGGGGTTGACTATCCTGTTCGGTCTGATCAGGCTATTTTTACCCCTGAGACATTTGTCTCTCTTTGTGAGAGCTTGTGTGATTGTGTGCTTTTTTTTCTTTCATAAATCCACCAGTTGTTTAATCCACTGGAAAATAGCAGAAAACATTCATCACAAATTGCTAAAGCCAAAGGAGACAGCTTGTCATTGCTTTTTTTCTCACATATTCAGTAGAACTTAATCAGTAAATCAATGAATTGTTTCATATTTAAATGAAAATAATTAATGCATACATTTACAGATTAAATAGTTATTTTTTATTTTGTAGTAATTTCATAATTTCTTTCTTATATTTTTTTTTTGAATTTTTTAAGGATTTTTTGTTAAATTATGTAACTGCCTTAAATTGATAATACATAAAGTACACAAATCATAAGGTAATGTGTGGACTAAGTAAAAAGAAAATCTGAATTATGCTGCACTCTGTAGACTGATGGATGAAGTGTAGGCCACACAGAGATACTTTAATGATTTATTTATTCTTTATTCACCGAGGTTGGAGGGATAGACCTCCCCTGGCATTCGCATGTAAAGAGATGTCAATGACAAACACGTCCAACCAAACAAGAGAGGGTGAATAGGATTCCAGTCCATACATAAAATACATGTATTTACTATTTATTGAACACCAGCATCCATTAGTCCCACACAGCATCCATCTGTGCTATTAAATATATAGAGATATCATCTGTGGAGGGATTTCTTTTCTGTAAGTGTCTGAGAAGAGGCATTGGCAGAGAGGGCAGAGCTTATACATGGAAACCGTGGTTGGGAGCAGCGTCGAGTCATGCCTGCGGTGTCCCCACTTGTCTACATGATGCCACAGGAGGACAAGGGGTTGGCGATCTGGCAGGTGCAGGCTGACTGGCAGTATTGACGCACAGTCTGGTAGCAGCTGCGGTCGGCGTCACCTCCCCACTGCACAGGCCCGTTTGGGTCAGAGGGCAAGCGGCTCAGGATGCTGGTGTTTATGGCCAGGGCAGCCAGGCCATAGTCCGTGAACAGCACTGTCTCCCGTCGACACGTGGGGCAGGAGATGAACTTATACTTGGGACAGGACTCGTAGAGGATCTGCAGGCACTCCTCACACACTGAGTGCAGGCAGGACAGGATGCGCGGACGCTTGCCAGCAAAGTTATAGGTGTGACCACAGGTGGGACAGTCCAAGGGCTCACATGGCATGACAGGACCCGAGGAGGAGGACGAAGTGGAGGAGGAGGTGGAGGAGGAGCGCAGCACATACTGATTGACAATGACGTCCTCCATCTTGTAGTGGAACTGGTGGTAGCAGATTTCGTTGGCACTGGTTTTGCGCTGAGCCAGGAAGCTCTGCTCCCTGCGCATTACGGGGGCCGGAGGGGACACCATCGGCCGGGGAGATCCTGTCATGTCCAGGGTCAAGTCACTGCAGGCCTGATTGACGATTATTTCACCTTCACCTCCGCCATCCCATGCTACTCTGGGCGGGGGCGCATAGCGCGGCTGGGTGACCGGCACAGGGCACTCTCTGGGGAACTTCTCCGACTGGATGATCTTGACGGTGTCCATGGGGATGGTGACGGGCTGGCGCCTGAGGCAGGACATTCGCAGGTAGGTGGAGGAGCTGTGGCTCTGATCAGCACCGGACACTCCTGCTAGGTTTTTTGCAAGGAGGAACAAATTAGGAGCCTTCCTCGAAGTCAGCCATTCGAGGGAACATGGGGACGAATGGTTGCCTCCATGTTTCCCCCCAGAGACCCCCCTTGATGGGCGCTGAAGTCAGGTTCAGGCTTTATGAGGCTAGAGGTCAGCCAGAGCACCACAGTCTGCAGCGTTTACCAGTATGTACAGATGATTTAACAGTTCAGCTTACAGTGTCTGACCAGTGTTGACTACTGACAGGTAGTTTTTTTTGTTGTTTGAACTCACCTATGATGTTTCTGTGCTGTCTCTGATGGCTATTTGCAGAAACATATACACACAAACATAGTTTAGCACAAAGATATGTTCCCACTCAGTGATGATGACACCAATAAATAATTTCATAAATAATCTATGCACACAGATGCTCACATATATACATACAGTACGAGTTGGTGGGTTTCTGCACACACAGTTCAGAATAGTCCAAGAGGTATTGTCTCAAAATGTGTGCCTAGGGAAACTTGGTTTCTCAAACTACCTTTAAGTGCGTTTCCAGCTTAACACTCGCAGCACTTCCTGTGTTTTGGCTGCGGTTGTGTTTGCACATTGAGTGCGTGAGAAAGAAAGAAAGAACGACTTCCAGTCTCTCACTCACTCTCTGCTTTTGGTCCTATTTGGTCAGGTGACCCGGCTTGACCCTCTCCTTGGCTTGTTGACAAGGAGGGAGGAGGTCTGTTTTCGGGAGGTGTCGTATAATGCTCCACAAAGCGATTGGAATGACTCCTTCAATCCTGAAGCCCAAGAATTCCTCACAGGTGGAGGATTCAACTTTTAAACAGTCCTCCCAACCGAGCAGTGATAACAGTCTGCAGGAAGCCTCGGTGCTTGTCTCCCATCGTCAGTGGCTCAGACATGTGATTCCTTTGGTCCGTGTACCTGTGAAAACAGAAAAATGAAACTTGAATTTCTGCCCTGACGCATTTGGTTCAGTGAATTTTAATGACTTGTAATATGGAATTCAAATTAAGTTTTTTTTAGAGCATGACATATTTATGATGTTTTTATGGAACCAGGGGAAAAGGATTTTGTCTTTTTCTCTTTGCATCCTGGCCTCAGTCCAGGTGTGCTTCTTGAATGGGTGAGAAATGTATCACGCTACTGCAGGTTTCTGAACACAATGGTGAAATCAAAATTCGTCTGTCCTGTGAGGTTTTAAAGAAACAACAGCGTTTGGTCTTATTGTTTTATACCCTGCATTGTGTGGCTCACATGTCTGTTAATGGAAAACACTAATAGAAAGCTGGTTGATACACACAAAGCAACGAATGTCTAGATGATTTCTTATTGGTTAGTTACTGATAATCGATCACTTATTTAAATAATACTTTTTATTATAAATGGGGAGATAGAGATAGATACATGAAACACCCAGTGCCCACTTTGTTAGATACAGTTGTATGTGCAATAGAGCCGTCGTGCTGATTATGAGTGTGTTGACATTGTCATAGAGGTGATAATTCAATATGTTCTAACATTGATGTTATAAATATACTTAGAGTTACCTAACAGTCCTCCTCGGGTATGTAAGAAACTGAACAGAACAGATTAGGTTTGTAGAGGCAGAGGACTTATAGTTAATGACTTAAGTTAAAGTCATTTCGTGTGCTGACACACAGAAGTATGAGTGACATGCACTATGTGTAAAAATGCGTGCTGTGACAAAGCTCTTTCAAACGTTGCCTTTTCGGGGCAGGCGATTTTGACACACGTCGCGGTCCTGCTCTTGCCATTCTTCCTGCTTTGTGTCAACGCTCGTCATCACGAGTTGCGTCAGTTAGACTCTTAACATGTGTGGGAACAGGTTACAGTCTGCATGCAGGGTTTTGTGTCGTTCTCTGTGTGGGTTTAAGGACAAGTGAATGGAGGAAAATCTTTAGTTTGACCAAAACAATAGCTGCCAACTGATGGAAGTGGGAGGATGACACGTCTCTCATTCTCTGCACAGCTGTCAACAGTGATGAGTCATTATAGGAGAAAAAAGACTGAGCACAGGAGGTGACCTACATGGTGAGGAAGGGAGGGAGGCAGGAAAAGAGAAAGCTCAGAGCTGGTCCTGGTTTCTATTTATGGTTTGTTTATCTATGCACCTCTTAGTGGTTTCCTGCCCCCAACCTCTGCTGAAGATTCACACCGAATGAGCGAGATGTACCTAACGGGCTGGAAGTGCTTCAGACCATTTACGTGATGCAGTGAGCCATATTGGGCGAGCAGGCAAACATTTGTTTCTTTCCTCTATTCTTTCTCCATGAATCTGTTCACATGCTTGCGCCTAAAACACTAAAATGGACAAAGCTGTTAGCTCGAATCATCACAATCCCACCAAACGTCTCCCTCCAGAAATGCAGTTCTCTCGCATCCTCCTACTCACAGTATGCATTCATTCACAAGAGCAAATGTTTGAGCAGTTCTTTGGCATGGATAGACATGTAGCATCGTTTTCATTTGTTAAATTAAAAACGTTTGACAGAGAAAGATCGTCACCAAATTTAGCTATCAAGCCCGTATACATGAACTCATAAAGGACAATCAAAAATGACATCAGGATGCTTCATTATATCGATGTTTACTATGTCCATACATAGCTATGTGTGCTCAAGACTGTGACTTTAGGCCTGAATCTGAACTATAGTAGCTTCAAGTAATTAATTCTGCAGTGTACATATGGGCTAAAATAATAATAATGTAAGCTGAGAAATATCTTCTTGATTATATTATATGATGTTTTAGACTATTATTAAGATAACACTTATAATAATAATAATATTATAATATTTACTAACACATCATCATCAGATTTTTCAAATGAATAGTGATATTTTTATTGGCCAAAAAATCTAGTATCAGCCATGCTGTTTGAATCTCAACCAAATTCAAATAATCAAACACAACTGTGCCAGACATGACATGTCCAGACGCATGTCGGTCTAAACAGCTTGTGGAAAAACGTCTGTCTGATAGTGTCATGGGTCAAGTTGATAGAGCAGCCAGACTGCACGAGGAGCCTTTGAGCCTGGGGGAGATGAAGCAGCTAAAATGACCCTCTATTTTGGTGACGGTGCTATGAAAAGGGGCTGATAACTGATGCAGGCTGCCTGCTGATGGGCCAGCTTTGCTGCAGCCTTCTCTTAATCGGTGGAGTCCTCTCCAGTTATGTAAGGAGCTCATCTCTGACCCAGCCACCATATGCAGTGTATAATGCCGCAGCTCTCCCACAGTCCTGACATTGAGCATGTGCATTTGTTTGTGTGTGTGCATGTGTGTCTGCACATAACTCTGCATTGAACCTTAAACCATTAAAGACACAAAGAGCTGCTGTCCCTCACACATATCTAAAAACCTTCCCGATCCTCAGACGCCTCCCCAACTCGTACGCGGCACCACCCGTTACATTCCAGCGAGCACACAAACAGATAGCAAGCAGTCATGAGCCTTTAAGAGAAATATTTTTTAATATGTGGACACAGTCATTCCACATTTATTCAGACTGACACAGACACACACCCGAAGACAGGAATGACACAGCACACCTGGAACATTCCTGTCCTCTCACACTCGCACGATGTTGCTTTGTCTCGTTCACATACTGTGGACACACACGATTCTGTGCGGGTCCTCGCGATCACCATCAATTTCACCTGTGCTGACTGGAGAGTGGGACGGGAGAAGGGCATCGTGTTTATAGTCACAGAATGAGTCATCCAGAGCCTGCTGAACCACGTCTCGCTCTCTTTTCTCTCAATGAAAACCCGTCTGTCATTCTCCCTACCACCCACCCACCCACCCATCCATCCATCCGTCCGTTCGTCCGTCTGCTGGCCTGGACCGAACAGAGGGTCTATGACTACATACCAGCAGCACGTCTGGTATTCCAGCTATGTTCAGATGAGTATCCACATTCATGCCCCAGCTGCTAAATAAGCAGCCATGGGATATATTTCTGTGGGATATTATGTTGCATTTTGTTTACGCAACATGTTAAGACCTTACCTCAGCACAAATCCCCAGAATTACTGTATTTATGTGGAAATCAGGGATGCAGTAAATTAGTCAGTATATTATTTAAATGTAGGAGGATGTAGCACTCTGTAATATTTTAAACTGGCAAGTGTGCTACTGCATAAATGCAGATCTGTATCTTGGTCAGATTTAATGGTTTACACAACCCGGAGCTTTACATACAGTCATAATCAGAGTGAAGAAATATTCTTCCTTTACATATAACATACAGTAAGTTGGTTAGGTCTTGATATGCCCTCTATTCTCTATTCTTATATTTTCATTCAATTCATCACGCTATTATCACATGAAAGTCTGCAGTCGCAGTGTTTTTTCGTGGCCAGAAAGTGCCTAGTGAGACTGAGCGGAGGTGTTGTTTTTAATAATTCAGCCCGCTGTCATTCACGCGCATGCAAACATCAGCCATTTTGCTTCACAGTTCATTACAGCCAAGTGCTCTTTGTTCCCGTGCATGTAGCTCCAACAGCAACATGGCAGAGCTACACACAGGCGGCAAAATAAAAGCAACACAGAGCTCATAGAAGATTTATGAGGGGAAGCTTCAACGAATGCTCAGCTCGTCAGTAACAACAGCGCCATGAGTGATTAAGGCGATTGATTTTTCTTTTAAGGAGGCTGCCCCAGCGCAGGGTTAAGGTAGACCGCGTTGTTGATGTTGTGTGAGCTCAGGAGGGACTCGTGTGAGATAGACGTGAGGTGGCCAAAATATTTGGGCCGTGCGAGATGGAGCAGCTTTAGTGTGCTGCTTGGCATGTGGGAGGGGTGCAGTCAAGAGGAGCAGTTATGCAATCACAACAGGGTGTACCCAGCAGTCTCACTGCAGTGCCAATGTATAGAGGATCCTCGGTGCTGCTGACAACTACAGAACAAGCAGTTCCTGCCCTGTCCTTATAACCTCCACCCTCCCTCCTCCTGCCCCCCCCCCTCGTCTGCCTGTACAGAGGTCTGTTAAATGTCATTACCACTGGAGACACGACGCCCCCAAGTTTCCACCTTCCCTCAAAGACGCACATCATCACACTTTATTCACAGTTCTTATTTTAACCTTTGTCAGTGGTCGGCGCAAATAAGATGGTGTGTGTGGGCATGTATGGTGTGTGTGTGTGCGTGTGTGTCTCCATTCATGCATCCGTGTGTATGTGTGTGTGTGTGTGTGTCTGCAAAATGGATGGCCATGATGCAACAGCCATGCAAATCGCAGCTCGGTGTAACAAAGATCAAGACCACCACCTCGCACAAAAGGAAAACAACACACAGAGCAGCTACACCTCACATGTCTCAAACACATCGATCACTCCGATGCATCGTATAATGTGATGCACATATAATACACAAGAGGTCTACGACGGGAAATGAATACAAAGCCTTTTCTCATGCTCACCTGTTTGCCTCCTCCTCACTCCTGCTGTCGATGTTGTCGATGCTGCTCTGTGAGGGTTAACCAGACTCCTCGGTCTCTTTGTCTGGGGGATGTCTCACCAGAGGCGCTCTCTCTCGTTCTAGCAGGACGGACAACGAGCAGCGGTGAGGAGAGCAAAAGATGGAGGAGATGTAAGATGGAGGAAACTGTTGCAAGGTGGATGCGTCATGTCTCTGGCTCCTCTTGTCAAACTCTGCATCTCTTCGCCGTCTGTTCTTCCTCCTCCTGTCTGGAACCGTTGTCCTTCACTCTACTACTGTATCTCCTTCTCTGATGAGCTGCAGCTGAGCGTCTCCTTCTGTTATCTCTGTCTCCATCCCTCTGTTTCTCTCAGTCTACCTCAGCCTCATCCAGTTTTTCCTATACGCGTGCGCCCCTGTCAATTTCTTTTTCCGTCTCTTTATTCTGTTCTGTAGGTAATCCTTTCTTCTCCTTCTGTCCCTCCCCTCTGCTGTTACCTCTCCTCTTGACTCAGCTGCCGTTCATTCCACTTCTTTCTCCTCCACCATCTGCCTCACAGTCACACATGCGCAGTGTTTTCACACATACATGCACACACACTCTCCCACTCTGTATCTGTGCTTCTGGCTCCCTCCTTATGCATGTGGCTTGTTTTGCCCAGCCACCCCCCCTTTCTCTCTCTCTCTCTCTCTCTCTCACTCTCTCTCTCTCTCTCACACAAACACACACGCTCCCTCTTTTTCTCTCTCGTTCGCTCGCTCGAGCTGCATCACACACTGCAGTGCCTCTGCAGGCAGGATCACGTTTTCTAGTTGCCAGAGAAAATATTTCAGCCAATGGGAAATGTTCAAAACAACGCCCACCCTCCACGCCACACGTCAGAAAACATATATGCATACACACCATTAAAAGCACACATTTGTACACAAACATGCACATGGCTCTCTGAGATACAGAATCTTTGCACACAGAGGTCATGAAGCACACTCCCTCACTGTTTGCTATATTAATACACACACGGTGACATATATTTGCTTGGCCTGATGAAATGGAGGAAGCTGTTGTAAATAGATTTACTACGTGTGCAGTACTTCAGAGAAAACTAAATTAATAACAATCAAATTTAGACTGTGAGCTGACCACTGTTATGTCATTCATATTTGCAGAAATTGATTCCTATATAAGCAAAAAAGCAGAGATGTGTCATTTGTCTTCTCTCTTCCATCAGACTTCAGACTGAAATAAAAAAATAGAAAGTCCTGACTGCTATATTTGACTCTGCTTAGTTTCTGTAAATTAACTCTTGAAGACTTGAAGGCAGCATCGTAAGCTGCCACCACAGATCTGGACGAGCAGCGATGTTGCATAACGGGGCTTTTGATAAGTTTTGCATCTGCTCAATCTTTCATGACAAACAATAATCCCTTGATCAAAGAGGAAAAAACACGGTGTGAATTTTCAATCCGTGTAAAAGAGTTATACTTACATAATGTGGGCATCAAATGCATAATGCAGTAAGAGGAAAAGGGCAGATAGTCACAGGGTCTAATAGGAAATCTGAACACGAAACAGCAGCTGTTTGAAGGAGACTTGCACACTGACAGTTTGGACTCTTTAGATCCTCAGACTTTGAGGATTGAGACAGAGGTTTGAGAAAGAGTCACAACATGTGCTAAACACACAGCTGATGCAATGTCAGTTCCTCAAATGGAGGATTTTTAATGTGTAGTTTTCTACTAAAAGTTCGTCTATAACATGTAAATGCTAAGGCAGGGCATACATGTTTGGAGGATTAAAGGATGTGGATGTGACGCTAACAGTGAGCTGAGGCGACTAGCATCTACAGTCAGCTCCAAAGTTTCCTTAATGATGTTAATCACCTGTTTTTGTTAGTAGTTAATGATAGTGATTGTCAATGGTCTGTGTCTGGTTTCAGTTCAGGTTCTGTGTGGTTTTGCTTTTTCCTCATGTCTCTCATGTCTCTCTGCTCCAGCTTTAGACCCTGTTTTTTTCTCCTGTTCATGTAGAGGCCACAGCCTCTACCCTGCCCCTGACTATGGTCCCGTTCCAGGGCGCATCGACGGCCTCTCATGTTGTGTGTCTAACTCTGCCCCGTGCGGCTCCTCCACTGTCATCGCTCCGGTTTCTGTTGCACAGAGGAACAGCTTGGAGGACGGCCCCTCCATGGCTGCCGCTGCCACCCTGGTCGCACCTCCTGCTCCACAGTGGGACACTTTTGAGGATACCCCTTCAACCACTCCACTGTGCATTTGTGTCCTCTGACTCATTACAGATGACAGAATGAGGACAGGACATTAGCTATTGTTACAGTAACTACTGACTGTCATGTTAGGGAGCCTGTTCAGCATCTCCTCTAAATTTTACAAGTTTGAAACATTAAACACATTAACACATTATTGCATTAATTTAAAGTACATTAAAATAATATAATGTAGGCTGAGATAAACATATTCTACATAATACATTTTTTTATTGTTTTAATTTTGATACTTTATGAGGAGAACAACAATATTATGCAGTGTGTGTGTGTGTGTGCAGGCCGCTTATAGTCAGCTTTAGAGTGTGAGATTTTCTTTCAGAAACATTCCCACCTTTGCCTGATGAGATGAGATATGAAATGGAGTCAGAGGAGCCTCTGAGGAACAGAAGTCTTATATAGTTGTGGTAAGTAGGACAATGACACCAGGTGGGGACTACCACAGCTGAAGGCTGAAGGCCAAAGCAGAAAAGTGTGATGCCACTATTGGCTGCAGATAATCCTGCTTCCAAATGAATGCAATGCAAAGAACAAATTCTTCTTAATATTGTCCTGATTGCTGTACTGGTACCTCTAATGTAAGTAGCCTTCTGGGGTTTATAAAAAACTTTAAATATCTGACTGCAGAGGACATGCTTGCTGCTCTCCTGACTAACTTTTTTGGAGCTGGAATGACCAGATGTAAGACAGACTGTAGTTGAGAGATGGTAAGCCCGACACTACAACACTGCAGACTGAAGTACACATAGTGGCCTGTTTGTCAGTTATTTCAGGACCTGGGGTATGTGTGAAAAGGATTCAGGTTAAAGCGTAACTCGTATCTGTTAAAGTGGAATGAAGCAGTTTCAGTGAATGCTCTGTTCCTTCGTGTAATGTGCTGACTGTGCCACTAGGAGGCCAGATTATCTTGGTTTTATTATTTATTTATCTATCAAGATGTAAATGCAATTTTTGTTGTAAATGTGATTGAGACATTTTAAAGTGTAATAATAAGAATAACTCACAGTTCCACACATTTTATTACTGTCTAACCCACCACTGGATATACAAAACCTACACAGAACATACATTTATTGTTCACATTTAAGTATTTTAATTAATTCTATTTAATTGTCTAGTCTATATATTAGTCATCACATTGAATAAAGGTGGCTGAGAGACAAGATGCAGAACTGCAACAAAAATAACTCGCCGATTGCCGAGACTAAAGCAGACTACCACTGGCTGCGGTTTGTTACACCTAATCATGCAGGTCAGCAGGACTGCGGCCAGACGTATCATTCAAACAGATAAGTAATATGCAGCTGCTGGAGAACTGACTGGGATTGTAGAGATAAGATTGCAAAAAACAAAGCATGCAAGTCCAAGGCACAAATGGTAAATCATTCAACAGCACTGCACATATTCAAGGCTACACTACTGCTACTCACTCGGCGTACATTAAAGGGTCTCGTGTGTGATCATGCATGCCTGTCGGAGCAGCTTTCACTATGACTGCAGTTTTTCTCAATGATCATGTCGATTATTAAAACAGGGGTCCACTTAATCATTATTAGCATTTTTATAGGTTTACTCTTATAAAAATGTGACAATGTTCCACACGTTTTATACTCTTTTTTTCAAAACTGCAAGTTTATTTCCCCCAAAATAATAAATAAATCAGTCAGCCACTAGAGGGAAGAGTAGAGCAGCGGGGATTCCCAGTCCTTCCGTCCTGAGACACTTTCATTCATTAACACCTAAAACAACATACATGAAAGTGCATAGATTTAAGGATTGACAGCTCTCATGGACTTTGAGCACACATAAGGTAAAACAAGGCTTTAGTAGAATATAGTAGAAATAGAGTAATTATTAACAATTTTAAAAACTTAGCTTCATCTATTAGAAATTACAGGTAATTTACTTTGTTATATGATCGCTCTTTTTTTTTCTTTAAGGTTCATCCAGAGCTAAAACATCCACTTCTATAAAACTAGTTGTATATTAAAAAAATATTATGTGTAAAAACAATTTAAAAAGTAATGATTCAAGTGTTTTTCTTTTCAAGTTTAAGGATGCCACTCAAATGCTGATTATATTTTTGTAACAACATAGATTCTGGCAGTGTTAAGGGGCTTACCTGTGTGTCGCAGGTAAACAACAGAACAGGTGGCCTGAATTCAACTACGATGATCAGCAGGGTGTTAGATATTCATATTTCACACAAACCTCTGATATACTGCGTTTATTGTTAGAAAGGATTCATCAATATGGTGACTGTGGCTACTTCTACATTGTGTGAGCTTTAACGAACTCTATTCTAGAGGCAGAAAACGAATAGATCAGTTTAACAGGATTGTTTTACAGCACCGCGGATTCTCTCTCAATCACTGGTTGTTACATCGTAAGCTTTTATTACACGTTTCCACACATAGTCATTATAATCAAGTCTTACACACATCCCACACAAGGCATTGTGATTGTTTTATCGAGTTCACGTGGGATTTCTTTCTGTTATCACACATGTGATTAAAAAATCCCCACTACTATGAGCAGCATGGGCACAGTCTGTTCACGTGAAGACAAGCACGAGTCTGCAGCTGTTTTATATAACCATCCCTTTGCCAACTGCCTTTAGCACTGTGCTTACGGAAACAAGTACAAAGAAAAAAAGAAAAGTCATATACAACACTGGACGACCTACAGGTGTGTAGGTACCTGAAAACAGTTAACATATTGTGTGAATGCTGATTTACATCAGCTACAAAATACCAGGAAATGAAAAATTATATTAAAACCTAAAATGTTTACACCAGGCCTGTGCACAGCAGTGGAATAGCTCCTTGTAGAGTTTACATAGCATAGATATATTTAAATATATTTACTGTGCTGGAGTTCAGTAGCCATACACATCACACAGATTGTTAAATGAAGAGATATTCACATGCAGTGGTGTTATTTCACAGAGCTGTAAGCTTTTGAACAGTCCAAGTGGTCATAAACTAAACTCTTTAAAAAATGCTGTCACTTAAATAGAAATGATCATTATAGAATCAATCAGTCAAGTTTTGCTAACCGAAGAATCCATGACAGAAAACAGCCACGCAGAGAAGGATGATGGCATTGGCGTTGGCAACATTCCTCCATAAAGGTTTTTCTGTGGTGTCTGTGAGTTTCTTCTGCAGCTCTGCCTCCTCCTCTGGACTCAACTTGGGGGCCTTTTTCTGCTCCAGGCCACAGAAGCACATCACTGCCTTCTTGCAGAAACCCGGCTCCTCCTCTGGTTCTGCAAAACAAGAGACGGGAGCAAGGAGAGATGTTTGCTGGTGTTTGTGTGAATGTAAATGCATCTTTACGGGTTTTTACTGTAAGTATGCTGATTACCTTCTATTTCCATGGAGTTGGTATTGTCCACCCAGTCATCATTTTCAAGGTCCACTCTCTCTTCCTCGCTGTTCCTCAGGCTCCAGCACAGTCGATGGAGCTAGACAAAAAAACACCACGCACGCTGATGTTAATGACATGTGTTACCATGCGTTCAACTGAATGGTCTTAAATTAAAATATTTTCTTTCAGCCTTATCCCACAGGGTTCACACACATGCTTGTCTTCAATGGGTTTGCTCATGAAAGAAATTCCCAGGACGATGAGGCAGGAGACAACAAACAGAATGATGGAGAAGTAGAGGTAGTGGATACCACATATGATGGTGGGACAGTTACTCGGGTTAACACAGCTGCCTGTCCCGAAAGCAAACTCGGCTATCATCCTGGACAGCCCGATACACAAGCCGATAGTGAGGCCATAAAACGCTCCCTGAGAAAAGAGAGTTGTAGAAAAAGTGTCAGGCAGGCAGTCAGTGGGGAACGTCACTGGACAAGAAGCAAAATCTACCTTGCTCTTAAGGGTATTTTTATAAATGCATCTAAATACCACGTAACAAATGTGTTACCATGTAACTGGCCATGATAAATATTATTACCAGTACATAAGGAAGCACTAGAGAGAGTAACAAGCTGAGGCTCTGGGGCAATAATGGCCACAGGATATGATGATTGTACTATTCTGCTGACCAGCTGATAGCATGCATGGCTTGTGTTTGCCTGAACTAATATGATATTAATAAGTTTAAGAACCATATCAACAGGAGGTCAGTTTGGAGGTCCTCAAACTTCTTACATTAGAAAGATGTTGTTACAGTGTTATTGCATGCCCGTCATTTTGAATGTTTCTTTGCTAAGGTTAGCATTAGTGACTGAAATGTAAAATGCTACTCACGGGCTCAGTGACGCGCTTGCAGAAGATGGCAAGCACGAAGACAGCTGCAACAGGTGGTGTGAGGTAGCTGGTGATGGACTGGATATAGTCGAAGAGCTGACCACTCTGCGCTGACTGTACCACGGGGATCCAAGCTATACTCAAACCAATCAGGACCAGGATGAACACTCTATACACATATGTGGAAATATTAGCAGGTAGGCACATACATGATGAATGAAACATCACTTAAATCAGTTTAAACCCAACGAGCGAACTAAATGTGATGTGTTTTACCTGCCGGCAATCATGAGTTCCTTCTCGCTGGCAGAGCGACGGATTTTAGTGTAGATGTCCATGGTAAAGAGGGTGCTGGCACTGTTAAAGATGGAAGTAAGTGAGCTCATCAGAGAGGCCAGCATCACGGACAGCATAAGACCCCGCAGACCTGAAATAGAATCAGCGATTAAGAGAATATTGACAGATAGGAAAAATAGATGTAAAAAAAAGTCAACAGAGTTCTTCAGCCACCCACCATTGGGCATGAGATCCACCACCAGTTTGGGATAAGCAATGTTGGTGCAACCCACACTGGCACCACAGTGGTGTAGACATTCATCTGGGTCCACGCAGGCCACGACATCTAGAATACAAAAAAAACAGTCACCGGCATGTTACGTAAAAAGTTTTGTAAGATGTGCATTAGCTGCTGCGGTGCTGTGATGGAAAAACAACACAACGCTCTTTGAATGATCAGCTAAAAAAAACCCTATCACATAGTCACCAGGGTAGAGGATCCTGCTGATCATTCCAGGAAAAACCATGAGGAACATGGGCAGCAGCTTTAGGTAACCACATAAGATACAACCTGCTTTAACGTGTGATAAATTCTTTGCTGAGAGGCAGCGCTGGACAATCACCTACAGAAACACAGTTGAGAAAAGAGCAATAGCATCACACGTTCAACTGGAAAGATTAACTACTCTTAAGCCAAAGAAGCATGTTGATTAATAATCTGTAAAGGGGAGAAGCTGGGTAGCATTTGGATGAGCATCTAACCCTTCAGTAAGATCTGTCTTATCTCAATCTCTGGAATAGTCACTCAAACTTTGCTTGACTGACCTGATCAGTGCACCAGTACCAACCAGCTTGGATGGTTAGTCCGAACACCAAGCCAGGCCAGGGTAGGTCTCCTGTAATAGCATTCCTAAAAATATGGAATGAGTCTGCCCGAGGCTCGTAGCAGTTTGCACTGATGTTAGTCGTTACAGAAGGGATAGCGGTCATGTAGCGCTCCTGGAATTGTTCATAGCCTCCCACCTCATTGAAAGCTGAAGACATTTGGAGTTAGCTTAGATTCATTTACAGTGAATCTCTTCAACCGCTTGATGCCACAAACATAACTTATCACAACAATTAGTAAAGAGGAAAGCAACATGTTACCAAAGCCCATTAGGATGAAGGATCCAACAAGCATGATGATGGTTTGTAGAGTGTCTGTATAGATGACTGCAGCCAATCCACCTGAGACACAGTACATACAACATGTTATCAATCAATACATTTTTCATTCAAAGTGTCATAATGAGTGTTACGCTGTGTGATGTCAGGTGTTATTCTCAGCTCATCCCGTAAAGCTCAAGTTTGGGTGTGTGCAGTAGTACAGAGCGGTAACAGAAGGCCATTTCCTGCTTATCGTAGTCCATGGGTAATCAACCACAATAACAGGCCACAGATAAACGATACGTCCACATCTCCACATTTGGTCTTGGAAAGACTTTACCCCCTCTAATGATGCCATTTATAAAGTAGATAAGATTTCTGGCTGTAGTTTATGAGTAAAATGTTGATTCCTGAGTTCAGTGGAAAAAGGAAGCGAATAGATCCTAAATGGACAGACCTGTGACGGTGTATAGCGCAGTAATCATTAGCAGCAGGATAACAGCAAGGTAGATATTCAGCCCAAGAGCCAGGTTGATAAAAATGGCACCAGAGAACATGTCGGCCTGAGTGGAGAGGGGACGAGAGCACGTCATCTCAATCAGAAATATCAAATGCTTACACAATGCTGACCCAGAAATGTGGACTGTAACATTGACTTACTGAGATCTTAGTGAAAACATACAGGAAGAGGGACAGCACAGAAAGATAGATGCGAATACGCTGTCCTCCAAACCTCTTCTTCAGGTACTCAGGCATGGTGACAATCTAAACAAATCAGGGAGACTTTTACCTGCTGTTTTTTAAATTTGTGATCTGTTGTCCAATGTGTGCACTGTGTGTTCTGTTTACCCCAGCTTTAATGTAGATGGGCACAAAGAGCCATCCCAGAATGACGACCACAATAAGAGCCTGAAGCACACAAACAATAAATGATCCATGCCATGTTCATCACCATGTTTCCTTCCAACCTCTGCAGTGTGGAAGTGATAATCGTCAACAGCTCACCTGACAGAGATGACTGATAATATCTTTGTTTGAAATGCATTTGAGTAAGTAAGTGCTAATGGTATAACTGACACATCAAACGGTTACCCACGTTCCACTCAAATCCGCCAATAGCTATTCCTGCAGCTGCAGCCGTCCCAGCGATTCCTACAAAGTGGCCACTGCCAATGTTGCTGGCAAAGAGCGATGCTCCAATCTGTGGAGTGCATAGTTCTCAGTGTTGTCATGTCATGCAGTCCACTTCACAGAAGACAATAAAACAATGACGGTAAATACTAAGTATAAAACAGTTGTCTCAACACCAAGATACCCACCGGCCACCAAACCATACTCCTCCCTGCAAGGAAGAAGCCACCAACTGTGGCTCGGTTGGTGCGAACCATAGCCTGCCACGGGAGAATAACACAAATTCATTTGGTTAAAACAGCAACAGACTCTTTCAGTCACTGCATGTTTGTTAATGATTACATTATATTTGGTGCACAGCAGCAGTAAAAGTGAGCAAAAGAGTAAAATTAAATCACTGTCACCGCATACAACTTAGACAATAAAGTAAAATTACTACTGTTCACAGATGAATCAGGTATAGAGATAGTCCACTAACTGAATGTTTTAGTTCTAAAAAGTGAGATGTGAATTCAATATAAATAATATAGTAATATTTTGACATTTAAAGTTCTGTTATTCTTAAAAGAATCTAGAACTTATGAAAAATTAACTATTCATGTGGAAAGTGCCTCAAAAATAATGGTCAGCTAAAAGACACTCACCCATACTCCAACACCCAAGACAACCAAAAAGTAAACCACTATAACAGAGATGTCGGCCGGATTGTTGAGGACCACGTTCGACGTGGCGTTTCTAGCAACGCTCCTAATAATGGAGAATCCAAAGTAATCTCCAGACATGTTTGACCTGAGGAGTAGGTGACTAAAGAACAGGAGTGTCGCTGCTGTCGCTTCACTTTGACTGAAGCACCTGCACAGACACTTATGTACCTTTGGTTGTGCAAGTAGGTAGAGGTGTGTTCATGTGTGTGAGAGAGAGCGAGTGTGCAGGGAAAGATGGGGGGTGGGGGGATTAGGATCCACAGTGATTGTGTTCACGTAATAAATTACCAGCAGTTGTGTTTTGTTGTAGGTGTATTTGGATACATAAAAACTTAGTAGAGTAGCTGAGATATTTTATTTGTTAAAGTGTAAAACCTGTTTACAAATGCTGTTGGTAATCATCAACCCACAGGGAAATACCTCAGGTAAAAATAAAGCATGTGTTCATTAAAACAAAGGACCTACAGACAAACTCAATCAACAGTACAGCTAAAGCATGATTTCCTCATCTCTTCCTCGCCTGCCATTTACATATTTATTATTATTACTGGAGGATCAGTCATAAAAGTGTCAACTTATATTATATACAAATAAAAGACCACATATCAATTCGAACAAACAATTAGGGTATTATTATCGACCGGGTGCCTTTCTGTGTGGAGTTTGCATCCAAAGACATGCGTGTTAGGTTGATTGCTCACTCTAAATTGTCCAAAGGTATGAATGTGAATGTGCATGGTTTGTCTGTATGTCTATGTGTTGGCCTTGTGATGGACTGGCGATCCTTCCAGGGTGTGCACCCCTCTCTTGCGCTGGGATAGGCTCCAGCACCCCCCACAACCCGACTGCCCGAAATTTTGGTTTATTTAGAGTGTTTTGTTTTAAATTGTGTTATACAGTTTGTGCCCTGGTGATAAAAAATAATATCTTATCTAAACCTACAATAATATGTCATAATGTTCTATTGATTAAATTTCACAATGTCAATCATTTATTTTTCTTATGATATTGCACAAGAGCAGCACATGAGTTTTGCTTTGTGGACAGACATTATGAATTCAGCTGGTAAAATCCTGATGTTCTTCCAGATGTTTAGCAGTGGATGCTTAAATACATCAATGTAAATTTGGTGGACATGTTGTCTTTGTGGTTTGGTGAGCAACAAGGGCAGTGATACAATACAGCCTCTCAGAGCATCCTGTAGGGAAGGACTGTTGATTTACGCGCAATAATACAAGTCATTAGCATTATAAGTAAAACTAGAAAGTTCCTGGGGAAACTTTGAAGGTGCCTGCCGCCTCCGCCGCTGAACCTTAGACCCATCTCCCCGACCA
>JAUMTR010000014.1:9998336-10075287 GCA_032270685.1 Microctenopoma stevenorrisi | reverse complement strand
ATACGTATATATACGTATATATACGTATATTTGAAAACATCACAGCAGTCTGTAAATGTCAGATTGGTCGCGTTTTGTGAGGCGAACAGTGGCTCTAAAAACAGATCGTTCACAGCCAGAGGTCAGGGAGAGGTTGATGATATCAGTGAGGAAGTGATAGTAGATCAGCAGCAATGGAATGAAAGGGGATGAGAGCAGCGGGTTCAGGAGGGCAGAGGTTAATTCTGCTCACGGGATTTATTTTCTGACAGTTTATAGGAGACATTAAGCTCATATTAGAGGGTCAGTGGGAATGATGGTGACCAGTTGAGTCTGGTCACCGTCTTGAGGGTGAGCCTTGGCTATCATCACTGTTCTTGTGGAGTCAACTAAGGAAGAAAGTGCTAAGATGAGAGTGTAGAGGCCAGCTTAGAGTTAGAAGCAGAGGGCTGGATTTAAAGTCGTAAGTGGCAGATTCACCAGCAGATAGAGGCAAGGAAAGGAGACGAGATACTACAATCCTCCAAGTAAGCCAGACTTCTGGATTTTTCCGCCCGTGGTTAACAGCTGAAGAGCAGGTGGGACCAAACAAGGTTGTAGGGAAGGTGAGAAACTCTTATGGGGATAAGAGGGCCGGTATTAACATGGAGGTCCCGCGGGGAGAAGTACTGGTGGAAAACCAGCTTAAAAGGGTTCTTACTGAGAGGTCAACAACATGAAAAGGGTCAAAAGAGGGTTTGACAGGGACCTTTTTTTGGTGTTAAATGTTAAAAGCTCAAAGAAATGATTCAGGAGACCTCAAAATAGGCAGGGCCATGGAACATGCCAGGAATTATAGATATTTATCATCTCACAACTGTCCTCACAAAGCCAAGAATTTCTATTTGTGTCCATAGTTTGTGAACTGCTTTCATTTTTAGAAATGCCCCCACTCTCTTTTCCATATTATTTAGACATTGACTGTCGCAACATGGAAGACAGATGTGAGTTTAGCCTGCCCCCAGTTTAAATCTTGCATGTTACAGACAAAAGTCCTAATAACATTTAGAAAATATAGAACTGTTTCTGTTGTTTGAAAACTGTGTTAGATGCAGATGTTACTGTGGGCTTTTGGTGTCTTGTCCAAGGAAATGAGACTTGACTCTTGACCAAGAGGAACTGGGAGTCAAACCATTCACTACAGGCCTCACGGCTGCTCTAACTGAACTACATGCTGAATCTACCAGTTGGTGCCTTTCTATATGTAGTTTGAAGAGTCTTCCTGTACCTGTGTGGGTTTTCTAAAGGTACTCCATCTTGCTCCCACAGTCCTAATACATGCAGTAAGATCATGTGCACACCCTAAATTTACCATAGATGTGAATGTGTTTCTGCCTCTATATGTCAGCCCTGAGATAGACTGGTGACCTGAGTGGAGGGTTCCCCGCCTCTTACCCTGTGACAGCTGGGACTGCCTTCAGCACCCCTGTGAGCCTCGACAGGAAAAGTGGTTAGAATGAAGGGTGAATAAATGGACATATATAACTCACTGGGTTTTGATTCCTCCTTCCACCCAGGTGCAGCTGGACCAGCACCATACTGGTGCACCGTACAGGTCGGGAAATTATCCGTGAAGTGTGTCACGAACGGATAGACATTGCTGAAGGTCTGTTGTCGGCTTCATCCATTATGGTTTCATGGTTTTGTTTGTGGAAGAAGTAACTTTAAATGTAAATTTTCCTTCTTATCTTTTAACAAGACATGCCAACCACCTCTAGGGCCAACTGTGGCACTGTGGAGTGATGTTGTGGCAGCTCAGCTGAAAGGGTGAATGGGACAGTGAATTTATTGTAGGAGCCTAAAATGCACAGCTAGTAATGAACTACCACAGTCAGACAGTTTATATTTAGGAAGAAATCTAAAAAGCAAAGTAAACTGACCAGACAGAAACCTTGGTGTTTCAGTAACAGCCAGCATGTTCACCACAGAGTTTTGAGCCTTCGACTCTTTGTAATCTACATGCATGATAACCCTATAACTAATGTAATATAAGTCACAAATTACATGTATGTATTTTCATACATGTTTCAATATAAAGTTGAGGAAAGTGCAGCAAAGAGAAAGAGACCATACTTAATAACTTATACTTCATGCAGCCTGGTAGCTTAATGGGTTAAGCATCAGACTGGGATGCAGAAGGTCGCAGGTTGAAACCCCATTGACTCCTAACCCATCCCCAACCAGGTGTGTCCCCGCGCCAGACACCTAGCGCTAGCTCCCTGTAAGTCGCTTTGGATAGAAGCGACTGCCAAGCAAAGTAAAGTTTCTTTTTTTTTGCAGTGATCCCTGTATGCATCTCTTCTCCCGCACCAACACAATCAAGTTCACCCTGTGTCAGAATAAAAGCACGTGCAGCCTAGAAAAACAGACCAACGCTGAGGAAAATTGCATAAGAGTTTCGATTACAGGAATGCTGGCATTATGCCTGCAGGAGAACAGGATCCTAGGACTGTTGCATTACTTTTAATTTGGTGTACCTTTATATTTCATTTTCATGTGTAAATCTTTTAATTGATCATGGTGTACTTTGAGCACAGTGTGCCTTTCATCTGCACAACGTCGTATTTCTTGGACCGGTTTCAGTTGTTTTTTGGTGTAAGGCACATTTAAATGCAAGATATGTTTTCCAGCTTTTGAAGTACATCTATGGCCTTAAGGTATTTTAGTTAAATTGTAATGTACGGCAGAGGAGTAAGGCTTTTATTTGTTTTCCCTTTTGAATTTATTTTTCCTTTTTTAATATCTGCTCATGTTTAATTTTGCCAACCTTACATATGAAATTCACCACTGTATGAGATGCACTATTATCCAAATGATCTCATTGTTCTCAGTTTGTACAGAAAAAATGAGGATAAACTTTTTCATGTGCCTAGAATTGTTGTTTTTGTTCATTCCTAATTTAACAGAATTAACACCATGTGATGAGTTTAACATCAGCTTGTTAGCACCATCTGGTGACAAGAAAACATCACTTTAGCCTCTGTATAGTACTTGATTTCACTACTTTCTGGTTCATCTGATTTGATAAACAGACATTTCTATATGTCTTTGGACTTTCAAAGCAGCTGTTCTCATTCCATAACTCCTTTTTATGCACCAGCCCGTACCACATGACAGTCACAAGGCGTGAGTCTGCAGAAACCTTTCACTCTCAGCAGTGGGTTTTATTTATGTGCATCTCTTAAGTGAGTTTCCACTGCTGCTTAAATCAATCTACAAAGGATTACTCTCATGACCTGAACACATTTTTCATACAGGCACAACAGCCACACGCTAATGTATTGTTTTAAATTTACCCCCCAGTCTGATGTACTGAGCTTCATCAATAGTGTTTAACATGAAACATATTCATAACACATGAGCTTAACATTTTGGCCTTTCCTCTCAATGTTGTAAATGTTCATTAACAACCATTATATTCTCTCTTTTCTGAATAACATTTTGCAATGCACCTTCTTCAGACAGTGTTCAATCATCTACAAAATACCATCTCTGGTATTATACGGGGCTGAATTTTGCCATAGATTAGATAGAACACATTTGTGCCTATTTGTACCAGCTAGCAGACACATTGGGTCAAATCGGGTTTATACACTAATTAGAATGGAATCTGTATGTCACTGTGCAATTCATTCAGGGATAGTTAATTGCATACTTTATGTCCAATTTATTCTTGCCCCAGTGACTACATTGTATATTGTGGACAAACAATGTTTATGTCACTGAGGATGGAAGCAAGTACACTCTGTTCCAGCTTCCAAATAATCTGATGCAGCATAATTATGAAAGTATAATAAAGAAAGGTGGCTTAGAGGATCAGTAGAAGTTTATCTATAATCTATGAACATTCCCAACTTAAACGCATTTAAAACACTTCACACAAACACATTTACTACACCAAACTTGCATAAGTTGTTTTATTTATAGTTGTTGTCCTTTTATATTTCTTTTTTAACCATTTTGTCGTTTGTTGAAGTGGACATCCCGTAAAGTCAAGCCTGAAGCCCTTAGCTGAGTTGTTTGCACATCACCCTCTGAACTGAAAAGTAGGAGTAAGAGGAGGAGTAGAATGGGGTTTTATTCCGCTTTCTCTCGCTCTCTCTTTGTCTTACTTACAGTATCGCAACTCAACCTTTTATTTTCATTTGTTTGAACAAAGAGTGTACCTTACATTATATTTACACATCATACTGACTGACTGTTTAACAATTTCCACTTAGATAATGCAAGGAAGATTGAAGTTTTTGAGGTTTGCTTATTCATTTTCATATTTTTCTACAGTCTTGTTCTCCTTTGATCCATAGTGAGGTTTTCCTTGTCATCATCACCACTATCATCATAATCTTTTTCATCATTACTGTTATAACATCATAATCACTGTTATTTTATTAATATAACTCTTTTCAATAGATTCCTCTCTGACGACTGTACAATCGTACACAGTGTTTAACTTTTATATATATTTGGGAATATATTATTTAAACTTAAGAAAAGAGGAACATAAGAACATAACCCCAAAGAAAATATATCAGTATCCCAAAGTAACAAAATCATGCATGTTCGATGTATTTGTCCATAAAAACAAAGTGAAACAAAAGATTAAACATAATGGATGGGATCTCTTTTTATTTACAAACTGATCTTGGCACTGTTTTTGTTGTCTCTTGCTGGAAACTGGAATGGTCATAAAGAATACTTTTGACTCTACAGAGCAAAATACTCTCCTGGTATTTTAAGTCAGTGACCTGCCATAAAAGGCAGGTTTGAGAGACATATTCTTTTTTAGAGCACAAAAAACATGAAAGAAAAAGGGGGGAGACAACACTAGGGAGTCAACCAGGGGGAAAAAAACTGTTGTGTAGAAAACATATTTCAATTCAGCTTTAGACTGTGGCAGTTTCCTCTTATAGGCAGAAACCGTGTGACATCATGTCTACTGACAATTATTTCCCAGAAATACAGGCTATCTCTATGCCTCATCATGTGCATTCACTGGTTCCCATAGTTAAGGTGAAAATTCAAAGGACAGCATTGATTTTGTCAAATTTCCTCTTATAAAGCAGCATTAATTGACCCAGGCAAATAAAATAAGGGGGGGGGGGGGGGCAGTAACTGAAAACCACCAGCACAGACCTACTTCTCCGTCCCAGGTTTGGCAGGCAGGTAGGGGTAGCTGTCTAAAATGTTCAGTGTTGCCTTGTCAAACAAGTGCTTGACTGTTGATTCAAAGATCTTGTGTGTGAGCAAACACAAGGTTGCGTATTGTTGTGTGTGTGTGTGTGTGTGTGTTTGGGTGTGTCTGCATACTCATATTCAGTGCAAACACATAAGGTAAAAATCCCATCTTGATGAAGGCCCATGAACTTGTTTCAGTTGAAACAGTTTTGTTCATCCCTGAACATCTTACTGCCTCATTTTCATAATTCATTCGCAGTTCGCTGTTGCACCTTTTTAATGAGATAAATCATCAGGCAGACAAGCATGCCTTTTGTTTATCTATTCTGATGGTGGGACAACTGCTGCCAAGCAGCCCGCTTTACCCACCCGTCCCTCCACACCCAGCGTAAAGTCCTAGCACAGCCCTATATACTTGAGATTGTTCTGGATGATCACGTCCGTGACAGCATCAAACACAAACTGGATGTTGCTGGTGTCAGTGGCACAGGTGAAGTGCGAATAGATCTCCTTGGTCTCCTTGTTGCGGTTGAGGTCCTCAAACTGCCGTTGCACGTAGACAGCTGCCTCCTCATAGGTGTTCTGACCTTTGTAGTCAGGGAAGCACACTGTCAGAGGAATGCGTTTGATCTTCTCAGCCAACAAGTCCTTCTTGTTAAGGAAGAGGATGAGCGATGTGTTGGTGAACCAGTTATTGTTGCAGATAGAGTCAAACAGACGCAAGCTCTCTGCCATGCGGCTCTGTAACAGACAGGAAACAAAAACAAAATCAAGCCATGAGGAAAGGATTTTACGACAATGAAGATTTTATTTTGAAAGCTACTGAAATCAGCCCAATTAAATTCACATTCACAGTCATCAGGCTTCATTCACATAAATCATGTGATCTGGCAAAACCAGAGAGGGAAAGATAGACCATTTAAGTTCACAGCTTTATTTAAGGATGAAAATGAAGACAAGATAAGAGCGGGTCTAATGTCAACCAGCACACATCACAGACATCCTCCCACCTAGGTAGAAGCACAACTTCTCTGTTATGTAAACATTACTTTAGACTCAGACATATGAAGACCTGTGTTTGAACTCTCATATTCTACCCTGAAATGGCTGATTGCAGCTACTCACTTTCTCCAAACCTGACATTGTGAAATGGTCTGTCGCGTGTGATTTTATTAACTTCAGAAACATATTACACTGGTGTGACACTAGCTGTAACTATGCAGTGGATGAAAATGTGAATGTGATTATGTGGAGATGGGGAGGAAGACTGTTGACATACATACTGTTTACACTGAGGACAGATTAGTGTAACCTTAACCGAATCACGCAGCTACTGAGACTTAAAGGGACATGTACAACAGTGACTTCTTCCAACACGGTGTCTGCCTTATCTCTGGTATAATAACTTGAAATGCTATTACATTTAACAAATGTCCTGTAGAGTATATTACATAGTTTCCCCATAACTCCAGTGATATAGATCTATAATATTATTTTCTTCTTCAACCTTTAACTACTGTAACTCATCCATCTCTTGGTGCATTATTGTTTTTAACTACACTTAATGAAGTAAGTACCTAGGAGTAATTTCTCAACCCTTATATTATGTTCTTTGGACACATACTTGTGGACATGAGCATGTTTGCATCTGTGTCTTTCCTCACAGCTTGTACTCATGTGATGCCGAATGCAGAAGAAGAAAACAAGGAAAAAGAAAGTCGATCCGCTCATTACAACTGCTGGCATGTGGCAACTGGCCAGTAGCTTGTGACTGGGAGGTTGTCGGATAGAAGACTGCTGTTTAAAAGGTTACAGAAACAACATGATGCTTGGAGCAAATCACAAGATCTGCAGCGCATGAAAAAAAAAGAAATAGCAGAGGATTAGATAATCAAAGTGGAGATTCAAATGAAGTCTAAATTCTTCAGTGCTGTAAGTGAATTATTTTTGGATAATGATGAAAACATCACAGATATAAGAATCATAGTTCTATGTAATTATTAGATACTGTGAACGTTCACCTTAACTATGTAAGTTAATAGGATTACATAGTCTCTCTTTACACGCTCTTTATTTTCAAGGCAGTGTGAAAGTAGCCCATAGTAAATACATTCTTACATTTGTAGAAAGTACAAAGATTTTTATAAACACCCAGAAAATGAATTGAGGTCTGCATGGAAGACGAGGCAGCCTAGGCACTAAATGTATTTTGTTCTATTGAGAAGTGAGCTAATTAAAACAATTGAGAGAGGCACCACGCAAAGAAGGTAATAAATTAAGGTTTTGTGTAAATGCATAAGAGTCTGTCTTTACAATCTGTTAGACTCCAGCTCTGCACTCAAGGTTTATCCACGCTGTCCTTTCTTCTGCAGTCCTCTCATGTGTTGACTGAAGTTTAAGCTCTCGTTTCAGGATATGTATGTGTTTATTCAGTGACAGTGCTGATGATAGGGCCACAGGGGGATTTGCCTCAGCTGAAATATGATTGGTCCACCAGAAGTGCCCCTGTCCTGTCGCTCATTTATCCTGTGATTAGCTGGATATAATTCCAAGCCCAGACACTAGTTGTGCTAGTGAGCCAAATATGAATGTCAAGTGTCAAATGATACACAAGAAGAAGAAGAAGAAAATGTAACGTGAAGGTTTTAAAACATAAAAAAAAAATAAAAGGATTTTTTGTCTATGTACTGTAAAAATGCATGTACAATTAGTAAGGTAATCTTACTGTGTAAGCTTTTTTATTCACACTTAAGTGTTTCAACGTGGTATGACTGGTGCATTGTATATATCGTGCAACAATGTATTACCTTTACTTTACTTTACTTTACTTTGCTTGGCAGACGCTTTAATCCAAAGCGACTGTCCAAAGCGGTGTCTGGCTCAGGGACACACCTGGTAGGGGATGGACTAGGAGTCAGCCGGGGTTCGAACCCACAACCTTCTGCATCCCCGTCTGACGCTTAACCCATCGAGCTACCAGGCCGCTTCTCTTTTTCTCTCGTGAGCCAAAACTCCTGGGCCGGCTACACCTCCAACATCACCGGGACCATCACCTCGATATAACAGAAACCGCACAATTAAGGCTACAAGCACCAATCATTCTTCCATTCCCAACCACCCCAGACCATTTCGACCGGCCAGTTTGTCCTTGCGCGTTTGCTGGCAGGGAGAACTTTCTCCCCGCCCTGCCGACTCATTCTAGTGTTGTGCTCTAAGATAGAGACTGTCTGGGGCCCTCTGTGTGCTGCCATAATGCCATGCTCCACCTCTTTGTCTACTTCTGTCCAGGTCCAGTTGTTGATCGCACTGAAGCCCTGGACTGGTACAACAGCCTCGACCGCTCTGGCTCACTTATTCAGTCTAAAACTGTGAAAAAGTGTTGACAAATACTTGGCCCCTCTATGAATATTGTGGCCCCTCGTTGGCCCCTTACTCAGGAAATCACAGATCCGCCGCTGGTGTTTTCACGGACTAAGGCTGGTTCCTAAAACCTGTTTCCTGCACATAGTCATGTCAAGCTGTTTGACAGAGTTCACAGCCATCTCTCTTTGCAGTGTGTCAATACGAGGGCACAGCTGTGAGAATGGAGAATGGCAGGAGACAACCACATGAGCCCAGGGAATCTCTAGTCACTTCACCTGCCACTATACCACTCATACAGTAAGAGTTTCTTAATAGGGAGCGGTAGAAGGGGAAGAGCGGAAGCCTGAAACACTGAAGTGTGCTGACCTCCTTCCTTTGCTCCAAACACACTTCCACACACTCACTGATTCTTTATTAAGCCTAAGTCCTAATGAGGAAGCTCATCCCAGTGTCTTTGCTTTGTTTTACACAAATATAATCACTTAAGTGTGCAACCACCCGTCTGTATTAAGGTTGGTTTAGCGCTCATCTGTGAAGATTATTTTATGTGACGTGTTTTTTCTGCTGCATCTGTGGGCCACTGTTACTGTGGGCACCGACACTGCTGCATTTCGTGGGGGAACAAACTAACATAAACACATAATATTAGTCTTGTATATTAGTTGTGTATAAACAATAAATGAAACATAAAAGGCTGTTACATTTTGTCTTAGTTTTTGTGGGTAAACAGAGATTAGTATGGGTCAGCTAACTCAGTGCTACATGTAAATATGGACTAAAGTGTTTTGCTCTAAACCTTCAAACTAGAGGTCATTGTAGAGCATTTCAAAAACATTTAGGACAAAGCAGCACTGTTTGTGCCATGTATAAATACAGAAATATGATTACAGTACACAATATATAATCGGTATACGTATAATCAATATAAATGCACTGAAATCTATGTATAATCGAATAAGGAAAACTTCGGCAAAAGGGCGGGACATGATTTCCACCTGATGTGTCCTTGGACAGTCTCAATCCCTTTCCTGGAAATCTCTTTTTCAAAACACTGTTATGTCATAAGGAGCAATTCAATTGCATGACAGGAATGTTTCTAATAACACACTGGACAGTTAAGATGGTGGCTAAGTGTGGGAGAATATTCCTAAAACACACTTCGAGACACTAGTTCGACACCTGCTTGTGTGTTTGTAAATAACAGTTTCACATTCAGATCAGTTCATATGTTTGTTTCTGAAAAGCACATATGACACAAAAGTATGAAACATTCGTGTTTGAGAGATTAAAAGAAAGAATAGAAGCGGGGGAAACAGATCTGACCCTGCATTTGGTGTCTGCCTTGATGTTTGGCTAACACAGGCTTTAACCACTAACCCCGTATCAAGGCTTTTCATTTTCACCTCACATACACACAATATCCACTGCAGTTGCTCAGCCTCAGCTACTGCCCATAAGCCTGCGCTACACGTACATGGAAACACACACGCACACACAGGAACACAATAGATACACATACATACATACTGCATACACCTCAAATCTATTCTCTCCAGCTCTGCTGTTTGTTGTACAACCCCCCCCCCCCCCTCTATCCCCTCTCATCCTCCCTTCCCTAGTCACTGCTCACTGTCAATCCACAGCGCAGGATTAGGAGCATTTGACTGGCCTGTTGCTAAGCAACAGTAACCATGGGAACCGATTCATTATGAAGAAAGGGATGGGACAGGGAAAATGCATCAGGGAATGGGCTGATGGGTAAATGTTGTACTGTAATTAGTATTGTCTGTGTTGTGTGAGCTGGTGTTGTGGAGGAACTAAGTTTCTTTCTTTCTTTCTGTCTCCCGCCCGTGTGTCATTGAAGGTTTTGAAGGTTAAGATCACTAGGATTATCACTGGACACAGGCTACAGTATCAGTGTGAAAACCTCTTCTATAGTGAGGCACTGAAACTGTTACAGGCTTTTGAGAGACATGAACTGAACTAAGACTAAACTATCCATCAAACACTAAATGTTGCCAACTTTATCTGTGCTTCCATAATCAGTCCTGCTTTTCATTAAACATTCATACTATGGTTTGTGGCTACTTGCATTTTAGACTAAGAAATACATGAGTCAGAGTTGCACTTGAAATGAAATTGATGAGTCACCTCTGGCCCAGAATGCTGAATCACTGACTAAAGTATCGCTTCAGTGCAAAGTTTTATCTCACATGATGTGTTTATTGACTCAGCTGTGGTTGCGCAAAAGTTAATGCCGGTGTCTGTCTAGATTGGACGAGTTCGTTACCCCGTGAGCAAGAAGTGTAACTTCATCATGGTACAGGTCATGCAATATACTTGCACATATCTTTGCTGGTTTATTTCCTACAGTAGCGTAAAATAAATCTCACAAAATGGTACTGACCTTCTTTCAGTGGCTACTTCGATCATAACTTATCTGTAACCCAACTCAACGATAACCAGCTAGGTTGCAGTTATATTCTCCATCAGCTTGTATGTTATGTCAAATTTGGCTCCTGTGCACAAACAATACTCAGACACAAACACACTTTCTCTCACTGCAGATCTATTGAGCATGTAGGGCCTAGATTGTGTGTTAGGTAACAGCTGTTACTATCAGTTGACAGTGGTGGTAGAAGCAAGCAGCTCTACGATGCAGAAATTCCCTGCAGAGTCTTCGGTAGAGGGAGAACAGCGACGTATAGTACCGGCGCTCAGTCCACTATCATGCGGATTGCTGTTCAGTGAATGAGACACGTAGCCAATCTTCTGCATCATGCTGGCTGCCGAATGATCCAGTGGATTTAGGAGGGCGGGGTATGATCTCCTGTGAGACCAACATTTGCCTGATAGCGCGTCATTATGAATCTTTTTTGTAAATAGGTAGTGGTGTTTTCCATGTGACTGTAGGAGTACTTCACTGACACTGGCAGATTCATAACTACAGTAATACTGAGCATTAAGTGATGGTGTGAATAAATCATTGCTGTAGGTTATATTATGATAGGCCTTTTGTCTTGATAAGGGATGATGCACTGATTTAACTTTTAAATAGTAAAACAGGAACATGACACTTAGGCAACTCTCGTGTGTATCATAAGACCACTTAAAGCTATTTCCTGCTATTTACATTTCTGGCTTTACATAGTGTGCCCTACAAAATGCTAATTTCTTCTACATTCTGGATTTGAGCATTTAACCACCCACTTGAACATCATGAATACTGGATTTTGCTTAATATGCCATTGCCATCACTGTGCTGTGCTGTACTCAGCTCTCAACTCGTCTTTTTTTTTCCTTTTCTTGCATATTAATGTGATTAAAGATGTATCCGAGCTCATTGTTGATAATACAGTAGTGAACAACATTCAATCACATAAAGAATGTTAGCAACCTCAATTTTGAAAAGTATAAAGGTTTATTTTTAATGTGCAGTGAAAGAGACAGGAAGGTGCTGATGGAAGGGTTGTTTAGCTTGTGGGCATTGTTGGTATGCAAATATGCCACAGAAACACTTGTTTGCCCGTGTCTGTCTTTTTAGCAACACGCACAGGGCTATTATCTTGCGCTTGCTGTCCCTGTTTAGAAATGCTCAATTCAACTTCTCACCTCGAAGAGATTAGAGTGTGTACGCTGTACCTGAATAGTAGGACAACAGACAGGACAGCATATGCATGTGCGCCCATCCCACACACTCTATCAATATAGTACATTAGCAGCAATATATAGACGACAATGGCACCTCCAAACTATGAATATCTAATTAATTCATATCTAAATTCAAAACGAAACCAGAGGACTGACAGTTGACGCAGTTAATTGGACCACACAGATCGACTGTTTGATAAGGACTTTCAGTTAAATCAGATTAGGCAACACATCATGTTGGCAACCTAAAAACCAAAGCTAGCATGTCACTACTTTTAATTTTAAACTAAGCTCATGTGAGCGTGAGAGTGTGCTATTTAGCATACCTTCACATTTTAAACCACTGTCAATGAAAAAAACACTTCCCAGCCTGTAGTAGAAACGCACCCAAGACTGAAATATGTTATTCATGCTTCTTTGTTGTGCTCTGCAGCAGAATGGCTGCTCTAATTTCAGGATGTTTCTTCGGATCCTTTGCTTTCTTCCTCCTATCTTGGAATGATACATGTTTTTTTTTCTAGCACCTATGAACTCCCATTGCTACACAGTGCCTTCACAATCTGCTAATTCTCACAGGTACAGCATCACACTTTATTCTGTGAACTCAATTAACACCCTACTGCATTTTCTCTTCGTACTTTATTTTTAACCTATAAAACTAATTGATTTCATGTTCCAACCTAGCACAGTGTACACCCAGCTTCGCCGGGTATCCCATGAACTATCCTGTGAACTATAAACCAGTTCAGTTACAGAGATGACATTGTACTGGAGCTATTTCAGGGCAGCAATGTATAAAGAAATCAAGGTGAATATGGCAAACATGGATAGTGGAACCTCAAAAAATGTGAAATCATATCTATTGTTGACCTTCCATTATCAAATAGCCTGTTAAACAAGCAATAACTGCCAAACTATTCCAAAACACTCAGATAAAAACATAGATAGGAAATTGGTCAAATTCCACAACCATGAATAAGAGAAATCACAAACTGGCAGCTCTTCATTCATTTAAAATGGCTTTGTTTGTTATTACATTAGGGAAGAATGAATGTACTTCACCCATTTCTACAAAGAAAGTCCATTCATGGCCCTGGCCAAAGGACTTTGGATTAGGACCATCCAATTTGGATAAATACTTTCACATATTTGAAAAACCTGAGAGAATAGAAGAGGAAGTACAGTACAGACATATAATTTAGGATGACAATAAAAGCATGAAAATTATTCTTGGACCGGTCCTGGATGCCCTGTGTAGTTGTTACCCTCTGTAATTATGTCTTCAAATGTCTTTCTGTGGCACACAGTGAAATTAGTTACCTTAACCTCTGACCTTTGCATTTGAGCAGACATATTTCATCAAATTTAAGTTTTACATAGTTGCATTGTACACTCGTGGACCTCATCAATTCCAGCGTAATAGCCTGTTATTAGAAAGCTGCGTGCTCCTTTGTAATACCAGTCTCTCTTCATTTTATACACTGCTGGTCTAAAAACGTCCACAGGAAATATGAGTTAAAGTGAAAAGGGCAGATATGATGTATTCAATGGAGATAGTAATATTGCAACATAGTAATTATTCCAGTAATTGCAGCCACTAAAATTCAATGTTGAAACACTTTTCTTTCTTCAGAATGAACAACTGTTGCCTTAATAATCAACAAACAACATTTCCAGAAATGATTTTGGAAAGTACCCATATCAAACAGCGGTTATCTTGAATAATCTTGTAGCAAACAAAAAAACTAAAGAAACAAAAAAACTGTAATCCCTGTAGCTGTGTAACCACATGTTGGTTTGTATATTGTAGATGGGGATGTACACAGAGGAAGTGACACTGCAGAAAGGCTTAGTTTTCTCATAACTGTTAAACCATCTGACACACATAACATATAGGCTGTCACTGTATTTCACCCAACTAGTATGGTTTGGTTCCATATTTATACAGATGCACGTGTTTGTATATCGTTTAGAAATCAGATTGTTCTTACCGTCTGGTTGTCCTCGTAGAGTTTGAGGTCATAGCCACTCAGCTCGACACAGAAAATGATTGCAGTCACACCCTCGAAACAGTGGATCCACTTCTTCCTCTCCGAACGCTGTCCACCCACATCTACCATCTTGAAGGTGAGCTCCTTGAAGGTGAACTTGTTCTCTACAATGCCAGTTGTCATGTCACGGGACCGTAGGATGTCCTCTACAGTAGGGATGTACTCAAGTGCGGAAATGCGGTCCAGGTCATTGAGATAGTACGCAGTGTTGTCCTCTAAGTGATACTCATTGGATCGTTGAAAGCACTCCTGCACCCCTGAGTCGGCCCACAGACGTTTCATGACCCCCTGCAGCTCTGGGGTTATCTCTCCCTTGCTCTCAGCCGGTCCTGTGAGGGCAAACAGTTGCACGGCATCGTAGGCGCGATCAGGGTTGTGGAAGTCGATCTTGAGGGTGGTGAGCGCGCGGATGATGCGGGTGAGAGAATCAATGGCGTTGTAGAGGATGAGCGGCTTGTACTCCTTGCAAGCCTCCAGGTTGAAGCCTCCACTGTGGATGATCTTCATCTGCTTAACAATGGTGCTTTTGCCAGAGTTGCTTGTGCCCAGCAACAGCAGTTTGATCTCACGCCGCTGCCTTTGACTCTCGGAGCGCAGGTGGCGATCGATTCGCCGCGAGCGCCGAGCCGCTTCCTTCTCCTCCGAGCTCTGTCGGCATCCCATGGTCCTCCACCACGTGGTGAGCAGAAAGGAACTCGTGCTGCTGCTTGATGGGAAAGCAAATTAGAATGAAGAGGTGACAGAGAAGGAGCTGCTGGAGGTGTCTGAGAGGGTTTTAACTAAAGGTGGAGCTTCCCTTTCCTAGGGATGAGGCAGACAGACCAATTTAGCAATAGACAGGAGAGCCACCACACACAGGAGTGACTCAGGAGTATTTCATGCTTTTTGTTCAGGGACAGTCTGTGAGATCTGTGCGGGCAGAACCCAGACAGGTGGGATGCCCACACAGTGCCTGGCACTGAGGTTGGACTGTCTGCTGAAGCTTAGGGAGCTGGGGCACATAGCAGGGGCTCCCCCTGAGGAGTACCTCTGGAAGAAGTCTGAGGAACAGTTGGCGTCAGTGTGTCAGTAGAGGAGGTGTTCGGGCTTGATGTGTGCGAATAGCAAAAGCCCCTCACTCTCCCACATGGCTCTTGTGGTGCGTTGCCCTTCTTTGGCTTCTGCAACCATCCATCTCCGTTCGCTATTTGGCCTGTTTCGCTTGATCCTCCTGATAAAATCTTTTCTGTGGTTTGTGATATTTTTCCCCTTTAAGTCTGCCAACGAAGAAAACAGAAAAGGGACATGAGTAAGAAGTTTGTCACAAATAAGAGCACTTTAATTAGCTGCTTTCACATCATTAACATACATACAACATTATGGAAAATATGTTTATTCGTCTTCTCGTCCTGCATGAGAAGAGCATTAGATTAGTGTCTGAGTCTTTCATCAGCATACAGACTGGGAGTGAAGGGGAAGTGGAAACCTTTCTTAGAGCTCACTAATTAACCGTCTATTTGAACCTAGCATAAACAAATAATTTAAATGACAATGATTTCAGGGGGTTCACCTATAAAAACTAGCAGCCCATATAGATGTTAGATGCACAGAAGATATGTGTTAAGTACCTTGGTTCAGAAATGCCCCAGAAAACTCCAGTCTGTATGCTAAGCTAGGCTATCTACCTACCGATCCCGTGCTACTACTTATATAAAGACACGCGCAAACAGAAAATACCAACCTGAATACTTTACCGTTTACGAACGGATAGAAATTGAGTGAAGGCAGACACATGTTTCACGAGCATACTGAGCAACACACTTCCCATTCAACAACGCCATGCTACCCTTTTTTCTGTGTACACTACCGCTTTAGATTTCTGCTCTTAACAGTCATACATCCCAACTCTCAACTATAGACTCTGAGCCAAAGGAGATCTTAGCTGACCACGCCTATCCATTTAACACCACCACCACACACATAGACACAACTGAGGTCAAGCACGTGCATAGGAAAAGGTTGAGAAAAAATGCACTCATAGTTTGGGTTGTGGATAAACTAGATGAATGCATTCCCTTGTTACCGTCTTCCTCTATTCACACCCAGCACCTAATTGTCCTCTTTTCAGTCTGCTGTACTTTCAGAGCTGTTCAGCAGAACGACATCAGGTGAATGAAGGCTTATTTGCTTTCACAGTGAAAAATGACAGGCTTAAGCCAGGAGGAACCTCTCATGCTTTCAGTGCGCTGCAGAGCCCCTTCTCATTGTCTGGACATCTGTGTTTTGTTGCTTCAGATACTACACTGAGATCAGAAAGAATAAACATTTCTCTGAGAATATCTGGTTCATTCTGCTCGTGCTTTGATAGGGTAGCTTTTTCGAAAGTAGCACTTTTTCTCTGACAAAACAAATACTGAATTTGAATAAGTTTGTGGACGTAGCTTCAAATAAAATATTGTCTCGTAAATTTAATGCAAAAACAAATTGGGAGTAGTAAATGCCTGTGGGATTCGGTGATACATAAGTGCCCACTGAAACAGGCTGCATGCTGCTATGTGAGTAACAAATGTGAAATCATACTATGGCCTAGTTTTGTTTGGCAAAACCATACTCTGCAGACCTGTCAGATAGATAAGGAGAGCGAAGCAGCATTTCTCAGAGCTCGGTGAGTGAGGTCCACTCTTCAAAAGACTGAGAGGAAAAACAGTGCAGAACAAAGCATCACAACACAAACAAAGTAGAGAGCAATGCTTTCTGGCTTCCTGCACCTGGCTACCCTGTGAAAATGGCATAGCCAGCCAAACTGGTTAATGCACATCACTGATTTTCAGAGCCTACAGAAACACATTTTTGCTGCATGTGAAGGATTTTTAATTTGTTACTTGAGAAATATGCATTGCAGCATTTTTTAAAATTATACCACTTTAGATAATTGCTGTGGACGTTGTGTGCTGGCAGTATACATATTTATAATTGATTATATTCTGTGTATTACACGGTAGAGAGGAGAATGAAATGCCTGGGACAGGATCAAATTAATTAATTCTGTAGTATACCTGAAAGTCATAGTTTAAGGTACATTTTAATGTTTACCCGTTCTAGCCTAACTTCTACTTATCTACCTGAACTCATTTTCATACTGTTGGCTCTGGTACGACAAACAGGTGTGTCACTTTAAGTTGGAGGAGGCGAGAACCATGGGGGCCACAGAGGGAGGCCAGGATCTCAATGTATGATGACAGCTGAGGTAATGTGATAGTCAAGATGAGCCAAGTCACTCTCAGGCATTTCATTTCCTGCTCCTGCTGTACATCAGCATATCTCCTAGGCGCTAACGCCTTGTTATTAATTTACCATACAGCAAATAATTACAATCTCACTCTTTATTAGAGAGAAGTGCATGTGGCCACAGTGTCTTCTACTTTACAACTGCAGTTGTTAAATAAAACCTTAGTATCAATCCTATTAGACGGAGACTTTTAGTTTATTAGAGTCTGTTATTTCTAGTTGATAAAAAAAGATTCAGACCAACTGATCATAGGTGATGTGTGAGTACATTCACAAAGAGTGATCACTGAACACCCAGGTTTTAGCAACATAAAGGGTTCAGGAAATCAGTTATCAAGTTTCACAATAAGCAGCAAGTGTTCATATCAAAACACGAGTTCAAAAGAGGAAATGAAATTTGGTGGTAAACTGTCATCTGTTTTCAGGCACACAGACTGAGTGAGCACATCTCCAGGTAAACGGTGACAATGCTCCTAGTGCTCTGGGTCAGTATAGTGACATCAATGCAGACATGCACCATTCATATCTTACAGGTATTTTAAAGGCCTACAAAAGTCTTAAGTCTTATTATGTGATGACGTGAAATAAGGAGGAAAAACATATTGATTTTGAGTGTAGAATTTTAAATGGAAGGTTAAAGTGCAGGCGTGCTTTTAGTCATGTTGTGATGGTTTATGAATAAGGCGTGCGCGTGTGTGTGTCAGTGCTGTAGTCAGCGTGCTTGCATTCAAAAGGATTCAGATGTGGGGAAAAAAACAAACCTGCAATGGACAGGAGGCGGGAAGAATGCCACAATTCACCACTTCTGCAAGGCAGTTATAAATAATTGTTGTCTTCATCATTTATGAAGCACTTCACCAGGACCTACTTACATAAAGACTAGCTATAGCAAGAAAATTGCTCATTCATCACAACTTACGTGGCAAAGGACTCTTCAGCAGCAACCTGCGGCCTGGCGCCTCTGAGGGAAAGCAAAAAAATACTAAACTCTGTGTCATCGCCCTTTCTGCGATTTCACAACAGGCTTTGCTTTGTGTAGTAGACATATCATTAAGCACAGTGTTATCTCTGTCCCACTGAAGGATGTTGGCATCACGTAGAAAAGCAAACTATAGAAAAGAGCAGCTCACATGCTTAAACGTCAGCTGCACAACGCGTGAGCTTTCTCATCCAGTGGCCAGTAGACTGCTTCCAGTTTTTTTCTTACTGAAACACTGGCCAATGTCCATATACAGTATCAGCGTCTTCCTGGAGTCTAACAGCGATTTTTATGACAATATCAAAAAGCCAAAAAAGGTGAACGTTAGTCAATCCCCATATCTCTTCTAAAGCCTGAGACTGCGTCAGGATTAGGTAGTTAAGAGTGAGTTTATGCTGGACACAAATATTCAGTTTTGCAGCCATGGATTTTCAGAATTGTATTGATGCAAACTAACCTGTTGTTTGATAGATGTTTGTGGAAACCAAAGGATAAAAAAAGCTGGGAGATCCGCTGGAGATATGTTTTTAATGTATGTGATGCTGAAAGGTAATAAATAAGCAATGCATTAGTAGGGTGACCGATAGCTTACCTCAAATACTGTTGAGGAAACAGCTTTGAATGTTTGGTATGGACAGAAGTCAGAAAAGGCCAAATGAAGGCTATATAACAGAAAATCTGGTAAACAGATGTTCAGACTGACTAATCCTCTTTTACTTCGGCATGAATGTAGGCTTCTTTTACTCACAGGAATATGATTTGAAATGTACCAGGGAAGAAAAGAAAAACAATAAAATGACAAGACAAAACTCACTAAAACATATTTTTGCCCCTGAATAAGGCAGCTATTTAAAGGTGTGTGTAGAACATTTAGAGCTGTGTTGATAGCGCTGACCTACAGCAGGGCATTAGTACTGCGCACATGCTGAGCATTTCTTTGAAAGATTTAAACTGTGCTTATCACACTGTTGACAGGTGACACACATAGTATCATAATGTCATCTGCCGCAGCACAAACAGTAAATAGAAACAACAACAAAACTTCTTTTGTTGAAGCAGACATTTAGTAAGAATGTCGCATACTGATGCATTGGCAAAGCAATCGTAGTCCTGAGGCTGTAATCTAAATCCTAGGCAGACAGACGATGTTTTAGCAGCCCTTTTATTATATAGCACTTTTTATTAGTTAATATCGCTTATGTTTAAATTCATAGACAATAACATAAAGCAAAAGTAGAATATTACAGTCTTAGATAAATGGACTCAACATTCAAAAGAACAACAAGGACATCTTTGCTTTTTACCATTTAAAGGGAATAAAAAATACGTGTTTGATTGAAGCCATGAGGTTTAAAATGTTCCATGCTACAACAACGTCTTTGTGGTTGAAAGGCTGCACATGATTCAAATCAAGTCTTTAAAGCTCATACTCATTTTTAACTACCACAGCTTGAAGAGGGTTGAAACACATAAACGATATATTTCACAAGTATAATCTGCCCTGTACATGTATGACGATTGTCTGTGCACGAGTGTGGCTTCTTTAACCAGTCATGTGGCAAATAGTGACTAATAGATTGGTTGTCAATATTACCCAGTTTGATGGGTAATGAGTAAGCTCTCTGCTATAGTCGCAGTGTAGCCACATTTAATGTAGCTGCAGCTACAATCCAGAATAGCCAGGACATTCCTTATCATTAAAAAATAATTGCACACATTCTATGCTGACAAATAGGATTTACTTTTACATTTATCTCCAAAGTGCCAGAAGGAATATTGGAATCTGAACACAAAATAAAGCACCAAATCACCTTGGAGCAATGCAAGCAGTTGTGCAACCCAAACCTAATTCTCAGTGTTTAATTTAGTGATCTCATTTATCCCAACTGCATTTTCTTTAGGTGTTTCTGCCTCAGAGTGTGAGGGAAAGGAATCTTTAAATCAGTTCAACTAGAGTTGCTGAAAAGCACAGTTTCCAGGTTTCCACGAATTCGTCTGCCAACGTCCTTCTGCCATCCTAAACATCAAAAAAAATTTAGCATGCAATACAAGATAGTATGACTGTATGTCATAGAAACCAGACTCAGGTAATGGCATTTTGAACTGATTAGTAATAGTAGCAAACAGGGTGGGTGTTTTCTTCCTTTCCCACAGGCCATTGACAGTAACTGAGATTGACTTGATTTGACAGATGACTCTTTACTGTAATCAGCATGTAAAGTGGAGCATGCAAGACAGAAGTCCAGCTTTTACCAAGTAGATCATATATATGTAGCAATTTCTAACTTGTCAAAGCACACAAGAGAGCTGTAAATAAAAAATGGGTGATCTGCAGGGCATTGCACTGTAATAGACTGGTTTGCTGCAGCTATACGTTGTGGAATTTGGGACAAACATCAGCAAGTCAATTTCATGCTTAGCAGCGGAATGATCAATGACACCCCAATGACAGTTGTTTACACAGTAGATAGCTCTGTATTGTGTGTTTCTTCTGAAAAAGATACAGTGTCTCCTGCTGCTACAAGTAAAATAAGATAATAACCAGAATGCACGCTTTGCTGTGCATGTCTCAGTGCAAAATAAATGAGATGCTCCAACCTAAAAGGCATCGCTCTGTGTGGTGAGTCAGAGGTTTGTGGTCGCTCCATCCTACGTCAGAATCATATAGGTCGCAGACAAGGTGATCTTCAGCCCTGTGTGTCTGGGATTTATCTACATATGTAGTATCTCCGCATTTACGAGAATCTGAATGGTAATTGCTGGTGTCTTCACCTTGTAAGTTGCTTTGGATAAAGGCGTCTGCCAAGTCAAGTGAAGTAAAGTACTAAACAATTAATTCATTAGCTCATTTTTTAAATGTAGATGACATGTTTCATGCTAATACTAGCTTAAGTGGCATATTGTAGCTTTAAACTTGTAATAATATTTGCGAGTGGAATCACTCTAAAAGTAAAAGTGGGCATTTGTTGAAATTGAATTGTCACTCTCAGCAGCAGCCGCTCTGAGGATTTTAGCCTCTTTTAGTAAAATGTTTTGGTTCTGTGTCACACACATTTCGAACGTGAGGCCAACTGGCTGCAGAGATTTATCTAATTGTCAGAAACACAAGTGAACGATAATGTTGTTGTGTGTCTGCTGAATTGATAACTTGTTAGTTATAGTAATTTTATTTGCCAATGTGTGACAGTTGTTGTGTGACTAAAAACATTTACATTACATAACATGCATGGAGGCATATCATACAATATTAGCTTTTTACCGTGATCTACATGAATCTACTTATAATCATCACACCACCTGAGTGGATAAATCTAATATACTCTAGTGAATTATATTTCTGTATATAACATAATATTCAACTCTTGTTATTCTGAACACAAGTTGCTCCTACGGTTGTTTGTTCTAAATTTGTGTTACCGTTTTCTGACATGTTGTCCTGAATGCAAACTTTAGAGAAAGATGCCTGTATACTGTACACATGTGAGGGCACTACTCATTCATAACGGAAACAATGATAAGCAGTGTTCTCTTTTCTACTCCCTTAAACAGTGAGCTGTTTAAGGGAGTAGAAAAGGTGGTGGGGGGGTGAGGTTTCTGTATGCTAGATGCTTTTTCGTGATAATGCTCTGTTTAACGTTCCTGATCTCAGCGGCTGAGTTCCCCCTTCTCCAATCCAACGGGTCACACTGAGTCACAAGGCCAGCCAGCGATGACAATGGCATGTTTGTGCACAAGCTGAGCTATGGGAAGGCTGTCTGATGTGAAGGGATAAGATGGCACAAGGTGGACACTGGAGTCTCGAGTGCGTGTGTGTGTACTTCGGAAATCTTGTGTTTTGTCTGCTGCTGACGTGTACAAACATTTTAACTGGTTCTATTAAAGCAATTCAAACGACCGTACACTCAAATCTTTATACAACACTCACTACAATGTAGTGAGGTCAATTGGGTCAAGATATGTAAGCGCTCTCTGCTGCAGAAGGAAATTCATCCATCCATCCATTGTCTTCCGCTTATCCAAAACCGGGTCGCGGTGGGTGCTGGAGCCTATCCCAGCTGCCTTCGGGCGAGAGGCGGGGTACACCCTGGACAAATCGCCAGTCCATCGCAGGGCCAACACAGAGACATACAGACGAACAACCATGCACACTCACATTCACACCTACGGACAATTTACAGTGACCAATCAACCTAACATGCAAGTGTTTGGACGGTGGGAGGAAACCGGAGTACCCGGAGGAAACCCGGGTACTCCGTTCTCTCCGAGACACGGGGAGAACGTATAAACTCCACACAGAAAGGCACCCGGCCGACCGGGACTCGAACCTGGGTTCTTCTAGCTGTAAGGCGACAGTGCTAACCACCACACCACCATGACGCCCAGAAGGAAATTGTGGGTAACAAATAGTTTCAGGCTTGAACAACCCGCAGACATTAACTGCAGTTGGTGATTTGATAATTAGGACAAGAAAAGGAAAATACCTGCTGATCCTGCAGCAGATGCAACTGTGTGCTGATCAAGTACAACCCACTTGATGAGCACTATAAAGTAATAATAAAGACGGAACAGAGGATCAGGCAGGCAAGATTAGCAAGCATCTTCATAAAACGAGTCAAATTATTAATAATCCCGCACTATTACTCAACAGACAACAGTAGCAGCGCCATTTAGTTTTTATGTATAGTGTTTACAGGATGATTGTATTTGTAAGAGAGAGATAGGACAAATAGGACATGAAAATGTCACTTGTTCAAACAGGGACAGACAATTATACTGTGTACTAACTGCTGGAAGACAGAATTGGCTACTCTACGAGGTCACACTAGCAGAAACACTATCATACTGTTAGTTCTTTAAAGTTTACGGTGGAAGCAGTGGAAGGACGACAGTGAACTGTAGTGGTTAGTGACATTCAGCGGTAGCTTCGTTCCACTTGCAGGTCGTTTCTTAGAAAAGCACACCCTCATCAAAACAAGACAACTGTACTGCTACAAACTGTATTTTGGCTATTTTCCAGAGAGCCTGAATGCAGGATAATATACTGTGTGTGCATCAATTCATGCATTCACACACTCATTTATTTCAGTAAAAACCTCTCTCACCAGTGGGTAGTAGGTCATAGCACTCCCTCATCATCCCCTCTCCCTGTCCAGCACCTCCTTGTTGTCATATGACCGCTGTTATGTGTGAGCAGCGGAACACAAAGTTGCTCTGTTGGTCCCCTTTGCTCTGCCCTCTCAGATTTGAGTGCTGCAAGTAAGGCCCTCTCACTCGCCAGCCTCAGGAAAACAGACGGGGCCCTGTATGTGACTACCAGCAAAGATTAGAAAGGAGGGCAAAGAGAAAGGGACACATGAATTGAGCTGTTTTATGTAACACCAAAAGCTAACTTAATCCTAACTCATTCACACAGCTCCGCCCTAAGATTTTGTGCGATTCACTGACAGACTTTCTCACTGATGCTTTGCTGTTAAGTCATTTATTAGACTAGATCAGCACCAAAAACTGCCAAAAGCAGGCGTTTGTGTGAAGATGACACTTTGTCCCAGTACCTGGTGGGGATTAAAGACCCATAACAAACAAAAGCGCTGAGCCATCGAAGCAATGCCCTGTCGTTTTAGGGTCACATATTTTGTCTACGTTTTATTATAAAATGTCTGAGTGCCTCAGCTTCATGTTAAACATCAATTTTCACCTAATTCTTACATCAACTACTGGAAAGAGAAAGTGATAATTCTGCTGCTTCTTGTCCAGGAAATAAATGCAAACGTCTTCAATTAATCATCTTATTAAGAAGGCTGCCTAGGGGTCCACATTTAGCTCCCATGATACTTAACTGTAATAGAGCTGCCTTAGATGGTCCAAATCGACAGTTTGCATACCTAGAAAGTTAAAGATAACTAAAATTTCATCGGGCAGGGACATGTTAGCCTCCTTGGAGAAAAAGCTGATACCTCAATAGTCACTGTTTCTTTCAAACCAAGTCTGTCCCCACCGCCCCATGCCATTAGGTCACCCAGCTGAGTAGATGTAGCAAGAAACAAAAGCCGTGGAAGGAGGTCAACTCAGCATAGGTTTTGTCACACTATTGTTCTTGATTTTATATGCATAAGTGTTTCTTGAGTTGGAACATATTGCCAAAAGAGAACGAAACATTGTTGCCGTGTGCAAGAGACTGTGTTGATTCTGCTTATTTAAGAATTGAAGTTTGTGTATTTTGTTTGTTTAAGAATTGCACTTTTAGTTTGAGTGTTTAACAGAATCACACAAAAAAATTCAAAGCAGTTTATTTTCCTCCAAAACGGTACTTTCACATATGACAGTAGGTGCACAGTGTTTGTACGTGAACCTTGGTGTAGGCCCATTATAAAAGCATGTGATTGCTCTTTCTATTTCACTCTGCACCTCACCATAAAGCCAATGCCATGCGTGATGGACATTTCTAAAACAAGTTTAAAACACTGAAATATTAAATGAAGCAATGGAGCAGGTGTTCGTGCAGGTTTTTTCACAGTCGATGTGTCCTTCGTTTGTCTTCTAATGGTTACAACCGGTTACTGAGAGCGGAAGCAAATCAAGATTTAAAGAAATATACATAGACACCCTGAATTGTGCGTGCAGGGCATCGGCGGTTGTGCCTGCAAAATGCTGTTTGCATGCAAAACATTTATTGACGTGCTTCTGCCTCTGATTCAGGCTGTGATATTATTAACCACCAGTTGGTTTTTTTATCTCTCAGTAACCGACGTATAGCAGCAACTGCTCCTGAGATGGGATCATGAAGAACCCAGAAAGCCAAACCAAAACCACCACACTGGAAAAATTCTGAGTCAAGAGATAATGTATATAAGATAGCTGGTGCAGCTTAGCTAATAGTGAGTTTCATGCTGAAATAATAGAGCTTGTATGGTATAAAAACAGGAGTAAATTCAACTCACAGCTACCCATAAAGGCTTCTCCAATCTGTCAGCATTACACTATGACTGCAATCAATATCCTGATCCACTTATTGCTTTTTCTTACGAACCTCTAATCAAGCAACACGACAGAGGGTCCAGCAAAAGGACCAATCTAATATTTCTGATCTACTGTGGTGCTCCAGAGAAAAAACATGGTGGAATTTATCCACCCTCTTTGCATTGATTCACAGATGTCTGAGGGCCTAGGCATGAGCAGCTGTCACAGACACATCCATCCCTTTGTGTAACACGCTCAGAAAAGTGCTGTATTTCCACCAACACATTACTCTTTCATCCAATCTGTTCCAAATCTCTTCCCTTCCTTTTCTCTCTTGCTCTCTACTGCATCAACCTCCGCCCCTCTGCCCCATCTGCCTTCCTACTGTTAACCCCCGCCCCCCCCCAGCACCCTCGACCCCTCCTTGCATTGGTTTTGTAACACACGTAGTACACACAAATGCACATGCTCTCCTGACGCTGCCCAACAACAAAATGCAGTAATGCTGTGTTAAAATAGGAAGGACAGTCGGGACAGAAAATAGAAAAAATCATCCCGTTTCTGGCAGCTAAGTAATGAACACGATTTTCCCCACTCACCACTAAGATGTACAGAAACAGACATTCATGAACAGACAGCCAGACACAAATGAACCGAATAAATCCCAGCTTCAGATTATTCATCAGTGTCGATGTCAATATGGGCCTGGAGAACACCAGACAGCAAGCTCTCACATCTCAAATCTCCTGCACCGCTGTCGGGCCACAATTTTCCCACTTATGCCAGTGCTGGTGGAACCAGAGCCCACAGGATTTGTCCACCTCCCAGTGCACGTTCATATTCAGTGTCTCTTAAAGCCAACTGTAAGTACGGAGTACCTGACTGTGTGTGATGGTGCGTTGTATCTTTCATTTCCCCTCTTTCTATTCCATTTCTATTTCATAGCTTATGACCTGGACAGAGCTTAGAGGCATACACGTAAGGACACACAGACACACACACACACACACACACACACACACACACATCTTTGATGCATCCTTCTCTTGTCCTACATACAGTAATTACAAGAACTAAGCTCTGCATTTGTCATTTTATCAGAATTGAGGATGCTCTGGGGAGATGATGAGTCAAATTGCAAACACAAGATAGCTGCGTCTGTTGACACGGAGCTAGCAGGGTGGAGGAGGGGACAGACTGCATGCCATGGTACCATCTCTAAACATCACCTTCACCCTTTATAGCATGAAAAGACACTTACCCTCCACAGAACGGCTATAATGAAATAGGATCTTGATTCTCCTGTACATCCAAAACAGGCCAGTCTCGTAGGGATTTCATTTATTTTTTAAATGTTGACAAGCTTACCGTGTTCACCAGCCAGCATCCATTTACAAGAGATACTGCAGACAAGCCCATGCAGGGAGAGAAAGGCTATATGAAATCCACCTTTAGTCCTGCTTCTTCATCTTCAAATCTTCCTCATGTTCACAGCATCGCTCTCTCTCTCTCGCACACTCACACACACACACTCACACACATATCTCTCCCTCTGCTGTTCAGCACGCCTCTTTCTCCGTTTTATTAACGTCTGTATTCTATATCCTCCTGTGTTTGCTCCAAGGCAGTTGAGACACTGCAGCGATGGGGGTGGAGGGCGTGTATATATGTGTGCGTGTGTTTGAGTGTGTCAGAGACAGAGAGGCAGAGAGAGGGAGTGCAGGACAGAAATAGAGGGAGGAGTCAGCGGGGATAGAGAGAGAAGGGGGGGACAGTCAGGATTAAAACATGAGAGTAACTCAGAGAGAACAGGCTTTGATGGTGTAGATACAGCTTCCAGTGTATCTTTATTTCATGCTAGAATAATAAAATATACATTAACCATTATGGAACCTGAGCCCTACTCGCTAGAACAGACGTGTTGCAGTGTGGATCTGTGGTTACTTCAGGTTTTCATGTGCTCGCTGTCAGGCCGGCAGCAGGATTGGTTGTGATTTCATTGATGACAAAAAAAACAAGATAGGGAGAGAGAGAGAAGGAGGGGACCGGGGAGGGAGAGGAGGGGAGAAATGACGACAAAGGAATGGGAGGGGGATTGGACGATGGTGTAATGTGCTGTTTCCGTGCCAACTGTTTCTGTGACAGTGGGACCACTTCCTTTATCGCTATTGGTTATAACCAAGAATTGATAGAGGCTTCTGCAAATGAGGCAGCATGCAACTGGGTGTGAATGGGTGGTTCTTTTCATGTTTCTTCCACTTCTTGTGAATTAATAGGGACAACAACAGTAAAATAAAAATATGTTTTTTGCTTGACAGCCTCTAAAGAGAACACAGACATGAACATATAGAAACATAATGAGTGCTGGAGCATCATCTGAAATATTGCTTTGTCACTCTGGATGCCACCAATGTGTAAAGAGACTCCTCCCTTCTTCATAACATGCGCACACACACACATTGTTCAGCAGGAAAAAATACCCAGATCAAGTTGCTCAGGCTGTGTAGTGTAACACGATGGCCTGGACACTAACCCTAGTGTCATGAACTGTGAGATACTTAATAAGCTACAGGCCAGCACAAGTGCACATCTGGTGTTGGTGAGAAACTTTGCCACTCCCTGACCTTTCATTTGGCTGTTTTAATCCGTGTGCTGACCTCATTTTTTCTCCTTGTCACTTTCACTCTCACAATATGGCTTTATCCCAATTCAACATAAAGTATATCATTAATTACTTTAAACAGTAGCTCAGACATTTCACAGAGTCGCTTCCTGTTCAGGCGCCGTGCACTGCTCTTATCTCTGTTTCAGGTAACTTTTCAAAAATGAATAACAGAAACCGCAAACAATAGTGTGACACAGTCATGTGGAAAAAACTGTCTCCCGTAATCAAGTTTAAACATGTACAACTTTAACTGTCCTTGTGGTCTGCAGAAGACAACACACAAAGGAAATGACACAAGATGTCACCTTCTAAACTGTTCCTGTGAATTCACTGAGGCTGTAACAGAAACATTAAGTTACACCTGATTTATCTGAATACAACAGAGAAAATGTGTCAGTGTTGTTTCTATGATCTAAGCCACCGATCAAGTTATGCTACCCAGAATGGTAAAGCCACGTCAAAAGTCATTGCTATCACAGCTATCCTCATAAATGAGACTCTCCTGGAAATGTAGCAGCATTACTTTACCGTCATCTGGGTGTGACCGTTGATTCTGATCTTTGTTTTCAGATAAAAACATGTGATTTATGGTTATATTGTGTGTCTTCACCTTCTTGCATTTAGACTGTACTATAATTCATAGTCACTCTTATGTTTGCAAAACTGCAGCAAAAAGACCTCACAAAAAATAAAGAACAAGGAATCAGCTCTCATTAAGCAGCTTCACACTAGTTTTAGAACTTCAAGATTTCACTACTAAAGCACAGCAGGGTTCGTCTCCCAGCTAAACCTCAGGCTTAACACTTATTAAACTGGAGCACAGCCCAGTCCTCTGAGACAGCTTGGTAACAACTCCTAAAAGATCCGACCAGGGGAGCTAAAGCTGCAAGTGCTTTTTAAACGTGTTCTTTGTAATGAATTTGTTCTACTTATTAGTGGACTGACTTATTAGATTTCTAAATCACTTCCCTGACATTCCCTTTTATTCTCTATTTTCTTCCTCAAGATGTTCTCTGCCAGAGCCTCATGACCCCCTTTGTCTCGCCTTGAATATTTCTCCATCCTTTTCATTCTCCATAACCCTCACTATGCCTTTTTGTCTATCCTAGATTGTCTCTGTGCCTCTCCCAGCTTCCTGTCTCCCTAATCCTTAATCCTGTAGAAATCGGTCAGGCAGAATGAGCCAGCTTTGATCAGGCTCTCATATCAGGCGTGCTAACAGTGTCAGCACACCCGGATCCCACAGAACCCTGTAGCCCAGGGAGAGAGCTTCAAACAGGCGTTCACCCCCTGACTCTGCTTGAGAGGAAGGGGAAAGGAAGGCTACAGAGTTCCTGTCTCAACTGCCAGCTACACTACAGCATTCTCCCTTTTTTATTTACCACTTGCACCATGACTTAGCTTTTGAATAATCTTTTTCTGCATAAAGTAAACTAGTTGTGGAAACTGAAAACAGCAGCCAACTTGGCAGAGAACGGTGTACAGTGCAGAGATGTGAAACTCTCTTCTCTTCTCTTTTCATGCTCTTGACAGAGTGCATGGAATCTGTATTGCTTGTGTTTTGTTACTCTGAAACACGACCAGGAATAATACCTATCTGAGTGGGAGGCATGTCACAAAACACCTGGTGATCGTGTGGTACAATGCATCATGCAGGAAAATTAGCCTTCCTTAAAGGTCAGCTTTGTATAGAGCATCTAGCAAAGTCAGGCCAAAATACACAATCGGAATTGTGCCAAAATAATTCCTACTTTGTGCCCACATTTTAGTTTAAGCATCCTACCCTTCGAATGGTCAGTGCAATAGAATGACTAAAACCTTCTACCTTCACTTCGGTTTATTGCTTGAAGTTGGCAACCTTTGTAAAAATAAAATGCATTTACTGACTTGGCATGAAGCAGTAGCACACTCAGTGCTACAATGTACAACAGTAAAGAAAAGAAACACTGCAAATATTAGTATTATCAGTTAATTTATCAGCAAGTCTTTCAGTATTTCAAAGTCTGCAGGCACCGAGCATGCAAATTCTAAGCAGAAACATTATCTTCCGTCGTAAGATAAGGATCATGTCAAAGGATAATTCACAGAACATAGAACCAACAAAAATGGTACATAAATGTGTTCCCTTTTCACAACCAACATGACCTCGAGGTTGGATCTTTCAGCAGAGCTATTACAGAACTGACAATGTATTCAGTCTCTCCATTTAATCAGTACAGAAGTGTTATCAGGTGCTTTAAATCAGCTACAAAAATGAAGCATTTAGCAGGATGTGCAACATCTGATCTGAGATCTGCTAGAATGAGCTCCATTCATCAGTTGATGATTAGGGGCAGACTCTTTTTGTGGTAATATTACTGTAGTTACTATTACATTTTATAAATTGTTAAATTTGCATAATTTTAATAAAACAAGGACAAAATCATAGTAATGTTGTGCCTCCTCAAATTTTGCACCAAATAATTGTGCATAAAGCATTTAGGACAAAATTATATTACCGCAATGTGAGTCAGTGTCTCAAAGTGAAAATACCTAAATAAGTCTTCAATGAATAAACAGTAAATGCCCTTTTTGTACAGCGCTCTACCTTTTCATCACTGGCTTTGCTCTATTACTCTGTGACAAACTTTTTCCATTTTTTTTAAGGAAACACTGGCACCTGGTGGATATGTATATGTTGTACACGGGTATGTGTTTCAAAACATTTCTGATCTAACAACAAACATAAAAACGTGTTTTCTAGGGAATATAATTTCAATTTTTTTTTTACAGACCATCATTGGTAAAATATTACTTTGTGTTCTATAGGACCAAATTACATGAAATAACATTACATTGCATTAAATGTAACCTTGGACATTAATATGTGCCAAATTACCTCACGACAATGGCATCTGACAAGGTGTGGAATATATTACACAGCAAGTGAAAAGCTGGTTCTGATAGTTGATCTTTTGAAAGCAGGGTAACAGGTATTGAAGGCTAATTGCTGTGTGTGGATGTAAGGTGAATTCACACCTATCTAAACCATGTTGCACACTAAGTACACCCCTTCTTGGCTACAGTATCCCCTAATAGCAGTGGCCTTCCTTCCAGAGTGCAAAAAATGTTCATGAGTGGTTTGAGGGACAAAGTGTCAAAGCTTTTGCATTGGCCTCGAATTTACCCAGATTTCAATTTGACTAATCGCATGTGGGATGTGCTAGTAATTATTTATATTAAAAGTTAAATTATGAAGGCCACCACTACCCTCCCCACCACTGTCACTGTACATCTCTAGGACAGCTCTCAGCTGATTCAAGACCTCTCTCTCCTTCCTCCTCTCCTACCTTCAAGGTATTTTAGTGGGTATTTTAGGTGTTTCAGTGGGCACAAACATCCAACTCTTACTGTACCTAGGATTCATCAACCACTCATCCACTTTTCTTGTCATTGGTATGCGGACGATGATGACGATGACGATGACAATTCTTCCTTTCTTTTCCACCAAACTATTCTTCCATCTCATGTCTGCCTGACAGCTCTGCTTGAGGGAATGGGGAAAAGACATCCTCAGCTCAGTCTTTTTTAAGATAGAAGTTCTAGTCTTTCCAAACAGAACTTCATTACAGCACAGCAAGTTGACGCTGGGATCAAGTTGGGATCTTCCTGACACTGCTGGGATTCTAGAGGTCGTCATTGATAAGGACTAAGTTTTGATGACCACCACCATCTCACAGGCATGCAGGTCCTACAACATCATACGATTTAGACCCTACCTCTCCATAGTGACAGGGCTACCATCACACACGATGAAGCCTCTCCAGATTCTCTAAAATGCAGCAACACATCTCATTTTGATGGGTCAGAAATGTCAAGCTGCTTTTCACAAGTCTGCTCTGGTTTCCAGTGGCTGCTTGCATCGCATTCAAATCTCTGACGCTCGTCTACAGAGCAGTAAACTCTAAGCACCTTTCTACCCTACCCACCATAATCCAGGTCTACAATCCAACAAACAGCATCTGCTGTTTCCTACACCACAAAGAAAAAAGAGCCTAAGCAAATATTTTCAGCACAGTGGTTCCATGTCAGTGGAATAAGCTCTCCAACTCTGTTTGCGCAGAAGTCTTACTCTCAATATTTAAACAATGTTGGAGGCTGAACTCTACCAAACTGCCACACCTTCCTAAGCATGTAAAAAACATCTGCTGCTTCTGTCTCATGAAACAAACTTATGTCTTTCTTCTAATGTCACTTTGATTCAAATGTCCTCTCTGTCAGACTTAGATTTGTTGTTTGCTTTGTACCTCGTTGTAAGTCCCTTTGGAGAAAGCATCTGCCAAAGCACTAAATACACATGTAAAAGCTATCTCCTGTCTGCCACAGAAACAGAATACACCAAAAGTATATTTTCTCTTTCATGTAGTGGAGGTCTAAACAGTCTCTAATAAACATTACGTTTCACTATTTTTTACCTCAAGGTAATATATGTTCATGTATGGTAATATGTGTGGAGGTTGATGGATCTTGCACAAAAAAACTTCCTTTGAATTCCCTCGAATTAATAAGGCTTTTGGATAATGCTGCTCGCTGTATGTAATGAATATATGGTTCTGTTGCTCAGAACAGATTCTCCATAATCTGTAAGAAAGGAAGCTCCTGGCAGACTTTGATAATCCCTATACACTTTGTCTAGAGGGAATCCCATTGACCCCTTTCTAAACCCTAATTCCATCTTTATCTACAAGATCGTCTGACAACAGCTAAGCCCTAGGACAATTTACTGGTGTCAAGTACAGTAACTTTATGGGCTAAAATTATTGTGGACATCTAACAGTGAAAATGTTGAAAACAGAAACAACGCGGTCCTGCACATTTTCTTTGTCATTTAGATGTATAGAAGATGGGAAAGTAAACACACAGTGATATCTTGTATACTGACCAAAATAGGTATTTTACAAATAGGTATATAAACAAATGATCAACTTATGTAAAATGAAAATGATTACACATTTCACATTAAAATCGCTTTTACATGGGCCCCAACAAAGGTGTATTTTATGTGGTTGTTTTTGTTCTAAAAAGCATCACTGAACAATACATGTACTGTGCTGATTTTTAAATGCACATTTTTCACATTTAAATGAAGAATTCTGAATGAAATGTGATAAAGCTGAGTTCAAATTTATTTGCCTCACTAAGGCCTAATTACTGAAAACAGATATTCTGTGGACTGCTGAGAAAAAATGTGAACCTTTTGGAAGATTTGCATCCCATTAGATCTGGCATACAACTACCGTAAGAGTATTTCATAAGAACATTATACCAACAGTCAAACACGGGGGTGTTAGTGTGACAGTCTGGAGCTGCTTTGCAGCTTCAGGGCCTGGATAATTTGATACAATTAAGGGAACGATCAATTCTGTGCTAGAAAATCCTAAAAGAGAAGGTCTGACCATCAAGTTTTACACTTGGGCTTTGCAGCAGGACAATGATTTATGTGTGAAAAGTATGCAAAAAAGACTTGAATATGTAACTTGATATAGAAATTATATACAAATTAATTTATTGTACACTTTTGTAAATGTGTAACCAGCTTCTAAAATGTGTACGCCTAAGAGCCTTATTTTTTATGTGACAATGCACTCTGTGCTCTTATAGTTGTATCTGCATTTCTTCAGACCCACTCACAAATGTATTAACAGGTCATGCTCTGCCCTAGTTTACTCAGCGTTGCTTTTTATGGTAGTTTTCCGGTCTTTGTAGCAAATGCTGTGTTATTCTCAACACCAACAGCACCCTTCAGGCTCTGTACTCTGGGCCTTCTTTTTAACCCTCAGCTGTTTTTTTCTCAACACACCTAATAGTCTGGCAGACAGTTCCACAGCAACAGAACTGTCAGTGCTGGGCACTGCAAGCAGTGAGAGCTCTCACCTCACTGCCACCAAATGCAACACTACAAACTAAAAAAGAAAATAAAGAAACAAACAAAGACATGCTTCAATTGCACACCAAAGGCCTCTTAAAACTTAACAGCACAAATACTGAAGACTGAAATGTCGCACAACAGGAATATTTTCCACATCCCACTTGTTTTTTGTTATAAGGTTTCTACCTCATGCTAAATTTTTCACCACTACACTTTTCACGTCTGTCTTGTCTACAGTATTTTCCTTACCATAAGCCATAAGTACCTTTGAATGTGCAACATTGAACAGAAGCTGCAACAAAAGAAAAAATATACACCTGTTATAGTCTCGGGCATATCTTTAATAACTTTTCGTTTGCTCCATTCATTTATACCAAGCAGGCTATTTCAACACTTTCCTTTGCATGAACAAGCCTAATAAAACTGTTAAGTCAAATAGATACATTTCCTAAGTTTTTATTTGCTATTCATAGTCAATGATAGGACATGCGTTTTTTTACATCCATTTTTTCCCAGAGGACACAACACTTCTGCTTTAGATACTACAGTAGATCCATCCTCAAATCAAATTGTTTATTTAATATACAAACAAATAAGTGGACTTGTTGAATTCTGTAGTGGACTGAAAAGATTGATTTTATAAACTCTGTGAAACCCTGAACGTTCCTCTCTCACCACCATAATATTAAATTGAAGATACTGAAGTTTGTCGTTGAATTCACTGAGCTCTGTCTTCGTGAACACAGAGGGTGGACAAATGGTGATTTTAATGTGCCACGGTCTTTATAGTTGTGCAGTCCATTGATAATGCTCTTTGAACTGAAAAAGACAAAGCCTCTACCGCCACGCTAACTACTCTGTGAGGCAGCAAATGCTTTGAAATCCCTTGAACAATTATTGCGATCTTTCAGTCTAGACAAAACCAAATGACTTGACACAGTCACCCTTAGAGCCTCGTCGCTAGTGTGTCTTATAAAAATGAGGCTTGTTTAGTCCATGGTCTGGTTCCCTCCATGGTCCTAAATTTAGGAATCACGGTGTCAGTGCGCTTATATGCACTAAAGTAAGCCCGTTAAAAACGCTTTCTCGAGCAAGATGGGTTCTTACAGTACACGCTAGGTTGAAACAGTATGTGGAAACTTGTTAGCGAAACCCGGGAGTTCCGATTACTCTGCATTTTATAGCCTAAACAGTTTCCAATCGGCTTTTCACAAGAGCGCATGTGCAGGACAAAAGCTGCTATTTAAAAGATTTGCACAACGTATTTTAATGAAACAGTTTTTCTTTTATCCGAATGGATTGTAAAAGTGCGGTCACTCACCTCTCCGGGACACATATATCAGAAGATAATGTAACGTTTTTACACATTTCTTTAATCAACAAATTGTGCAGATAAGTCCGTAAACTGTGTTTGTGGCAGATGTAATCACTGCAAAGTCTTATATTTTTTGCTAAATTCTATACAAAATACATTTCTAAACACGTTTTATTGTTCATTTAGAAGTCGCTTTTAATTTACTCACAGAAAATGTTATTGTAACCACTTTCTCGCGTTACTTATTCAAATCGTTATAACAACGTTGATGGTTAGTCAGTATTCGAGTATTCCAGTAATTAAAATAAGGTTTCCATTACAAATAACTTATAACCATAAATTACATTTATTATTCATGTAATAATGCCCCCGGTTTTAGTTGTAGGTTGCGTATGATAAGCTGCAATGCTGCCAGCTAAAGCGAAACCATTGCGAGCATTTCCAGTGCGCGTCCTACTTGTAAACCTCTACGGCAGGGCGAATGTGCGCGTCCCCGCGACTCTCGCCATAGAAAACAAAGCTGAACGTCTTCCATAACAGCCAGGGCTGCAGACTTGAGGAATATCCAAATTTATTCTGGATACATCGTGCTGAATATGGATTTACAGTGGGTGTAGCATCGTTGGAGACCGAGCCTTCTCGGCTGGGGTAACGGCAGGACATTAGCAAAACCGACGAAAATATCATCGGTGTATTTTTTTCTCGGGGTGCTTTGTCTTGTCCACCTAACGATAGCAAACCATCATTCCCGTTTCAATTGCAAGATATTCAGCTAGTGATTACTAGCTGCCGCCGGGATGTTTCATCATGTTGTAACCTAAAAGTAACTGCTAAGGCGTCGGATTGTGAAGGAAAAGCAGAAAAACCTCGCCGAGGTCCCAACGGGTTGTCACCGGGACCTGAATCTGTGTTAGCCACAGTCGCAGAACCAACTGTTTTCGGCGATATGGCGGAGCAGGGCTACTCATCTTGGTAAGTGCGCACGGGCATCTCGCTACCGAAGAGTAGCAGCTACCCGACGCTAGCTTTTGCTAATGCTCCCCAGTCTGATTGATATATGTCAATAAACTGTTAAAATGACTTTCTGACGATCCACATAAAGGCTTGACTTTCCACACGGGCACCCTATTGTCGCTAAGAAATGTCTGTCATCCAAATATGTATTTATTTATTCGTAGCTATAATGTTGCTAACAGCTAACTTGGGATGACTGGTTAGCTAGCAGCGGCTAATCAGCCGCACCAGCTGATGCGGTGCTAAACCTGCTTCGGTCCAAAACCAATGGGGTTATTTTAAGTGAATGCTAAAGAGCTAGCTGCCTAGCTAGCAGCTTCGTAACCTTACAGCGTTAGCCACTTGTCGAATTACTGTTTCGCTGGCATCGTTTGTTTTCAGAATTGAACACAACAGGCACAGTGTTGCATGACACTGGCAAGGAGATTAACAGATGTTAGCCGTGTCAACAAATTAGCGTTAGCAGATTAGTTGGCTAGCTGTCGTCGTCGACCCGCTTCACAATAACAAAGGTTCTGCTGTAGAGCTAGCTAGCTAACTGGCATCGCAGTCATGTTCCAAATGGCAGTTTTACCTTGGTATTGGCGTTTTTACACACGCCAGGTCGTCACGTAAATTTACAGAATTGTGAGACTTATCTTGTAATGTGATTTTTAACGTTGTTTTGAATTTTAGTTCACGATGCGGAACAAAACGAGACAAACAAGACCTGGATATGAGTGAAAATGCGTTATCCCCCTGAATGAAAATGATCTGACTTTGTTGAGGCCTAGCTAACGTTAAATAACGAAGCCTAAGTTTTGCTTGTTGGTTAAAACAATAGGATTTTGGTGGTTCAGAGTTTTATTTTAAATCGTGATCAGTCCAGTGTGTGTACTTTACAGAACGACACCGGGCCAAAAGGTTTTGATACACTGAAATGCTGTGTTTTGAAACTGCTGTAACTACCTCCTGTTTAATGTCAGCATTTTGTGGGTTTGTCAGAGCAGAACTGTCTTTTCTTTTAATGTAATGACTTTTATTTAAGTTTCCAGTTTGTGTTTAAATAGCATTACTTTTTGTTTGTTTGGGTTTTCATTAGGCCAACAGAAGCTTTGTGTCATTACAGATTTTAGAAATATTCTGTCACAAATTTAGGGAAGTCTATTACAGGAAAATAAACCAATTTGATACAATTGAATCCAGGATTAGACCAAAGATTTCTGTTTTTATGACTTATGAATGTACATTTTAACACATTTCCATCTCATCCTGACACATTAAAACAAAGGTTGGGGTTTAATGTGTTTTATCTAACAAAGTCCATGGTCCAATATGAACTCAATATGCATCATGCAGGAAACTCCTGCAGTTGTTTCAGGGCCTTCAGACTGCCAGCTATTGTTCAGTTGTGTATTGAACATTTTACAAGCTTTGGTGTATGGTCTGTGGGGCTCACTGAACAACAGTTTTGCAACAGATGATTGCCTCGCACACTGTCAAAATATTGTGGTGAAAATATATAAGTGTGAAAATTGAAGCTGAGTTAGTTTATTGCTAGTACCAAGGGATGAAAGTGTCATTTGGCATGTTTATTGTGATAAAGTGTAAAGATTAAAAACGCAATATCTGCTCATTAAGAAAATGTTTTATTATTAGGTTGACATTCTAGGCTTTCCTGGGCAAAAGTTTGCATATATTGTCTGTATACAGTGTTAGAATATGACAGACATTTTGGAATGTTGAGGACAGACACTTTTTTTTATAAGACCCCATTTACACCGGTAAGAAAGATAAATGGTATGTATAAATACAGTTTTTCATTTCTGATAACTAATCCACATGGTCTTTAAATCCTGGTCGTTTGTATAAATTGTACAGTTGGTCCGTCTTCCTAGACTGAGTGAATCATAACATGCTAATTTGTTTGGCATGAGGGTGGGCTATCATCTAAACCTGCTTGTCGTATAGGTTAAAAGAAGCATACTACTTGAACATTATTTAAATGCTTATATCAATGCATAATAATGTAGGGCTCCAACGGCTGTCTAGCCTAAAAGAATTAGGTGTTAACTCTTCTGCCACTTTGTCAATAAATATTTTTTGTCATCCAAGTCATGTTACCTGGAGGTTGAGTCATGAAAACTGAACTTCCTTCTTGTCGGGTCAGAACATTTCACTACTAATCCCAGTAGCTTCATTGTCAGTTACCATCACTCAACTTCCAGATGTTCTGCTGATATGTTATTTCTGTGAAAGTGTACATTCATATATTGCTCGGGTCAAAATCGTTCTCGCACATTTTTACTATTATTGTACATGTCAACAGAGCATTAGCAGACTGTTAACCAATTCTTGTGCTCCACTTTATATGCATATGAGTAGAGAACTTAGTATAACACTTTATACTACTTACATTTACACTTAGCATTAGTGGAAGCAATAACAGTAGGTCCACCTTGGATCGACAGTGGCTCAGTTGGAAGGGAAGAATAAATCTGTATGTGGTTAAAGTATAAATGTTTTAAGTCTAAACTAAACAAGCTAACCATCTTAATTTGTGTATAGCTCATAAGTCAAATATTATAAGTTTTAACTTATGAGCATAAATGCATAAGAGTAAGTTAAATCTTATGAGCTATATTCATAATATTAGATTCAGCGTTTGCACAATTACAGTAATACAAGCAATATAAATAAGATTTGGTAAGTCTTAATGATTCATTAATTTATGATTTTGTTTGAAGAGATGATATCGATTTCTACAGCAAAATAAATATCAATCTGTTTTTTTATTTTACTTGTATGGTGCTATTTAGGAAACTAGAGTTCAACAAATTAACACACTTTGGTAGGAGAAGCATAAAAGTCTTTTGAAACAGGTGGAAAAAGGAAGTGATGTAGGATTGAGAGGTCACACCAAGACGAACCAGTCAACATGGATCCACAGAGTTAAAAAACAATTGAGGGGCACACATGGGTTCTCTACACTAGACACAATTATGTAATTATGGAGGTTTCTGGGCATGCCCTTGTGCGAAGGATGTGATTGCACTTTACAGCCTGCATTTACACCTCCAATGAGATCAGATCACAGTGAGGACTAGGCGGCCTCCGGATGTGTTAGTCTGGTCTTATTACATCCCTGTCGCAGTGCATTCTGTATGCCTTTACATCTAGCTTTAACATGCATTCCCTTACTCAGAAACTCATCAAATCTAAATGCGAGATAGAAACATTATTTAAAATATGTATTAGATCTTTTTGAGTTGTTAACCAAAGCTTAGTTCATCACAATGTAAAACAGCAAGGCTCAATTAAAGAGTGCAAACGCAGAAAAAGCACTGGGCAACAGCTACAAAAGGTGCTTAGATACATGTTGTGGCCACAATGTATTTGTATTAAGTGTGCAAACTATATCTCGTATTTTTATGTAATGTAGATAGGCCATTTTAATGCTTTCTTTATCATTGTAAGTCTAGTTCTGACAAGCTGAATTAGGCAGGTGTCCCAGTAAGATTTGGAATATGTCCAAATGTCACCTTGGTTCATGACAAAGCTGACTGTCTTTCTTTAATTTAACTCTGACACTCCTTTGCTTACCCACATGGCCATTGAATCACAAGTATGAACACTGCATCAATCAAAATGAAAGTCATGTTTTCCCATATCTGCATGTTGCCTTTAATGTAAATCTGTTTCTATGTTTCTACATAGAAACAGATTTACATGCATTCTAGGCACCACTGTTAATGTATAACTATTTCTGTACTTATTGTTCAGATACACCTTTCCAGTATCACACAGTTTTCTCATGTGAAAAATGAAGCCTTCACTAAGTCACCTATTTCTTATATCATTATCAAGTAGTAGTACATTTCCATACGGAGACTTTGAATGAGACTATCGCTACAGGTCTGTATTGATAACATCCACTAAGAAGTAGTGTAAAAGTACATTTTTATGTCCATTTGGCTTTCTTAATAATAAAAAACACTCTTCACCATTAAACACAACAATTAGGTCTAATCCCAAAATCTTATCATTAAGACTGTCCACAGGCTAATTCAAGCTTGGCCTTTCCAGACTCTCACTAATAAACCAATTATTCATACTAATCATTAAGTAAATAATAATACAATTGTTGACTTCCCCACCCATAAATAAGGCATTAGAGCAGAAGAACAGGAATAACTGTTGTGTTGAGATGCCAATGTGGGAGTCACACATTGGCATCTCAACACAACAGTGTTGTCAAGACCAAACTTGACAGCAAACCCTGTCCTATAGTCACTTGTTGGTTATGATATTATTACTGTAGAGCAGGGGTCTCAAACTGTGACTACTATTTGGCTGTTCATTACACGCAGTGCTATTAAAATGCACATTTTATTTGTCACATACATCATTATACAGTGTACAACCTGCAGTGAAATGTGTTCTTCTGCATTTATCCATCCCCCCTTGGGGGGAGCAGTGAGCAGCCACCGGCGGCGCTTGGGGAGCTACAGCTAGGTGTCTCACTCAGGGACACACCTGGTATGTGGGTTGGCCTGGGTAACTCAGCTGGGAATCGAACACGGGTTTCCTGCTTTCTAGCCCTTTGCCTTAACCACTCTGCTACCAGGCTGCCATAAGGTATAAAATATCGTCCCGCGAGCCACAAGTCTGAGACCCCTGCTGTAGAGACTCACACCTGTTCACTCTGTCCTGTGTCCAAAGCACTATTAACCCTTCAGAATTAAAAGGCCTAAATAATTTTTTTTATAGATATACAGTAGTCAGAACCGTCTTATTTTTGAGACTGTGGTGTTTATTATGGTGTTCTCTGACGGCACAAATAGAATTTTTACTCATGGATCTCAGTCTTTATTGGTGTGAACAGCAGCTAGTATAGATCTGTCTTCCCCTGAAGATTTTAAGGACATAGCGCTGCAGGCCATACTTGTGACTCAAGATGAGACATGGACCATGTAATTAAAACATCACAAACAAACCAATCCCAGGACCTCACATGCTTTCTGTGTCAGTCTTTTCATTTCTGTGTTGATCCCATTACACCCACGCAGTGACAGTATTCCTACAGAGTAGCAACGATGCAGGGCAGATCCATAATTGGATCAGAAAGTGGAGAACGATCAATCTTATCTCCCTCCCTATTGGAGGTCCACTGGCTACTGTAGGCTGGTTAAATGATGCTGGTATAAATGCAAGTAAAATGATGGATCACAGTTTTTGAGTGTGAGTAATGTGTCTTGTGTGCAGACAGATTTGATAATGTTTTTGTTTATGGGCACTTGATCCTAAAAGGCATTGTTTCACAATGGCAGCATTTGCCGAAGTCTTCATTATAGCCTGGTGACGTGGCCTTTAGTGGTCAAGTCATGCATGCAACTGGTTTGATGTAGGACGCTATTGGAATTGTGTTATTGAAAACCTAGTCTGTCAATGAACAAGGATGTCTTATGGCTCTTTGGGCTGCCATCCAGCCCTCAACAGTCCGGGATTGTATTTTGTTTTAAAATGTTCCATTCATCTCTCACCCATGTTCTACAGGCTTCTGTGCACAGAATTCAGACAAACCAGTTCGATGTTAGAATATGAATTAGGTCTGTGGTAGATTAAACTAGCTGTCTGTTTACTTGCTATGTTGACAGTGAGGCAGTGACATCATTAGTGTAGGAGAACAAGGTCGCTTCATACGGTTTGTGAGACATTTAACCATTCAGGTTAAAACATATGAAGGAGAGACACCTGAATGTGAATTTAAGAATGGCCATATTGTTAGTTCAAGGATACTGAGCCACATATTAATGTGATGCATTTAAAAATGATCCCTGCTGAGTGTTTTTTAGTCACTAAGCAGAGACTTGTGTTGCACTAAAGAGACAAGAGCAGAGATGTGTGATGCAGCATTATCCTGGTGTCCTGTTTTCACAGTGAATTACATGTTATCCCTCCCGTCCAAGATTCCCTTTAGTATGTCCTGTACTTCTCTGACTGAATGAGAGACACAAGTCATTCTTGCTTTTACCTCAAGAATGAGGGGGGGGTAAACCCAGTGATGTTTAGTTCATCTGTCACTAGAACACAGCTAAAAGATTTTAGTTGCAGGGCCTGCTATTTGTGCAGCAGACAATAGCAACTTGTTTGCAGATGTTATCAAAATGTAAAGCTCACTACACAAGTCTTAAATAACAAAATAAATGCAAACTGGGAGATGTAGTACTCTTGAAGCAAAGCAGGCACCATGCCATGTGTGTAAGGTTTTTACCATGCATTCCTCTCACAAGAGGTAGAGAGGTCAGGATCTGTGAGATCTGTCCGATCTGCACCATTCATAGGGTCAGATCAGCAGCACCTTTCAACTGAAGGCAGCACTTCACAAAGTCAGCCTTGTCCTTTCCTCAGAGAAAGGCCTGTGGTAAAAGGCTGCACATAAAGTCTGGGCTATGTCAAGGCCCCAGATCATTGACATGGGAACAAGGGTACACATTACTGGTCAGCAGCTAGAAACCTTCTTACACATTTGTCTGAAACTAATGTAACATTGCTTAATTCTGTGATTTTCAGGATGTGTCATTTATTTCAGACATGGCGGACAATAACACAATCTTAAGACAAAGGAATGTTTCATCAAGACACGGCATGTCATTTTTCATGGTTTACTTGTCTGAAAACTACTCTTAACAACAGCCTTGAGAGGAGGAAATGTATTCTGATGTCCTTCATCAGCTTATCTGTTACTTTGTCTACTTTGTCTCACAGGACACAATAACATGTACAGATAGTGCAGGTAGTATGTAGGTCAAGAGGTATTTAGATTTTCACGGGAAAAATTGCATGTCAATGAGGTTGACTGATTATTGCAGTAAGCTCAGACTGGCTGCTGATCTAGTAGTAAGACGTTTCTGTTAACTGGAAAGTCTTGCATGTTTGTGCATTATAATAATCGGTTGTTGTTATGTTTACAATATGTGTGGTTCTAGGTTTTTCATTATAACATCATTCTAACATTAAATATCAACATTCAATATTGATTTTATTGGAAGAAGCGAGATATTGTACCAAAGACATTTTTATATATTAGATTCTAAGAAATACTATCTTATACTTACTCAGATAATTTGTTTCTCCCCAGGTCTTTTCTTAAAATGTAACAATTTGCAATTCAAATGTGCAATTCTTATTTTTACTTTCAAATTGTTTTACTCTCCTTCCTTCTTTGCTGTGTTGTGTCATTATGAGGCCCAGTGATCTTATAGGAACAAATTAAGTATTTGTATGTGGCCATGGTATGAAATTGATATGCTGCTGTTAGTTACATACATACTGTAATCTAATTTCCTCATATACAATTAAGCCCACCCTCAGTATCAGAGTAATACAGAGCAGCTCAAATAGTTGTTATAAAATTGCTAGAACATGTGATTGTCGGAACAGAATCTGAAATTGCTAGTGGAAATTAAAGTTGCAGACTTGCCTTCGTTTTTGTTATTTACCACAGCATGATGCTATGAAATTATGCTGATATCTGTGCAACTATGATGTATTCTGATTTCACACTGACAGTTTGTCTGTATGACTGTGTGCTACTCTGCTCATTTGAATGTAGAGTAAAAATGCATATAAAAGCAATGTATACCCGCAGGTTATTTTTCAAGCATTGGTTCGGCTGTCATAGTCAACTGACATAACTGGTATAACTAGTAGTAGGTAAAATGTTAAAATTAGAAGCAGCAAAATCAGCATTTTAATGAGGGCCTGGAGCCTTTTTTTAAATAATAATGATGATGATTTAGTCTATGGTTGATAGTTTGATGATTAACTTAGTGACACCTTGTCTTTTAGTAGAAAAATAATATGCTGCCCTTTTCTTTAGCATTAATCAATTATTATTTCTTATAGTATCTAATGTAATTTGAGTCACGTTTCTCTTTCTCTCTCTCTCTCTCTCTCCATTTTAGGGCATACTCCCTAGTTGACTCAAGCCAGGTGTCCACCTTCCTCATTTCCATTCTTCTCATTGTCTATGGCAGCTTCAGGTGAGTGACAATAAATAATCATTTGTCAAGAGGATAGTGGACTTACAGAGCACTGTCATTGCACATCAGTAAAAAATATAAACCTTTCTATAGTTTCTAAAATAATAGTTTATATTCCAACCCACAATCACAGGCCTGTTGCTTTTAGTGCCCAAAAGTACTAAAATAATCTAACAAATTTATTTTATGTTAAAATATCTTGTGAAAATGATTTATTCACCATGTATTTGTAGGTGGATTTGGGGGTTAAATGTAGCAAAAAAGCATGTTTTGTTTTTATAAACAAACACTTGTTGCTGGACTTTTTTAGTGTACTTTGTGAATGGTAGGTGTAACGTGATTTTAATACATTAACTACATCAAAAAGATCTATAGCTCTGCTTACAGTGTTTAGATTAATTTAGTTGCATTGGAACCTTGACCAAAGCACATTAATTTTAGATGAATGTTATCAGGAAAATGGCTTCAAAGAGTATGATTCCAAGCCGGAGTTCAGAGGCAAGTGTGTTTTTCTCACTCATCTGTTACTGGATTCTCCTGCTTTATTGATATTCCTCAGGTGAAATAGGAAAGTTAGAGATTTCCTCTATATGCGAGGTTGAGAATAACTCCAAGGATCCTTATAGTAGAACTTGAAACTCTACCATGCAGAGTATATATATAAATGATTAGGTAGCATATCTGATGTTTTTAAGTCAGAAGTGCAGCACAGAACTACAGGACATCCAGGCCTTTGTCCTTTACGCAAGCTTGTTTGACTAATTGATTGGATTAATATAGAGAGGAGCTTGTTGTTTGAAGCTAGGTGAAGACTTTTGGTGACTCGTGTTAGTGCTGTTTCTGTACTATGATGTACTCTAAGTCCAGACTTGAAATGTTCATAAAAATTGTTCTTGCACAGGTCACGTATTTGCTTTGCAACTGCTTTCCCAAGGATTTTAGAGACAAAGGGCAGATTGTATATCTGTCTATAATTGGCTAAAAAGCCTGAGTCAAGAGTAGACTTTTTTTATAGAGTAAAGTATGTGGTACATCCTGTTGGTAAAGACAATGATCTGATCTTATATGCACATGCTGATTTAAGGTACATGAAATTATAATTTGGGCATTCTACTGCAGCAGCAGCGGTTGCTGTGCTTTTTTTTGTGCCAGTAGACAATGGTGGACTCTCAAAAAACCAATTGCTCCACTTTCATTCAAGCTACTTGTGCCACCATGGATGGCCAGTTTCAAATGGCATATTTGGCACTAGTATATTGAAATCCAGGACATGTCCAATAAACAAATACCCACATATCCAATTATTTGGGTCCAGATCTACTGAAAACATTTACCGCCATATGTCAGACGAATATCAAGAGTTTACAACAGTGAGTGGTTTTATTAAATGCAGTAGTGATGTGGTTATTATCAACATCTACATGACTGTTAAAATCACCCACTTTCATTCAAGAAGGGTAAATGACATATTTCATTCTGGAAATGCTTACAAAGCTATTTCTAAGGCTTTGGGACTCCAACAAACCACAGTAAGAGCCATTATGCAGAACTAAGAAAAATGGGAGCAGTGGTAAACCTCATCAGGACTGACTGGCCTATCAAAATGACTTCAAATGAACAATGGTGACTTATCCAAGAGCTCATAAAGAAACTCTAAACAGCATCTAAAGAATTGGAGGCCTCACTTGTCTCAGTTAAGGTCAGTGTTCAAGAATTAGCGATAAAAAAGAGACTGGGCAAAAGTCTCAGAGCTCCAGGGTAAAAGCCACAGCTAATCAAAAAGAACACAAAGGTTTGTCTGACATTTGCCAAAAAGTATCCCCAAGAGTTTAGGTCAAACATTCTCTGAACTTGCCATAATTAATAGAACTATGAATTTTGCGCTCTACCAGAAAGAAATGTTTCTCTATTCAAGCACACTTTGGTTATGCAACAGGACAATGATCAGAAACACTCCAGCAAGACCACCTCTGAAATTTTTACCACAAAATTAAAGTTTTGAAACAGCCTAGTCAACATCCGGAGATGCTGTGGCATGAACTTAAACAAGCAGTTCCATCTTGAAAATGGCTGATGTAAAGAAGAGTGGGACGACATTTCTCCACAGTGATGTGAAAGACTCATTGCCAGTTACCTCAAGCACTTAATTGCAGCTGTTGCCACCAAGGGTGGCACAACCAGTAATTAGGTTTAGGTGTCAGTTGCTTTATCATGTATAGCCAGGCAGATTTAGACAGAATGTTCCCCTAAAATAAATGAACTCTTCAAAATGGTTTCAGATTTATATAATGTAGGTGGTCAAGGGGCAGAGCTGTAAAGAAGAGAGTTGTACAACAAATCATCTCTGCATCCTGCAAGTTTTCAAATCATCTGTGCTGGACATTGTATAGACACTTAGCAGTCGAATTGCGACATGCAGCTGTTGTTATTAAAGGCTCTCTTTGACAACATTTGGATCTAAATGTGACTAAAGTGATGCATAAAAGATCTGATCTTGTTAAATAACTTGTTTAGAGTCAAAAACCTTTTCACAGCTGATATTTTGACTTCGAGCAGAAAAGCAAAAGTGTTCAGTAAGTCGTGACGGACTGATGTGTACAATTAAAGTTAAATAGCAGACTTGAGAAAGCAGGGGGGGACAGTGTGAAGGAAATGTTTTTTTATTTCCAATGATGAAATGTCTAAAATTCAATAGAAAACATATATAGCCAAAAAAATGCATAACCTTAGTCGGGCCACAAATGGAAATCCGTATAGTGAAAATGCAACTAATAAATGTTTTTGCCAGCTGTAACCACTTATTAGGTTTAGGTGGCAATTACTTTTCCACATAGGGCCAGGCAGGTTTGGGCAGTTACTTTTAATAAATGAAAACATTATTTTAAAACCTCCTTTTGTATTTTCTCACGTTACTGTTGAGTAATATCATAATTTGTTTGATATCAGTGTGTGTATGCAAAAATATATATCTTGCCAGCTTTTGATTTTCTTTGTTATTTTTTTTATTACGCTAAAAAACTATTCTATTCTATTCTATTGACAAAGAGATGCATATGCACACAGCCATTACTTTTCAGGAGGCATAGTCTCTTACTCTCTGTAAAAGTAAAAATCTTGTGCCACATAACACCTGCTTATATATTTTGAAAATTTTATTTACTGATATCATCATCCAACATACTCTTCCCTCTCCCTTCTGTCTCCGTCTTCTCTCTACAGATCATTAAACATGGATTGTGAAAATCAGGAGAAGGATAAAGATGGTAACCCCACGACAACAGGGTCTTTCAATAACAACACAAACAACAGTGAGTGTTACGCACAGTTTATAGCATGGCCCTAAATTTATGAGTGTATTGGATTTTCACTGAGTCACTTATTGGTTTGTTGTTGTGCGTGCAGACAAATTTTCAAAACAGTAATGGTTCTAAATAACTCTGAATTGTTTTTCAGGTATTCAGACAATAGACTCCACACAGGCCCTGTTCCTGCCAATAGGAGCCTCTGTGTCTCTGCTTGTCATGTTCTTCTTCTTTGACTCGGTACAAGTGGTCTTCACTATCTGCACTGCAGGTGATTACTGCTCTTTAGCATTATGCAGAACACGGTAGCTGTCGATCTTAAGCATAATGTGGTTCATTATAATGGTTTTCAATTGTTACACACTGGGGGATGGCTTCATTATTGAAACTGTAAAGATGGTTGCCACATGACAGAGAACTATTTGAACAAGCAGTTCAGGGTTTTTAGGCCTTTGGTCTCACTGTTCTCTCACTCTTTTCATCAGTTCTTGCAACAATTGCATTTGCATTCCTCCTGCTGCCAATGTGCCAGTATCTGACCAGACCATGTGCCCCACAGAACAAGTAAGGATATCCTGTTGATTCCTTGTATGTCTACATGATGTTTATTATTGACCAGACTGCTTCATGCTGGTTTTCTATAAATATTTATAAAGATCTCTGGTCCAGTATCCAACTGCACAATAAAAAATACAACTTGCTGAAAAATGAAACTAATTGGCAAGACTTAAGAACTCTTTGAGATGTGGGAAAAAGCTAGCTATAGCTAGCTAGTGTTAAAATTAGTTAGCAATTCTAATTAAACATCCCTTAGGTTTGCTGTGGAGGGTTAGCGAAGCAAAGCATGTGACAGCTTCACAGTAACTTACTGTCACTCTGAGCGATTGTGAATCTTTAACCACCTTTGTTGAATGCGCGTCAGTCCATATGAAACACAAACGCAAATTACTGTTTAAAGCGAGTTATGACGTAAGCCTCGACTCAAAAAAAAACACCTAACCCATTGAGCTACCAGGCCGCAGTTTAGTAGCGGTAAAACCTGAAGAATCACTCATGCAATAATCAATACAAATACCTCCTCCCTTTGTCTGAGTTGGTAATAACGCTGCCTTCAAAAACAACATTTTTGTCCATCAATCTTTAACTTGTTTTTTGTAACTTACACGGCATGATCTTGCTGCCCTTATATCTAGCTTTTTGCTTATATTTAGCTTAGCTAGCATTAGCTAAAGAACAATCATCCATGAGCTGCTCAGACACTAAATGATTTCCATTTTATCAATTAAAAGAAAGAGTATCATCCTCACACTATCCCTCATTCAACTCTGTTGCCCATGTAAATCAGTGCAATTTTACTCTAGTTGTTCTTAGCACAGCCTTACTTGGTGGTAAAGTATTAGCCTGTATTTGTTTTCTGGTTTTCACGGTGTCACTTGTTTGTGTTTTTGCAGGATTTCGTTTGGCTGCTGTGGGCGCTTCACTCTTGCCGAGCTCCTGTCTTTCTCCCTTTCCGTTATGTTGGTGCTCATCTGGGTGTTGACTGGACATTGGCTTCTCATGGATGGTGCGTTACTCCGTCATTTGTCATTGTGTTTTGCATTAACCAGAATTTACTATACTCCAGGAAGTTGTTTTGCAAGAGATAGTGGTGTAGCAGATAAGACACATTTGTCTGAGCTGAATGTCCTATAGACAGTGATATTAGTGGATGTTTGAATTATGCAGCAATAAACCATAATGATCAGTATTAAAAGAGCAGCATAGAAAGAGCACTTTATTATCAAAGTAGTAATTAGAAAATAATGAATCTCCAAGTAAAATGCACTTAACATTAGCGCAACTTTGATGCCACATGGAAATTAAATGAAACCATTATGGTTATCGGTAAAGTAAAGATTCTGAGTTTTCGTCTTGAGGTAGAAGGAACATCTGGTGACTGATACAATATTAACCCTATTTAGTAACACTATTTCTGTCCTACAGTGTCTCGTATGCTAACACAGGAATATACCCAGTGTGTTGGTCAGCTGCTATTTACAACACAACTGGCACCTAACTTGATCAAAGTTGGTGTTTTAGTGAAATACTTTTGACGTGGAGAAATGTGTGCGTGTGTTGCTAAGACATAGGGCAACGTTGCCTCTGCATCACCAAAAATAAGAGAACCCACAACCGTGGCGGCATGATGGCTCAGTGGGTAGAGCAGTCGTCTTCAAACCCCGAGCCACATGACGAGGTGTTCTTGGACACCAAAGCGCCGTAGTGGCGCTGACACAGGTCTAGCAGCTGTCTAAACAACAATTCCCACAAGGGAATCAAGTATCGTATAAAGTATCAGTTATCATCATCATTATTAGTTTTACTGACTTGCTGATTTTACCCTAAAATATCATTTTAATTACAGCATAATTTCAAGATGCCCCTTTTTATGAAGAACCTACACTGTTTTATATTGTTTGTTTTTTACATAAAACCCTTGTTAAATGTCGGCACTTATAGTATATGCTCATACAAAATACACCCACATGTAAAATGTAATCATAATAATCTAATTAATTAGGCTCACTGCGTGCATCATAATAAATTAAATAGCATCTGTGTACCAGTAAAACATTTCCTGTGTTGATCTTTTACTTAATTTCCTGCTAACACGAATGTGGAATTGTGTTTTTGCTCTCCTTAGCTTTGGCCATGGGCTTGTGTGTCGCTATGATAGCCTTCGTACGGCTTCCCAGTCTGAAGGTGTCTTGCTTGCTACTGTCGGGACTGCTCATATATGATGTGTTCTGGGTAAGAAATACTCCGTTGTCAGACTTGACTAGTATGAAAGCTGGACACAAAGTTGTATGTTTCAGCTTATGAAAGCTTTGAAATCTGTTCTCAAGAAGCTGCATAGTTGCTTCTCATTGATATTGAGTCACCACATATTGAGCACTGAATTCACTGTTATTTCCCCACTAACGCACACCGTTCATATTCACAATGCTGTAACTGGCAAACACACAAACAGAAAATTACACCAGCAGAATATTCTGACATTTGTAATCTAGTGCTGGAACCGTGAACAGGAAATTCATTTGAGTTTTGTGACAGTTGGTCAATAAAAAAATAAAATGTAAATTTGATACCTGTTTTGAATAACTTTTTTTAAATTTCTCTCCAGGTGTTCTTCTCAGCTTACATCTTCAACAGTAATGTTATGGTCAAAGTTGCCACCCAACCTGCTGAAAATCCCATAGATGTTCTGTCCAGGAAGCTCCACCTGGGGCCAGGGATGGGTCGCGATGTCCCCCGCCTCTCACTACCTGGCAAACTGGTCTTTCCCAGGTAAGAATAGTGGATCACGATTAACAGTCTTCATCTCAAATTTTTATTTAGATTATTGATTTTTTGTTTAATGGTGAAATTCTAGCACTTTAAACCTTTGTTTGTTTGTTTTTCCATCAATGCAGTTCCACAGGAAGTCACTTCTCAATGCTTGGAATAGGAGACATTGTGATGCCGGGACTGCTGTTGTGCTTTGTCCTGCGTTATGATAACTATAAGAAGCAAGCAACTGGGGAAGTCCCAGGGCCTGGTAACATGTCCGGACGCATGCAGCGCGTCTCTTATTTCCACTGTACTCTCATTGGATACTTCGTGGGTAAGCAATCAATGGATGGATGGGTGTAGAAGATCAAGGGTCCTTTTTAGTTTTGAGTGTTGGAGGTGATAGTAGTTGTGTGTGTAGCTTTGATTTTGAAGTTTTTATAAATGCATGGTTATTCTAAACAGTTTTTTGTTTTACACTGAACATGTTGTTGCTGTTCTCAGGTCTGCTGACTGCCACTGTGGCCTCCAGGATCCATCGTGCTGCTCAGCCCGCTCTGCTCTACCTGGTGCCCTTCACCCTGCTGCCTCTGCTCACTATGGCCTACCTTAAGGTACAGTGAGGGAGTGGCTCAACAGAAGTTATTTAGTTTAAACATATAGCTCAACTAGGACAGTTTCCTTGAATTATATCATTGTAAAGTAAAACTGAAGGACATGCAAAGGACACCTTTATATTTGTTTGCTAAAATGTGTAAAGGTCGCAGGTTGACCGACGGGTGTTCTCAGGGTACATTTTTTCTTTTTCTTTACTTTAACAGTGCAGCGAACTTAGTAGTTGAAATAAAATTCACTCACATGTGTTTGAATGCAATCTGTTCTTTTGATTCCTTGTAGAAATGTTACATGTAATAAACAGGTCTTCATTGTAACTGTTACCAGCGTAACCTCTGCTACAAACGTAACCTCTGCTACAAACGTAACCTCTGCTACAAACGTAACCTCTGCTACAAACGCACTACTGACTGCACTAAAACCTAGCTTACAGTTGTATGTGCCTCTTTTTTACTCCCTCCTGTGACAACTGTTTTCACATTTTATTTTTAGACGAGGCTGTTTAATCAATCATCAGTGACCTATAAAAGCTGCCTAAAAAATACTTAGACAGCTGAGAGCAAGTATAAAGGATCTTGGTAAACGTAATGCCAGACTCATCATTTGTCTTTGTGCTCCGCAGGGAGATTTGCGGCGCATGTGGTCTGAGCCCTTCCATGCCAAGACCAGCAGCTCCCGCTTCCTGGAGGTATGATGCACCCTGGGATAAACGATCAGCGTTGGGAGGACTACCGATCCTATCCCTGAATTAGAGGGAAGGAGAGAGGGCACACTCACAGTGAGGCCATGTTGTCATCACTCGTTCATGCTTTCCGCCAATCTTCTGTGAAAACCCTCAGAAGGACACCAGTGTGTGGATCACAACGCCCCAACACAACTCATCTTTGGTCCCCACATCCTCCCCTCTACGTCCTCTTTTCTGTTTATTTCCTTCGTTGTTGCACATCCTGTCTGTACTGCTTTTGTTCTACCCCCCTCCCTCTCCTCTTTTTCCGTTTTTGTTCCCTTGGTCTCATTTGCTACATCACCCCCAACCCCACCACCCCCATGGCCTCCTTCATTCGTCGGGCCTCTTCTTTACGTTTTCCATGTTCCTCTGTGTTTTTAATTTCCTCTGCATCGCTGTTTGTCAATGACTCAGATGAACACAAGCCACCCTTCTGCGGACTTACAGTTGTGAGACATGGCTGGGGTTTACATATATTTTTTTAGCGTTGTTGTGGTCATCATCATTATTATTGTTAATATTATTATTATGGAACGATGTAAACAAACGGAGAAGAGACGGAGTGCTGCGATCGCACACGCCACTGCTCTGGATTAGTGACAGAGTAAAAGAGAAGAGTCTTCCCCCTCCATCTGTCTCCCCCACAGGCTTTCTTCTTTCGTCCCATCATCTCTGTACAATGGCTTCTCCCCAGTGCTCCATTGCTCCTCCAACACTCCCTGCAAGCCCATCCTTCCTCTGTTCATCAGCTCTCCCCACCCTCACAATTAACTATGTATTTTATTTAGAAAAATTTTATTCTTGGCATATACAGAAATGATGCATTATAAATTGTTAAGCTGCTCCCAGTGTTTGAGGGGGCACTTCTATTTGTATATATGTGTACACATGTATTTGCGGTATCTTGAGTTTGTATTTGTGTTGGGGAGCATGTGGTGGGAAACTGACGCCAGCCAGCAGCTGAGCTGTGGTAAAACCTTTGCTGCAGCTGTGTAAAGTCAACCACTTAGCATCCATCATTCTGAGGCTGTTTTCTAAAGTTTGTTGGCTTGTGTGATAGAAACATAGCTAATGGATTTTTGGAGAAAAAAACAAAATAAGAACAAGATATACATCTTCATCAGTGGCTGGAGATGACGGTTAGTTTCCTGCTCTGGTGTTGGTGTGTTTGAGCGTGTGTGAGAGAAAACAGGTGAGTGAGCAGTTTTACTTGGATCTTATTTGCAATCATGAACTTGTTCATAACAATAACAATAGTCAGGTTTCTATTGAGCTGAGTGTTTCCGATCAGACTGTCACAAACACATGACCAGTGGAATGGAAACTGTTTAATCTTGTAAAAATTTGTTTTCAACGCCATCAGATTTATTTTTTAGCTTTTCTATGGACAGGTGGTAATGTAAACAGTGTTTTCTGTTTTGTTTTGTTTTTTCAAATAAATAATTTTGAATTAATTTAAAAAGCTTTTTATCGTGAAACAACATCATGCTGGGTTTTGTACTGCGTTTTGTACACATCCTATATGTACATGTATTTATGGTCATGGGAACACTAAAATGAGCTTATTTCATCTTTCAAGACTTGATGATAAATGTCTGAGCATGATTATATCAAATCACTTTTTAACTATTACGATAAATGACTTAGGAATAACAGCACATCTCATCTGAACTTTGTAAATGTCAGTGTTTCACCTCAGTTTCTGCAGACCTGACTATTGTGAATGTTTGGACTTGAAGCGTGGAAATAAGGGTTAGTGGAATATGAAGATGTACCGCAGTTATATTCCTATGTAGTTAGAAAGGTGTGTGTGTCTGAGAGAGTGTGAGCGCGCGCGTGTGTCTGATCAGATAACATCGTCATGTCTGAACTTAGGGAGAGGAGAAAATCAATTATGCCCTTCACAAATCCAAAAATGGAAATTAGAAACTAAAGCTTGTTCTTTCTGTCACCAGTTGGTACCTGACAGTCTTGCAGTCTTTTTTTTTTTTTTTTTTTTTTTTATTTTTGGGTCCATCCAGTTTTGTGGTGCTTTTCAGTTAATATTTAATGTATAATGGAAGAAGTGAAAATGAGTACAACAGGAAGTCTGAAATATGTACAAATGAAGCAGTTTGCTGGCTTTTTATTTCATTTTTACTTTTTTATGCTATCTGGCCGTGCATGTTAATTGTACAGTGTATCATTTCTTAGACTACGGGGCTACTACTGACCAACATAGAGGCACTGGACCTATGAGCTTACGTCAGTGGGTAGCAGAGGGGCGGAGGGTCAGAAAGACTGATTGATCAGCTCTGACTCATTCACAAAGGCTGAATGGTTTTACCTGGACGGAGTCAGGGGTTGGGACATCCAGCCTGCTGCTCAGTGCAGTCATCTAAACTCAGACAGTGTGGAACTACAAGCCCTCATCACCTCTTTATGGACATGGCAAGGAAATATAGATTTATATACACACACATTTATGTATATATTCATTGGATATATATATGTATGTGTGTGTATACATAATTTAATAACTGATGACTCAAGGTGATGATAAGTTTTGTTTTTTATAGAAAATGGTTTCGCTTTTACCCCCTTGTTTGTAAAGTTAATTTTATTCTTTGGTGTTTTAGTTTCGCCGTTTTTCTTTCCACCTCTTTTCCCTTCCAGCAGAGGACTACAGCTCTGTGGGTGCATTGATATTACGACTGAATGGATTCTGTATAGAACAATGGTGAATAAAATAAAATAAGAACTGTGTAGTGAAACATGAACCCTGAAGCGCTTGATCTAAAACATTTTGTCTCCTTTTAATCCTTCCCTTTGCCCCCAACCCCCCCACCCCCTTCTTTCCCTCCTCGTTCAGCATTCTGCTGTAAATAAACATGACTCTAACTGTAACTGTCTCATTGGGTCTCTCTAATTTTTTATTGTAGTCCGTTTAACATCTGCGTTTTACTGCTCATAGTGTTATATTTCTTTGTGTTGTTTTTCTTGTTTATTAGGAGAGATTATGCTTCTCTTGCACAGATTTTCAGTCAGTTTCACCAAAACACAATGATTAAGAAATAGTGAAAGAATCATTTTGTGCATTGACGGTTTGAGATTATTCACCAAAATAATGAAACCGTGAGCTGGTTCTCCTGCATTTGACAGCTGCATTGAGCCCCTTCTCCTAAACCTGTTCGAATGAATGCACACTTAGATTATTGACACTCAGGGACAATAAGAATTATTTTTTGAATGAATAATTCAGTAAATCCATTATTTAGGTAATGGGTATGAAACAATGTGTCTGCTGTCACTTTGATGACTAAATGTTTTTTTCAGTATCAGCTGTGAGCTAAACATTGGTTTAGTTTTTGACTATTAGCATAAACTTGAAATAAAATTGATTTTGGTTTATGACATTTTCATCCTGAGATAGTGAACATGTAACTACCTCTAAAATTGTCCAGTTACTGCACTATATATACTTTGTGAACAGTACATCACATTATGTTATTGAATCACTTCACAGCTAAAGCAGTTCACACAATAAAATCTACACAAAACACTGTCCATATATATGTAGGTACATATACAGTATATACACAACTACACCAACAGCTCATAGGTTTTTTTGTTCATTTTCACCTTCCCACCAGCCTCAATCTGTATTTGAATGTGCCATTAATTTAGATATGTGCGGATTCAACCCACTCCAGCAGGTGGCGACCCAGTATAAACGTCTGGGAACACTTCAGAAAGGCCTGATATTGTACTGTGAACACCAAGCTCTACATGGTTTTCATATTGTGTATCGAGATCTCCATCAGTCTTATGAACTTATTGCGCCTCATTAGAGTTTATTTACATCCATTTACATAAAACCCACAGCAGTGTAGAATTTATACCTAAATAAAAGACATAACCTGCTGAGTCTTCGACGAGGTGAGGAAAGTTGCAGACTTAAACAACAGAAGAAGTAAGTCATTGCTTGATCAGGCAGTTAACTGAAATGAAACACATGCTCTTATTAAAGCAAAGTAATTGGACCCTGCAGGGCAGCATAAAAGAACTGGTGAGTCGATCTCCATGGGAAAATGGCTCCTTCAATGACAGAGCAAAGACGCTGAGTCAAGAGTTTATAGAGGAGCTGCAGCAGAGTGGGTTGTCGGGTGGATCTGTTGGATTCACTGATCACTGTCATTGTATTAAAATGACATACGTGGGATAAACGTAGAAAAATGCATGAACGGCCAGCTAAATGAAAAGAAGAGAAGAACTCTGCAGTTCAAATTTTGACTTGCTGGGTAGGCGAAGTGGAGAGTGGGGGGGTGAAGCGCAGGACACTAGGTGGGTGGGTGAGTAGCAGTGGTGGAAGGTCAGTGAGGTCAAGGCAGGCACGGTCCACCCCCTTTCACCTATTGGCCAGAGCGGTCAAGTCCTGTGCCGCTTTGAAGCCCTGAAGTGTGCAGAATTCCATCATGGTCAAGAGGATTGTAGCATGTCATTTGTAGGAAATTTTGGCGAGATGGTCCGAGGTTGGCCCACGTGTGGAATGCAGGGTTTTGCATTTAGAGGCGCTCAGAAGTCGTGATCCTGTAAGTGCAGACAGGCAGGTGATAGGGCAGCACCAATTAGTGAATGCAGGAATCACGTGTGGTTTTTATTAGGAGGTACAGAAAGTCTGGGATTTACAGGTTCCGTGTAGGATCTCTGAAATGCCACGAATTTAGGTTTCACATTCACTGTGTGCAAAGAAACAGCCAAAGGAACATTAATCACACGGATTTAAGCTACTTTGTTGAAGGTGATGTGTTTAAATACATACTTGACACGTTTGTCTGAATTTTGGCTAAATGCCTTTAAAATGATGCAGACACGTCATGAAGTGGAAATATTTCATCCAGCTTCAGATAAGTGGCATCAGAAAGTGTTCCTGCACAAACCCATTTTCTGTGTTTCTCACTCCAACTGCTGAACATATAACTGGGAAAAGCTCATGATACGTTTCAGAGTGAGTAGCACATAAAGGCAGCCGGTGCAGGTAATTTAAAAAGTGCTGGTATTTATTGGTGGTGGCCCCTGCTCATGTTAATGGCAGAGAGGTTCCTTCCCCTTCTTGTGCTGCTCTCTTCCATTCAGGCATTCCTGACTTGTTTAAATAAGGCCTGCCTGCCTCACTGGGTACGAGTGGATTCCCCTCTGGCCCTTTGCCCTTTGACCTAAAGTGCATTCCATATGTAAAGTGAGGAATTCCTCTGAAGTTCAGTTAATGGGGTTGAGTTTTTTCATCCTTTGGACTCTGCTCATGCCCTCGCCCTTTGGACCGGTGAAAAACAAGCTCCATGTACACTTATCGGGCGCCTGTGAGTTATGGATGAGGTTTGTTGTTTATTGTTGGTGATTAAAAATCGATGTGTACCAGCAGCAGATGTGGAGCTTCAATAAATTACTCTAATAATGCTGTGGGATCATGACTAATTGATTTAATGGAGGATGTTGCGGAGCGGAGGTTTTTGAGGAAATGGAGTTCCTAGAACTCAGTGTGGCAGGAATGATGTTATTGATATCAAAAGAGACAGGTGTTCAAGTGTGAAGTCATGTTAGTGTTTGCAGAATTGTTTCTATTAGGCAATTTACCTAATGCAGAAATAACAAACGAAACCATTTCCAGAGCAGACCCCATAGCTGTATGTGAACTATACAGTATGGTGTGCTGGATGAAGAATCCACCTTTTCCCTCTAACTTTTGTTTTTCTTTCGAGCTTGTTAAAACCCAGAATAAAAGTACAAAGGTTACTGTATAAACTACAACTTTTGATGGGCTTTCCGTGAAGGTGACAAAACTGCACACAATGCAGTATTACTATTCCACAAAATACAAAGATAGTTTTGTATATCTGCTGGGTTACAAGCATGTTGCTGCATTTGTGCCAGTAAGCGTTTCAGAGACCAAGATACGAAGTGATGTAAAAGGTTAAACTCAGTCGAACAGCTTGCGTGAACCAACTTCATGAAACTGCAGTAAATATTTTAACTTTGGAAAAAATTTCCTACTTAGATGAAAATCTATTAAATGTTCAAATAAGATTTCGGAGGAAAAAAAAACACAAATGTTACTGAAACATTTTCGATTAGAGATTTCTGACACAGTTTATCAGTTAAATAAACACACCTGTAAGCATTTCAATAAAACGAAATACAATTACTTTATTGTGTGACATTCGTCTACTTCAAGTCCACTACAATATAAAGAATGATGTTTTCCCCACTACATTTGACAGTTAGTAGTTTATAGTTGTAGATATACATATAACATACATATTATATGTTAGAAAAAAAAAACTTGAGGCATCTTTGTGGATTAAACTTCTCCGCAACCGCATTTCAGCCACTTACAACATTAAACACATCAATGACAAAATCCCAATAGTAACAGATATGATGAAAGGTAACGTTGCACAATTTGCGCTTTTGCTTTGAATTTTATTTGAGGTACTTTAGTAGCAAAAACACGCGATGAAACAATCCTAAGAACGTTTTCTGAGCTGTTGGAGAGGGACTGTTGACTCTAAGCAGACCACTGGTGGTAAAGAAAATAAAAAGAAAAAAGCGTGCTGTTTTACACATCCTGATTTATGAACCTAGAGGTCTTTAAGTAGCAAAGTATCAACATTTCTGAGGAGATTTCCCTGGTAAAGTCGGGGACAGTGGAGAGCACGCCAGAGCTCCTTCGTGTATGTGAAGGTGGATCATGGGTGGAGGTTCCTCTGCTGTTGTGCTTCAGGAGCCCTGTGTGCTGTTGGAGACGCTGTAAAAGGCTCTGCCACCCACACAGCTGGAATGTCATGCATGCAGTCCATAGAGTCTGTTTCAAGAGGGAGGCAGATGGGGGAAGGAGGAGAGGTGGGGAGGGGAGGGGAGCCCTCTTTGGTAGAGACTGGGTGTTTGAGGTGGGGTCTACTACTACTACTACCACTACTTCATGAAAAAGATGAAGCCGAATGCCTACCTCCCACCCTCCCCAAACTTCTCCATTAACCCTTTTTCCTTTTTTTTTTTTTTTTAGGTGGGAACTTATCAATGACGATCCATCACTGCTGTTTGGTCTCCGGCCTGTGAGAGGAGAGAGGAAATGTGGAGAGAGACATGAGATGGAAGGATGGGGGTTGGGAGAGGTTAAAGGGCAGAGGAAGAAAGGAGGTACATTTTCGGAGGATGGGAGGCTGAAAAAAAAGAGGGAACAATAACTCCCATGGTTAAAAGGCTTTTCTTAGCCCCCACGACACCTCACACAGTTTAAAGTCAGGCTGCTCAACATGAAGTGGTCGTTTCAAGAAACATTTTCCAAAGCATGAAACTTCTTTTTCTCTTCCTTTTTTTCTCTGGTTACCTGCCTCCACCCTAATTTTTTCACATGTTTATCTCTTTCTGTTTTCTACATTAAAAGCATGTGAGTTACTCGTGTCTTTGTTTTAAGATTATTGTTTCTGTTTCCAAAATTCCTTTTTTTTTAGAAATTAGACAAAAAAATGAAAGAATATTTTATTGTTAAATATCTTCACTTGATTTTAGAGAAATAAACTTGTTAAAATTTAGGCCTACACATTTGATGGGGTTACATTTGTTCTTTACGTAACAGGAAAACATTTCTTTGTTTTAAGAAATTAGTAATTTTGCAGTAATTTTATTAACACTCATTATTGTTTAAATATTAGGCCTGTTTTTAGAAGAAGTTGTATTTTCAGTAATGTTGAAAATCATTTCTTGACATTGTTTTTTTTTAAACACCTGTTAAGTTCTTAAAATGTTACAGTTTTATGTTTTTTTTCATGCAGCTGCACAACAAAAAGCCCAGAGACGTATATAAAGGAAAGAAGCATGTTAGAATTAATCATGGGAAATAGTTTTTGTGTGGTTCACGTGTGGATTTCTGTGGGTGAGTCGTTAAATGTTTTTAATGTTTCTTCTTTAACATGATTTGTTGTCTTTCTACAGCAGCAAGGCTTTTTTTTATTTATAGAATGAAAAATAAATAAATTTGATTTCAACACATCAGAAACTTCACAAATCGATACATCTACAAATACATGCAAACCAACAAACTGATTTGTTGATATCTGTAAATTAGATGAAGCGAAATGTGACGTTTTAACCCTCATTTTATTCATTGTTTGATTTCAAAAGATTCAGTTGATTTGACATTTTAAATGCACAAATCTGTTCCAATAAATCTTTCTGCACATTATTGGAGTTTAGTCTGTCTTAAAGCCACAAAAACAACCAACAAACTAACCACATTTCAACAATGCAAATATTTATAGGGCCCTTTCCACAGTGGAATGGTTTAAACTAATTTGTGTTGGTGGAGGGAAAAGCAACTAAGGTATTAGTTATGTGATCTTATTAAATATTTTTATTAAGTCTGAGGAAATTAGGAATAATAGTTCTAGCAAATGATGAGACATTTTTATCCACTGTGAGAGCAGATCTCAGATACCTAAGTGGTAAATGAACACCAAATCATTTCAGTTATCACACTGTGTGATATTTGTGATGTATCTGAGGAATGAATCCCATGTGCCACAAAAAATAGTTTTGATTTTCACAAACTGTGGACTCACTGTTCAAACAGTGTGAGCACTGTTAAGCTGAGGAGAATATCAGTGTGTGGATCTGTTCATGACGTTTATTTCTGATTCATGTAATAACTTTTAAACTTGGACATATTAGCATTGATTCTTTCAATTGTCTGTTTTCATTAGTTTGTAAATTTGAAAAGAAAATCCAACAGCTCTGGAAAACTGAAAATCAGATCAACAAGATGTCTGATGTTCAGCTTCACAAGTCATAAACTTTGACAGGACACTTTCAGATTAGTCTTGTGGGACAGGAGTCACCGGAAAAGTCTCTGTAAAGAGGCATCACTGCTCCAAACCTTGACCGGATCCATCATGCTCCGCCTTACATCAAACATTTTCTGCCGACTGGCTGCACAATCAGATTCCTTCTGAGTGGGCTAGACTCGGGTGGGTGTGTGGGGAGGAAAAAGTGGGCCCTCTCCCACTGGATAATGCCATTATTTCGGCTCCTCTGGCCAGGAATGCCAAATTTCACAGCCCGCTACTCCTCTCTGTGCGTCAATCAAAGCTTCGCAAGGGGCCGAGGCGCGCATTTGGTCCGCCTCCAGCATCGTGTGAGGCTGATCCAACCACTGATCCCTCACCAACTATATCAATACATGTTCGTCCTGCAGGTTCTCACCCAAACGTCACACATTTAGAATTAGTGAAATTACTCTAATTAGTGCTTAACAGTTTTTGTAGTTAGATGTTTATTGCTCGGAATTCAAAGCGAAATCTACATTTCTATAAAAAATCGATTATTTAAAATCGATCAATATTCCAGGCCAGGTCCCCTCTGCCTGAGAGAAGGTAAACCCGGATTAATTCGTGTTTGAGCTAATGAACAGCACTACTGCCTGTGCACACGGGCCAATTAGAGGCTGATCACAACCCCCTTTGTGACAGCGCAAAATGCTTTTGCGCCAAAATCTAAATAAAATCATTAGCGACCAAGTGTCCAGATGCTGTGCGTGGATATGATGAGAAATTTGTGAATGGGACTTTAATAATCGGGCATTCGTTGAGCGCCGTGACGCTTCCCAGCGCGCCGCCAATCCCGTGCCAGCTGGAAATGTTGAACACGCTGAAACCAAACCAATGGCTCATCATATAGCAAAGACTAGCGCAAGAAGAGGCCAATCAGTGGGAGGCATGCAAACGAGGAATTTTCTCCGGCAGGCTCTGAATGTCAAGTAGTTAAAGATGGAGTCCGGATCTGCGAGGCCGTGTGCTTGTGCATGGAAGACTTGCGATTTTCCGACTCTTCGAGCTCCGCACATTTGAGCTCCGTTCCCTACCAACCGTTTGGGAATGGCTGCGTGAGAGCTCCGAGCAGCGGAGCGTGAAGCGCGGTTTGTAGAGAGGGCTGCCTTTCTTTGTTTTATGGACAACTTTTTCCTTCTCTTTTTGCCTATAACGGATCGTCCCTCCCTTGGCCAGATACTATTCATGATTTTGGAGGAGGAGGTGGTTGTGGAGAGAGAGGGGGGGCGGGGGGTGTCCACTGTGAGTTGTAGCCGAATTTCGCGTAAATTGTCAGGAGCTCGGTGCAAACTTGGACGCTGCAAAGCTCGAAATGTGAAGATCCAGCGTTTTTAATGTGTGCGAGCCGAGGAAGGAACGCGGCATTAAGAGTTGGGGCAGTTCTGTGCGTCGCGCATCTGGACGCTCGTTTCAAAACTTGATCAGGGTACGTTTGAACGCCTTGTGGACAGAGAAACGCGTCCTGCACTTTCGTGGGCTGCTATCGCGGTGTACTGGGTCTCTGAGGGGGGGGATTTTCGCGGTGTCGGCGTGTATGTGCAGCCTATAGACTGTTGTGCAATCTAACAAGTCGCCAGGATTGGGAGCGGGCAGGAATGGCTCGCAGAGCGGACCCAGCGCTCCCGGAGGCGCATAGGCCGCTCGCACAGATGTATGGCGGAAAAAAACGCGTTCGAGAACAGGTACAAATCCAGCAATCGAGCAGGAGCACCTGGACACACAGGCGGGTGGAGCATGGTGAAGGTACACGGTGTTCTAGACATTTCCCTGCCACCGTCCCCCTGTAGTGGTATAGATTGTGTATGTTGTGTAACAGTGCGTTAATCGTGCAAAGTTGCGTGGCCCGATTCACTTTTATGTTCTGGGCTGTTACGGTTGATTGTTTAGGAAGTTCACCTAAATGGAGCAAAGCAACTTTTGATGAAGTTTTATTTCCCCCTCTCGTCATGTTGAAGGGTTCGTTTAATGAATTTTCAGCTGATTGTGTGTTGTGCTTTCTTTTTGCCTTATTTTGAGGAAAAAGAACAACTACACTGAAATTATATTAAAAAAACCCAATGTATTTGGTAGTTTAGGAGGGTGGCAGCCTGTAGCTCTCTGGAAGCTTTGGGAGTGTGGCCCCCTCCCACCCCCACCTCCCCCTTCTCCAACCTCCCAGTTCTCCCCCCAAAATTAGAATGCATGTCATTCACAGGAGAAAATAGTATGGGCCCACATGCTGGGAAATTCCCATTCTCCCAGGGTGAGAGTAACCAATGCTGTTGAATTTAGGAAGTTCATTTAACTCCCCCATTCACACGTCGTATTGTAATATCTTAACTTTTGTTTGCCTCAGAGACATAATTAGAGATAAAATATTTCCTCGTGAAATGCAGATTTTTAATTTTTTTTTTTTGCAGAACAGTTTGTGAACGCTTTCGTTTTTCTCAGTTTGAGTGTTTTGTGGTGCCTGTGTAGTTTTGCAAAGAACAGGTCGCTTTAGAGTAAATGTAACGTAAAGTGCACAAGATCTTAACCAGTGAGAAGATGGTAACGTCAGTGGAGGCTGATGGTGTCCATGTTGTTGTCCATTGCCCTTTTTCTGTTGCACTACTGGACACTGAGATGAGCAGTGCAATATTAAAAGGGCATTGGCTGATGAAACAGAGACCCACACCTGCCTCCACTGCCTAAACCTTTAACCTAAATGTAACCCAGTGCTTGTGTTTTTGAAGAGTCAGTTAGCAACGTCTCCACCTATGAGCATAATTATTAGTTGAATTATTAGTTATTTGTTAGTGTAGTTTATTTTGTGGGCGTAATGATGCTTTTAAGTAAAAAAAGTGCACATTTTAACAGCCATTATCACCTAAACGCCAAATAAATCTGCTCAATTGGCATTTCTGCACGATTTGAACCTTTGAAGACTTTCCTTTCGACACCCCACCGGACAAACAGCATTGCTGTGTATTTAAATGGAATTGGAGGTAGTGAAGAATGGCTGTACCCATGTCCACGTGCTGACACCTGCTGAGGTCAGCTGCTTTGACAATGTTGCACTACTGTACCATCCATTCTAGCAGTGCAATAGTATTGTCATAGCATTTGGCCCCAGCTCACACTAAACTGAGGCTTGTTTGAAACAAGTTTGGGCACAAATGTAGAAGTGACGACTGATTGCGAGTGGTGGCACAGAGAATCAGCCCAGGACTGTATTCACAGAAAAGACTTTACACATATTTATAGTGTGACAGCTGTTGTAAGTACAGTCAGTACTTTAAGACTGTATGCACATTTAAGGAGAGAAGAAGAAGAAAGATAATTTACATACTACAAAACTTTTTTAACCCACCTTTAAATTTCCACCACACCTCTGGCTTATCGTGTAAAGTCAACAAAAAATTGTTCAAAACTAATCGACAGGCAAATTTAATTTAAAAAACGTCTTGTTTAAATGTGTAGCTTTGTTTTCTTCACCTGCCTGTTTTTTTTTGTCACCACATGAAACATTGTGATAGTGTAGATCAGTGACGGTGAAAAGAGGAAGAAAAGAAAAAAGCAAAGGGTGGTGGTATGTTTTTGAGCATCCTCAGTGGTAGCAGGTCGTTGGGGGAGGGGACATTTGGGAGGAATGTAGGGAGCAGGGCCCTCTCTCCCCCTCACGTGTCTGTCTTTCTTTCGTCCTTTCTTTTCTGCGTTGAGATTAGGTGTCACTGCTTCTGTGTGTGCCTCATGTTTGAACCCTGAAGTAAGAGAGTAAAGAGGTTTGTTTGTTTTGATGACCGTTGTCGGACGTCTCTCTCTCTCTGTGTGGAAATGTTTAACCACAGTCCAGCTGCTGTCACAAGCTGCCACAGAAGGCCACAAGTTATTAAAAACAGAAAGAAAGCTGAGTTTTAGGGGGCACAGACCACTTTGTTGTAGAATAGTGTTTCAGGTGACAGAGTGATTGTTGCGAGTGGGCTCTTATAAATCCACTCTGTGAAGCCTTATTACATAAAAAGCCGTTTTTTGAATTTCGTGGATCTAAAGAATGTTTAAGTGGCTGCACACTGAATGGAAAGAGTCCTCAGTCACTTGACTGTGTGAAATTCTCCACGAGTAAAGAACGTGACTTGTTTAGGCTTGCTTGCAATGCTTGCTGGGAAATCCTGGAATGTGTGGAATGGGGGACGGTGGTGCTTCTGCAGCTATCTGACTGCATAGAGCAGCAAGTATCCTGCAATAAAGCCCAACATGTCAGCTGTGCCTTTTTTGAGCAGCTTTGAATGTGAATGAGTGAAGCCACAGTGTAGATTCAAGTACAAACGAAAGAGATAAAGACATCTGCATTTCATTAAATGAATAAAACACAATGTACTCGAACTGCTTCATATGTCTCTTTTTGGGTCTGCCTTTCATGAGTGGATGTGTTTTCATCACAGGGTTGCTAATGAAGTTTGAAAATGTGAAATCACTGCAGTTAAATGCAGATTTGTTTAAAATATTTTATTGTTACATGTCTGATGAAAGAAGATGTTCTTTTTTTTGTCCCCTCGCTGAATAAAGATGATTAAACTCATGTTTCTAGTTGTTGCCTCTCAGTTATTTTCAAAAGTTAAAATTCTATTATATCAGAATATCGAATGCAAAAAGATTTGAAACAGTGTGAATGAATGTTGTTTTTAAACTTTACAGATCAGTTTTTATTCAAACAGATTTTTTACATCACAGCCAATATATAAAACATATTTATGAATCAATCTCTAAAGATTCAACCAAGAGTCATGAAAAGCCACAGACCTTTGTTTTCTGTTGAAATTAAAATCCCAAACTTTCTAAAGACAACAAATTGCTGGAGTGAATTTAGGGATATGTGTAAAACGTTCTGCTTAACAAACATAAAATATGTCTGGTTGATGGCAGAGTTGAAAATACACAGTTCCTTTTGTTTGAACATCACCTGAAAAAAACAGAACCACATCTTATTTCTTCCCTTTTGAAATAAACTAAAAGTTTAGTGAAAAAAGCTAAAATATCTATAATATATCTATAATAAAAGTAGACAGGTCTAAAATATGATTAGCGTTCCAGCTTTTGCATTGTGAATAACTACAACGTCTGATTGTCCACCGTGGAATAATGTTCTATGAATTTCCATTTATTGCCCACTTTGGGCACACATGCTGTAAATTTTGGTTAAAATATTTACACTTCAAATGAAAGAATTTCAACTCTGGTACAAAGACGCCACCTCTTTTTGCTTCCTCTGTGTTTAAATAATGATTGAACGTGTGATCCGGTCTTTACATGTGGGTGAAACTATTACCAACAGGAAAGAGAGACCGAGACTTTTTACACCTCTGCTGCACAGGTGAGAAAACAGCTCTCACCGTGGTGCACTATTGTGTTCACTGTGTGAACACAGAGAAGCTGCTTATATGTAGGCTTGAGTGTGACGAAAGGTTAATTTTGGCTCCAGGTTACCAAAAGTTAAACTTTGGGTTAAAATGTTTAAAAAACTGCTCTGTGAAGAAAAGAAAGATGAAATATTGTAAGATATATATTTCATACCCATTCCTGTCATTTATCTTTATTCCTATTAAAGGGGAAATCATGTTTAGAAGCGTCTGCACAAATGCCATCACTATCTTCACACATGTAGGCATCAGTGAGCTCATCCTTCTGTCTGCTGCAGTGTGGCAGTTTACTGCCTAAGGACAGTGCAGAATCAAAGATCTGAATTTATTTAGATCCATTTTTAATGATCATTAATTTAAATACTGATGAAATGTAATTTCAAAAATGAATAAATTAAAATAACTACTATCACTAAGCAGAGAGCATTTGTGCAACAAAACCTGTGAATAAGTGACTGACAATAGAGCTTTCAATAGATTCAGGTTTAGGAGCAACACAAGCTGGATTTGTGCACGTGAGAAAATAAATATATGCTCTAAATATAATTAGAACAGCTTTAATTGATTTTAATTAAAAAAAGAAGTAGACAACAATATAACATAATACATCCAGGTGACAAGCTGACAATGACGAGGGGAATCCCAAAAAAACAAAAGAAAATAACACCGGTGCAGGAAATGAAATCATCTAGGAAGTGTTTGTGTGTGTGTGTCCGTGTGTGTGTGCGTGTGTTTACAAGGAGGAGGTACCAATAAATGCTGTGGGTGTATCCTTAACGTTTTAAGCCTGACTCTGTGCAGGGGTGAGACATCAAAGATCCTTACTGACAGAACCTGCCAAAGCAAGACAACGGACAGATTTATAGACGCTTGTTGAATCATGTCCAGATGTATTTTACAGACTCAGGCGCCTCATACTTTACTGACACAGTTGGAAGCTTTACCAAAATCACTGCCACAGCAATATTAATATTAAAGATGCAACAGATGCCACGTGAGGAGTGAACTATCGTGGTCCTCCAGAGCCAAATATGTGCGATGTGCACCTTTCAGCCCTACAAGAAACTGTGCAATCATCTTCTGCAAAATTCAGAAAGCACAACATGATTAAGTGAACACTGATGTCATACAACAAAAAAAGGGGAGAGGGAATGTGTGTGTGTACAAGTAAGAGATACAAACCCATCTTCATAAAGGTTCAGCTCTCGTGGGAGCAGGACTAAACCACAGAGAGCTCGTACTGCTGTGTGCTTATGTCAGTACATACTAGAATTCATGTGTTCAAAACCAGCAACAACATCACATTTCATATTTTCTCTTATTTTACTTGGTCAAACTCATATGATGAGAGTAAAATATTTGTTTGTGCTAATTTGTTAGTATTATTTGGAAATAAAAAACCATGAGTGTAACCGAGCTGCTCTTACAGATGAGCTGCTGGGACTTCCCGCTAAGGTTTTATACCAGTTATTTATTCTTGAGGGGAGATTAAAGATAAAAAAAAAGTCTCTACCTCAGTGTAATTTTGTAAATTCATTTGTAGATAGTAAAAATAATCTAGACTCACTTGGTCAGTTCACACATAAGGACTGGTCTGGAGGTCTGTTTCTGAGAGAATTTCTGCCACCCAGTGGGAAAACCTATATAAGAGCAGCATTAAAGGGACTGCAGGAAAAACTAACATCTACTAATCATTTCTAGTTTGTTTGTTTTTTGCCCATGTTTTTACAGTCTATGGGTTCATCGGGATATTTTACTTCATAGAAAATATATACCACTAATGAAAAGTGTCCAAAAATAGAAGATCACCATGTGAACATACATATAGTAAAATATGCGTACATATTAATATTAGAAAGTTCTTTAATGATAATTAAAAGAAACAATAATAGTTTTTATGAAATAATTCAAACAAAGCTGAAACTATAAATAAATATTAATAAAAGTTTCTTATAATACAAATAATACAAACTTCAAAAATAAAACCACTACATGTAAAAAAAAACAAGTAAAGACATATTTTCACACTTTATATACAATTAACCTCAGTCTGTTCTTGTTTTACATCTTAAAACTCAACAACATTTACTGTAGGTATATTTAGTAAACGTTACATGGCACAGCAATTCGTATCCAGCAGGTAGAGCAATATACTTTGTTATGGCTGCAACACCCTTCGTACATGCAGCGGTACAAAGAGTCAGTGAGAACTGTCCATGGCAAGTAGAAGCACATTAGAAGACGTCTGTAGCGTCTTCCTCTGTTTTTCAGAAAAATTGTGAGAAAATTGTTTTAAAAACCTGATAAGTTCAAACTGTTGTTGTTTCATGTGCATCACAACATAATAACCTCAGTATCTGCTCATCACAGGATGGTTTGGAAGATCTGGTGAAGCAAACTCAGACGCTGACTCGTGAGGCATCTGAAAAAGTGAGATGAACGACAACCACTCCAATTGTTTATGAAAATGCTCACTGTGTATTTGGTGTGTATATTTTGAGTGAGAGGGAGGCCTGACCAGGACTGGAGGAGCCATGAAGAGGTAATTGAAGGGGTAGTGCAGCAAGCTGACACAGGTGGAGGAGTAAAGATCTGCATAACGCACAAGCTGGCTGGCAAACAGGGTCTGCCTGGAGCCACTGCGCAGGAGGCTTCCCATTTGTCCGTATGACATATCCATCCTGTAGGTCAGCACCTGCCGACGCAAACAACCGCGTCAGCAAAACAACACTGGCACTGGAGTGTGACAAGAAAAAGAACAACCGAAGACGTCCCCCCACTCTACGTCACCTTTATTCGGGTCCGAATGGCACTGATGTCAGGACACTCCTGACTGCTACTATCCATGTGCCTTCAAATCACGAACACAGACAACAATTCAAAGAGTTCTCGCTCATGTGGAAAGTTAACGCTAACTTAATCTTCATTACATACTTACATACGTATTATGTCAATGATAAGAGATTAATAAGAGAGGTAAGTGATCAATTCCACATGAATATGAATCAAACTGACTCACTTGTAATATTCAGCTAGGAAGTCATCCAGATGTTTCATCTCTTCAAAAAGACCTGCAACACCAGGAAAGTCCTCAAAACTTTGCAAACCCCCAAATAACAGTAAAACAGTGAAAGATTACCAGGTGTGACTCTTACTTTTTTTATCCTCCCACAGTTTCAGCTCTTTTGCAAGCTCCGGTACGATCAGAAAGGTTTTCCAGCCCTGACGTTTCTTAGATTTGAGGATGTCGCCAAAGATGTGGTCGCCAACGTAGAGGATGTCTTTACCTTTGACATCCAGCAGATCACAGACAATGTCAGAGGATCCTGCAACCAGAAGATACACAATTAAAACACATCCACATTATATAATCACCAGAAACACATTTTTATTTGGAGACAAGTAAAACTAATCACAGTTCAAGCTCTGAGTCAAAATAAAAACACAATTAAATATTCTGGATCTTACCTCCAGAGTACACGGTGCCATGCTGGAGGCCGCCGGTGTAAGTCCCAATGCGAAGTTTTCCTGTGTCCTGTGTCCGAAACACAACACGATATTCACACCTGCTGAGATTCTACAGTAAAATATACATCTACGATATGAAAACTCTCTCATACAGTGTCCACTTGTCTCAGCACAGTTCCCTCTGCGAAGAACAGCGGCTTTCTGGTGTCCACCACAATGAGGTCAAAGTAAGAGCGCCAGGACTTTCTCAGACCTCCGGGCTAAAATAAAGAGTAATGTTAAATTATTACATTCATATAGTTAAATTCACAGCATATTTCTAAATTGATCTTTCTAAATTATGCAAGTAAAGAGTAAAGAGTCTTACATTTGGGTTACTTTCAAGCAGATATTTCATGATGACCTTGATGAACATAATAGAATAATTGTCATTTTTTATATTTTATTTTTATATAATTTATTACGGGTAAAAAGGGTATTTTGTTGGGGTACAATAAACGTTAGGCAGCTTACCTCAGTGTAGGTGTAATCACTGTTGGTGGCGAGAAACACCTTAGCAACCTCTTTAATCCGGGTCAAGAGGAGAGGGATCTTTGGCTGCGATATAAAACATTAGTTTCTTTGAGATTTCACTCTTTCTTGTCAAAGGCTAGAACCCATTTGTGCGCATAACTCACATCTTTAATGACATATTTCTCCAAATTCTTGATAGTTTGGTCCTTCAGGCATCCCTGTACAGCACACAGACGCACACATGTTATAAAGCCAGGACGTCTGCAGTGTTTGTCATACAAAGTGTCACAATGTAAATCACCGTATTGTGGATGAAGTCCATTGCATCTCGAACGTCATGGAACATGCTTCTGAAGGACATGAACAAATCACCATACTGGTAACCTTTCAGGAGGCTGGAAGAAATTCAGGGTGTCTTTAACAACTAGTCAAGAGAGATAGAAGAAAGCGAGACGAACAGTTAAACTTATGGACATAATAAATGGTCTCCACACACTTTGTGTATCTGGTGCATCTGGTAAAGAAGTCCACAAGGCAGGTGTAGAGGTAAGTCTCTGCAAAGAGAATGAAAAGACAAGTCACTTTAACTTCTTTATGTTGTATGTCATCTTATAATCATGATATCTCTGAGCTTATTTGTTTGAATTATGAAATTATAAATAACGTGCTGATTTATAAGTTGTACATTAATTATGAATTTATACAGTACATTACACAACTATACTTTTAAATTATAATATTTTCAATTTTTTATATTTTTTTAAATATATTTATAAACTATGCAATAAATAGCAAATACCTGACAGATTGAAGAGTGTGTTGAGGATGTAAAAGCGGTCAGTGTCATCTCTTTGAATGAACTTTTTGGGGTAATATTTGTAAATATTTTCTCTGTTAAAAAAAAACATAACATGCTATGTTAATAGTAAAAAACGGTCATATTTCCCTCTACAATGTACAGCTCTAGAGTCAATTAACTTAGTTACATTCCACAACTTTAGTTGTAAGTGAGTTCTGCCTTCAGTAAACATTCTGATAAAATGCGCTTTATACACATTATCTGTCTTCATCCTGAGTCTCTTTCCTTCTTTCTGTCTTTCTGAGCCTTGGAGTTCACATTCATTATACAGTAGTGATACAACAGTGTACCAGCAGCTTTGTACTGTCTCACTTTACCCTTTGAGGAAGTTGAAACCGTGGCTGCAGACCAAAATATTCCCGTTTGAATCCACCTTCAGAAGGTTCCCGTGTGTGGTGTCAATGACTAAACCCCTTAAAGTGAGGAAATAAAAGTGGAGAATCGGTTAGCGTTAACAATGAGGTTGACATAAATCCACGGTTCCAGAGGTGGATTGTAACGGTTCCAGAGGTTGTAAAACTAACCGTGTGGGGAAGCTGGGGTCATACGTGTAGCGAAGAATCTCATGAGGGTACCCGACAGACACCATCCTGTCTCTCATCAGCTCAAAGCCCAAGCTCTCATATTCAGGAGACTTATATACTACAAACAACAGCAACAACACAGAGACACACACAAATCATCAGCGTAAAACCCGGATGAGCTGCTGTGATGCACAGAGATCATCATTTAGGAACAGACACAACATTGCGCACACACGGGTTGACAGCTTCACGTACTTGCCAGCGTGTAATCCATGTCAAAGCCGTAGCATTTGATATTTTCCAGTGTCACGCTTCTGTTGACGAACACCCTGTGATCAAACAAAAACACAAACAGCTGACTGCAGACGCATGACCAGGAAAAGGTTTCTCAGCCCAGCCCACTCTGCCATTATCAGCTTGCTTGCATCACTTTATGCATGACATCCTTCAGTATTCTCGTGGTTGATTGAATTAAGCAGCTTTGCTGATATTTTTCTTTGTTCACATTTTGCCTCCTGGTCTGTAGTTCCTGTCCACTAAGTGCTTACAGGCAGGGGTGAGGATGGGTGGAGGCCAGAGATGTAATCATCACCTTCACCTATCTGTTTTCAAATGGCAGCTGAGTAACCCAGAAAAGGGTACATGATGAATTTTAAAGTGTTTCCACTGCTGTAAGGAAACGTGACTTCCAGTGTCACTCACTGCTTTTTATCAGCGACACCCTGAACGAAGGAGAGAGGCCCATGTGCAGCAGCTCCAGTGAGTATGACCCCATCTCAACCCAGCGTGACATTCCAGAGGAGCAAGTGTTTTGCTGCTCAGTAGATAAAATAGCAAAAAAGAAAACACTAACTATGATGGGGGGGGGGGGGGGGGTAGATTGATTATCTAGGCAAACCTTCAGAGAACAGAGGCAGGTGATGACCCATATTAATAATTGGGGAAGTTGATTAATCACAAAAGAGCAGATTTTTTATTTTATCTTAGATAATAATACTAATTTCTTCATAAATTCCATTTTGTTTTCAGCACTTCAAAACCAGTTTAGTAATGTTTACGTTGCACAGCTGTTATCTCATGTGTGACATAAGCCTGGATTAAATTGACTCACTTTTGGCTAATGTCTCTCCTCAGGCTCTGCTTATCATCGATGTCTCTGTCCATTGTGTCCAGCGTCGGTGCAGCTACAAACCCGATGTCCAGCTCTGTCCTGGGAGGTCACATGCAACTAAAGGGGGATTTCAACGACCAATTAGTCCAGATGATGTATGCGTGCGTGTCGGTGTTTTTGTCCGTTTTCATATGTAAACTCCTCCCCGACTTTTTGCATGTTGGTGATGTCACCGGCTGCGTAATCATCCTCTGCGCCCTTTACTGTGGGCACTATGCGTGCAAAAGGACTTTCTTTTTTGCACATGTAGATTGTGTTATCAGAGGCGCGCACATGCTGGGGGCCTGCACGCCTGCGTAATTGCTAAGACTTCACCGATGACGCGTAGGTCGGGCCGCTCTGCTATCTTCATCCGACTAAACCATTTCACATATCTGAATGATTCATTTGACTCTAGTTTTTCCAGCTTCACTGTACGAGTACACACAGCACGTCAGCAGCTACGTGTACTTACAGTGAGCGCAAACCTTAAGCGAAAGGCGGAAAACAGCGCTGCTGTGGCGCCGCGTGACGCACAGCTTCACCAAAACGTGCCCGTGCCCCTATAAATAGGCCTACAACAATTTGAAGTGAGATTGAAGCCCACGTTTATCTTATTGCTCATTACACACTGATTTATATGCGTCCGTTTTTAGCACGAAATCTACAAGTCTGATGAGTTATTCTTATTGGACGATGATAAAAAACGTAAGTAGTGGAATACAATATTATATTATAAAGTTTTGGAGAGTGATGAAGTCCGTCTCAATGTATTTATTTTATTGCATGTTTTTATATAAATAAATCAGTTTTATTTTTACATTTGTTGTTGAATGTGATGGTGCTGAGACTCATGACACACAAACGAAATAACACTGTTACATGTAGAAACGTTGCTAGCAGTGCTAAATGAATAAATACGTAAGTAGCAGATTATAATAGCTGAGAAATGTCAGCAGTATTTTGGTGTCACAGCTCAATAAGGTAATTTAACTATTGCTTCAAAACTGAGTAAGTATATTTAGACACAGCTGTTCCAGAAGCTAAAAACACATTTCTTCTGCAGCTGGACACTGGATGATGTGATACCAATCTGCTGGGTCTGAATTTAAAACATGTTTTTTCCACTGATAATGTCCAGGACCGCTCCTCCAGGGCCAAAATGAACCCTGCCCCGTCCTTTCACTCAAGTCAATAATCACTTAAGGACAGTTCAAAGTCAAAAGGAGTTCTACAGAAGTACAACACAATACAAACAAAAATACAGCCGCAACAGCAAATTGCAAACATAAAGTCCATCCATCCATCCATAATCTTTTGCTTATCTGCAGTCGTGGTCAAACATAAAATCTTTAAAAAGCATTTTAATCTCACTATTCTGCATTGCACTTACTTTCACTTCTGCCTTTTCTTACATATGATTTAAATAATGTATTTATTGGTATTAGATATGAAGTATCATGTGTGAGCAGATAGCAACCTGTATATACTCCTGTGAGCCCTCAGTGAGTTCCCCATTGGTGATTTCTTTTATCTGTCATTCTCCACGTGTGCGGTGTAGCTTTTGGGTTGTTCAGTGAGTTAGATGTTGTGAGCTGAAAGAGACAATCCTAGATGCATCATGCATTTTCCCAAGAGTCACTAAAGATCAATAACAGCGTCACAAATTATCTAGAGAACTTAGAAATTTAATGGTCAAATAGAAAATAATTGTCTGTAAGGTTGAATGTGGATACAAGAGTGATGAGATCGAAGAAAAAAAGATGAGATGTAACGTCCAAAAATTTGTACAGCAAATTTTCTTTTGAAATCCAACATGTGTCACAGTATCCAGCCCTGGCTCGCTGGTCTGTGCCATATATGGCCACTTCCTGGTATTTCTCTCCCCTCACTCTGCTCTCCGTCGGCTCTCATCAATTAACCACTCTTCAGTTATAATTGATTTATTGTTAATAATTAGTCTCAGTTCAAAGTTAGTCATTTTGCTGCCAGAGAGATTTCAACAAAAGCAATAATGGATGACACATAAACCATATCAGTTTATACTTTTGCATCACAAAAGTTCAGCTCAAACATCTGATACTGCACAAATGCAAATGTCGTGCAAATACTTAAATATTTACTGATCATTGATGTATTGCCAAAAAAAGTGACACACAGAGTTAATAATAAAAAAATTATTTGGCAATGACATATGTAAATACAACAGTAAATCATCTGTTCATGACATATAAGAATATTATTATTACTATTAATATTATTACTGTTTACTGAGGCTTTCCAAGTTCTTTGACACCTGTTCTTACAGTAGTGTATTTCTCGATATGTTCAACATAGGATAAGTATACATAAGTAATTTTAATATATACTAAACGTGTTTTACGCTGGAGTATCGGAAGCCAATGTAATCTCTTTTTAATAACATGTTTTATATGGTTTTTGAACTTGTTTTCTTGTTTTTTTTTCTGTAAATTGTATTTTGACAGCTACTGCACAGCACTTTGGTGAACAGTTTTCTGTTTATGAAATAGTGCTTTATAAATAAACGTATATATTATTATAAGTTACATTGTTAAGGATAAAACCATTATAAAGTTATTACAGTTATTCTAGGAATCTGACCATTAGTGATCATTAAGTCAGGCACCAGCAAAACGTCTTGGCCTGTGAAAGTATTTCAACATGGTAAACATAATCAGAATTGGGTCTCACACACTTTAATTTCATTAAGGTTCACTGCAGTTAAAGTTTTCATCTTTGATTTGCTGTGTATCTTCTCGAACTCTGCAGCGATCTCCAGCGCTGTCCTGTTCTTCGTCTCAGGAACATTGAACCTCACAAACAACCCAGAGGCAGCGCAGAAAAAAATGAATATGAGAAAGCAAAAGTAGTTCAGATTCTCCTGAAGAGGAAAACAGTGGGTATTGTGGGTCAGTGAGAGTGATGCATTTATGTTCTTTCTCTTGCAAATCATATTATATCTATTCAGAAATTATCTTGGATAATTTTTCAACAGCATATTTCTGATTAACTTTAGCAAAGACATAATTTTTTGCATAATTTTTCCATTCAAACACTGAAAAACACAATTAATTCTACCAAGAAAGTATTGTGCTTACCACTAAAATAGGAAAGAGCATCCCCAATATGAACAGTCCCAGCCAGTTAAGAAAGCTGGAAATAGTAAATCCAGCCGCTTTATATGACTGAGTGAAGACTTCTCCTGGAAGAGCAGCTGTTACTCCAGCTGAGAGCAAGACCACATAGGGTTATAGTACATAATCTGTATTACCGACGTGACATGAAATATTTCTAATGGTTAACATACCTGGACCACTGGAAAAAAAGAATATAAATACGAAAATGAGGACCATGCTGCAGTAGGGCATCCAAGTGGTATAGGCCTGGGAGAAATCACATGATCTGTTGGATTTCTTACACTTACACGTTATTTCAGTTGTTGTGCTGTGAATCAGCACTTGTCAGGATTTAATATTAGGTGCACAGTGGCTGGTTTTGACTCACTTGCAGGGAGAGAGTGATGATGAGGAGAACCAGCGTTGCAGACATTGCCATGTATCCTCTGTACAGCAGAGCTTTTTTCCCTGTGCTCTCAACAATCATAAACTGCAACAGCAAAAAAAGAAAAAGAGAAGAAAACATTTTCAGCAGTGAACCACATGGGGGAGCCACAACTCCACCTTGTGACAGGTGTGACAGACATTCAAAAACTCTTCAGTCAATTAGAAAACTGATGAGATATACAGGTCCTTCTCAAAAGATTAGCATATTGTGATAAAGTTCATTATTTTCTGTAATTTACTGATAAACATTAGACTGTCATATATTTTAGATTCA
>JAUMTR010000014.1:9980425-9998236 GCA_032270685.1 Microctenopoma stevenorrisi | reverse complement strand
ACAGGAATTTTTGGTTTTCATGAGCTGTATGCCACAATCATCAATATTAAAACAATAAAAGGCCCTGAACTACTTCATTTGTGTGTAATGAATCTAAAATATATGACAGTCTAATGTTTTTCAGTAAATTACAGAAAATAAGGAACTTTATCACAATATGCTAATTTTTTGAGAAGGACCTGTATTTGTGAAAGGGGACTTACACAAGCAACAGAGGTAGCAAGCTCACACAGCCCTGTTCCCAAGGCCGAGTACCGTATCTGGTTTTCCTGGATTCCTGCTGCACGGAACACATCAAAAGAATAAAAGTAGACCTGCAGAAAAAAAGGTAATATTTGTTTTGATTTAATTTTTTATGTCACTAGTACAGTAAGCTTGACTCAGTAACCTTTCCTTTTTTACGTTATTGTCTCTTGAGATGATCCTAAACCATCCTTACTTTTATGTTTTCAAATGGATGTACAGCAAAATAACCATTTACTCTCAGGCCAACTATGTCCAGATAAAGATTAACTCATGCGAGTACAATAGATGAACGAAGTGAAGCTGATCATTAATTGTGAGGTCAGATGTCCTGTAGCCTTAACTGTAGTTAACATTTTACATGTAACTCACTGCGTTGATGCCACAGAGCTGCAGTGTGACAAAGGTAACGGTGATGGTGAGGAGCTGCCAGCGGACTGTTTGGTTCTGTAAAAGCTCCATAACTGAGAAGCTGCGCGTGTTCTGCTGAACAGCTTTCTCCTTCATCATCTCCTCTATCTCCATGCTGTTGTTCCTTTTGCCCCGCAGTTTGTGTAAAGCTGAGGGAGGATAACAGAGCAGCCGATGTAGGTGAACATCACTGAACATCAGACCAAAAGGCTAAGAATCTATTTAAACCCAAAAACGGTGTCCTCACACCATCATCGCAGGCTTGTTCGTCTCCTCTCTCCAGGAGCAGAAAGCTGGGAGACTCTGGCAGGAAGGGCAGGGTGAAAAGCTGAACGGACGCGGTGACACCGTTGAAAGCAAGCAGCCAGGGCCAACCGTGTTCGCTACCAAGTAACTCACTGCAAGGACAATTAGGGAAGTTTTGGGTAGACAGTTTTTTAATGAGATTTGGGAAAAGTCCAAAATGACTAAAGTATTTTTCTTCAGAAAGAACGCTTGTGAGTAACAAAGCTTCTTATTGGGATTTGATTTACACAATTTGATATTAGATATTTGTCAATCATCAAAAGCTTTAGTTTATTCTTTTCGTTTATCAGATATTCGTCACGTTGTTCAGACTGAGGTCGGTGCAACACGTTGTTGCATAAGTGCTGCAAATCATTGTGCAAGAGCTTGATGATTTACAGACGCTGTTGAAGCATGTAAGTTACTGAATCACACCAAACCAGCCAGTGTTTGTAAACTAAGTTACAAGAAAATCAGTACACCAGTACATACTGTGATGTAATTTTATGTATAAAAGTTTTGATCTGGACCATCCACCACCTGTCCACCACCTACTTGACTCTCCACACTAACTGTGACACTGGACACCTCACCTGATACCTAGCAGCTGACCACTGAACTTCCCCAAGGAGACAAACGTAGCGATGCTCACACCCGCCATCCCTCTTAGCCTCTTGGGGGCACATTCAATGAGGTACATTGAATGAGCTGAGAGACCCACTCCTAGAGGCGTACACAAAGTAATTATACACTTCCAGAAAAGTCAATAAATGATCAATAACCAGGTGTCAAATGAACTAAAGAACTTATAGAATATAATAGTCAAAGTATAAATAGCAATGGATTGACTGTAGGGTTGAGTCAGGAGTGATGAACGGCCATCTAGGAAGAAAATAGAAAAGTTGTAATAGGTTTCCTCATACAAAGAGTTTACCTGCATTTAGGCCATAGAGAAATCTTCCCACCATGATCATCTCAAAGGATTCGGCTGTTTCACTGAAGAGCATGAAGAAAGATCCAAATATAGCCAGAAAATTGTTTAATAAGAGACATGTCTTTCTGTGGGAGTGAGAGACAGCGTTTTAGAGAGTTTTAGCTTTTATGTTGTCATGTTAATTAAATTTGAGTGTTTTCTCTTCATGAACACCGACCTGCCAAACTTCGAGAGCAGAGAACCAGCAACAAGTGACCCCAGTAACCCCCCGATGCAGAAAATAGATAGAGTGAAGGACCAGATCAGAGTGACTTGCCACTGCTCTAAGGAGACACCGTATCTCTGCAGACATGTTGTGTTTACCAGCTCCTTTATAAACTGCAATGATCACATCATGGACAGTTACTCTCATTTTCACTCCCATTATTCTGGCATTCTTGTTGTCTTGATTTCACATAGTGCCACTTACATCAGACGGGGAATTCATCACAGATATACAGAATCCATACTGGAAAGTTCCACCGATGCCAGTGATAAAAATGGCAGCAAATATGACGGGACAGTCTAGCTGTAGAAATGCATCAAATGTAAATACGTTTTATTCTGCAGTCAACAATAAATCTATATATCCATTAACACATTACCTAAAGCCTACATTTGTCACTGTCTGTGTTAAATTATTTATGGTGCTTCTACAAGCTGCAGCAATCACTCAGAGCATTTAATTAAACTTAGCATTTGGGTTATTCCTCATTACTACAGTCTGTTTCAAACCTTGGAATTCACAAAGGCGTGAAACAGAAACACAGCATAATTTTAAGTTTTACCTACCAGGAGTGTTAAGTACCGTGACATCGCTGGAGTGTGGTCTTTGTTATGTTGCTTCACTACTTTCTAATATATTTGGGCAGCAGAGTTTAAAAAAAAGTGTTGTAATTGTTTATGTGTAATGGAAGATGACAAAGCAAACACCATATTTGGTACGTGTGTGTATGTGTGTGTGTTTAGAAGGAGGAGGTATTGGTGTTTTCTTAAGTACTTTGTCCAATGATAACAGTAGATGAATACACAGTACTAAAGGGAAGTTATTTATTGTCTTTCATGCTCTTTAAACAAAATCTGGTAACCATCAAACTCAAATGCACAGTAGGAAAGAACAAAGGTCCAACACATAAAGTACAATCACTTTCCATCTCTCCCCTCCCTTAAAACCTAGCAGTCTGTTACTTGTTATTATTAGTTAATTTGGTTTATAGAATAAAATCAGGAATTAAATCACCTTAAGAAATCTCTGCCATGGCTAAGGCTGGTTTGTAGCTTGAGCAAGCAAATCACATTCTCTGAGACAAATTAATTCCTCTGATATCCGTGCACATAATCAAACACTTGTTAGACTTATCCATGTCAATCTGACTCTGCAACAAACTAAAAATAGAAAACCTCCTGCAGTATCAATCTGCATCAGGCACACTATCCTGCCAGATGTCACACAGCTGACCTCCAGGAAGGAGCTGGTGACGGCTGTCTTGCGTTGTCTCCAGAAGGCAATGGCTTCAGATGACAGCACACTGCAGGCGAACCTCTAAGAGACTGAAACTTCTAAAAAGCCATCAGAAGGACTGTTTACTGCAGGAGATGAAAGCCATTGCAGCTGCCAAAGAGGTTCTATTTAAAGCCCAACAAAAGCAATCCATTACACGTATCATCTGTACCAGTTTACATAAAAAGTAGCCCAAACTCTAATAGAAATGTCACACATAGCACAAAAAGATCTCTGCAAGGACCGATAGAGATTTGATAATACACGGTTTATTGAACAATGACACCTGACGCTAACAGCTTAACGAACGCCTGGCGAAGGACAAAGGGTAAGATGACCATTAATGATCGCTAAGTGACAATAAACACAAAAAACATCTGTCAAATTTCTCTCTCTATCAGAACAAACTCACTTTCATAATGAATAATATTTCTCAAGTCAGAAATTTTGAGGATCACAGACAAATGTGCAGGCTGTTTTTTTATTTTGCAGCCCCGCGGACATGTTCTCAGTTAATAAAATGTTTGTTTTCACTGTGTAAACTACATTAAAACAGGGTTGAATTCTCCCAGGTATTTGATAAAGCACATTATAAATATCACAGTTAAAAAGCTAAAGCATGCCACGCTGTCTTTTCGTAACCAGTGTTAGAAACTGGAGAGCACACAATGGGGGAACTGAGATCAGTGAAAAAATATAAAGATGCCCTAAAATGTGTCTGAAGGAAAAGTGAGACTACATGCTAATTATAAAATGGTAGATTTGCTTCGCCTGACAAAGGCAGAGGGAGAAGGATGGTTGGTTTTATAGCCACTGAGAACAGAAATAAACTGGGTTACAAAAGAGCCACCCTAAACCCTCAGCTGTAAAGCTCAATCAGCATAAATAAACTTCACAAGCTGTCCTGATTTTAAAATATAAAACAGTACGAAGACAAGGTAGATTCACTTGAAGGACAAAATTACACTGCAGGCATCAAACTCAGTACACTGCACATTCTGCAAAAGTCTGGATCACTTCAGAACTGTGTAGGCAGAGACCAGTTGTTCAACTTTATTGTTTTATTGAAGTTATTTTGAGCAGCTGTCTATTCGTTGGATCACCCACTGTGAGCAGAACACAGAGATGTGCGAGCTCGTCTTTAAAGATCTTTTCTCTTTAAGGTTCCTTGTAAATCAAAGACTGCAGCTCCAGCCATCTGCTTATCATAGCACTGAAACGTGTGGACGACGCAATGTCTGAAAAGTGGGAAAATCACAGAGTAACACGATTGTTACGATTCTGGTTAAAATGTTTTAACTTTAACTGACTCTACTGATTTACTTATTAACATCATGACTTTCTTTGTGCTACACATTACATGAAATTTTGAGAAAGTGTTCAGGACACCGTAGTGGCACTATTGTGACAGTCTGCTAAGTTTGAAATTGTCATGATGATAAGGCATAAATTATAGAACTACAATTGTCTCTAGCACTCCTTTGAGACACTCTTGGGAAAGTCCCTTTCACATCTCTTGTGGCAGCTGCAGACTGTTGCACAATATTATGTAAGACATTTTGGCAGGAACATAAAGTGATGTACTCCCAAATGTATAAAGTGATATAATTTTTATAGAAGAGCCTATGAAAACTCGGGAGGTAACAGAGCCAAGGAAATCAAGTATAAGGAATTTGGAAATGTGAACAAAAATACACAGGGATGATAAAAGTGTCATCAAGTTTTTTTTCTCTTTCACTGCATCAAATCTTTTCAAAAACTTCAGACATATAGCAACATAGAGATATATAGAGAGTTTATTATAGTTTGTATTTATTATTATTTTGGGACGAGAGTTTATTTAAAAATACATTCACCTTTTACCCTCGGGACCCAAATCAGGCCCTATCATTAAGTAATAGCTATTAATTTATTTGGTCTTTATGCCCTCTTTGCCTTTATATGTCATGTGTTGGATTCACAATGTAAGGCATTAAAGACCCTCAAAAGAAAGCAGCTTAGAAACTTACATATTCACACCACTCTTTTTTATTATTACCAACACACCAACATCATTTTTATTCTGTTCAGCTTTTTATTGCCATGCATTTTGCAAGGTAAAAGGAAAAGGAAAACTTAATGTGTGTGAAATCTGCTGCCTCTGGTGGTTTAGAGGTGCCATCAGACCTGTATTTTGAAGCTAGAGGCTTAGATTTATTTGGTATTCATGGGAAAAGTATTATACTGTTCCAGGATTACAGTATTTCAAAAATATGTGGTTATAATAGAAGTCTATGGGACCCAATAGGGCCCAAGGGGTAAGAATGGGGGTATAACTACACATCACCTATTCTACACACCTTGCAATAGAGGGGGGAGGAATCTTATAAATAATACATAAAAAAACAGTTTCATACAATTAGTCATTAAACTGACTGAGATATTAAGAATTAAGAAACTAAAATAAGCAGAATGTACACATTTGGTGCTCTAAGAGCTAGTCAGTCCAGATATCAAATAAATATGAGTGGGGAAGGCTTAAATCTCTCAAACACAAAAAGAAACATTGATTTTTTTCTTAAACTCCCATATGCAGTATTACATCTTTAAATACAGCCATTCAGAGCCTTTAGATATAAACACTTATTTTGTTAGGTCACACTTGCCATGATGTACAGACTTGCAGTATTAGACTTACATTAATCTAACTGTTGTACTTCCTCAGCTTAATCACTGGCCTGAATTAAGTAAGACAGCTAAACTGTTTCAAAACTTTCTTCCTGTAGACAGAAATAAAAAACATAAAATGTCACTTCAGCATTTTCATAAGAGTTGTTATTAATGTTTTCCAATTCTAATTCCAATAAATGCCAATTGCTAAAATTTTGCCTTATGGTGATTTGTGTTTGTGAATTGTTTCTATACAAGTAAACCTGAACTAAACCTAACTTAACTGAATTGAAAGAAATCTGGAGTAAGTTATCTAATACCCAATACAGTCTAATAATGTTTCTGTAAAAGTTAACATGTTTATTTTTCCCTCTTAAGAACATATAAAAACTGGTTAAAGCTCAACCAAGTCACACTTGATATTCCAGCATTTAATGCATTGCACTTTTTCTTTTACTTGAAAAACATTAGCCTGCTTGATCAGATGTGGCAAAGTTCTGCATCATCTCAAAACATTTCGCTGCGACTGATCAGTCAGCCTTTACCATGAGGTGACAGTAGCACAGTTGACTGTCACAGCATGTGTCACTGTGTGTATCTCTAGACAAAAAGTCTGGACGCTTCATTTCAGGCCATCAAAGAAACACTTGGCAGCAGAAACAGACACTCAAGGAGTCATGCCAAACTTGTAAGGTCCTCCCAAGTGGACAGAGAGTCACGGCAACGCTTCATCACAATGAATAATGAATGGCTCACAGGTTCACTTTACAAGGAGCTTTTCGGGTTCAGACATTCACTCATTATTCTCATCGTCGCAGGGTGAACTGAAGTCTGGGCAGGGTGACTTATGCTCAGGCATGTTCTAAAAATTCAGATTTTGTTGAATATTTCCAGAAACAGTCACTGTGCCCTGCACAACACAAAAGAAGAATCAAGATAAAGGAGACACGATAAATCTTTCTTTTTTATCTTTAATAGAGATATAGTAAAACTGTGTAATTCTAACTTCTCCACAAGGAGCACTCAGCACAGATTTAGCAGTAGTAGAGAGTATTGATAACACTCTCATGTCTACTCATCAAAATACTTGATCAAAATCCAAAATGCCAAAGAATCAGACACTCGAATCAGTCACAATGTATATAAACACAATTCAAGGATAAAACACATAGCCTGTCTGAGTTGTCCTCAAAGTGCCAGTCATGATGGATCACTACTCTCATTTCGAGCCAGAAACAGACTGGTACAACTCAGGACACATTTAGTAAAATAAAACATGTACTGATGTTATAATTATAACGTTCAAAAATGTCAAATATGTTTCTGTGAAGCACATGCCACAACACTCACCTCTCACAAACATGCACATATTCAGAGGCATCTAGTCTCGACATGAAAAGACTGACCCTGTCTGTCTGTCACAGACCGACATGCAAGTTTGTTGTTTAGATGCAACTTTACAAATGAATCAGTATATTCTGCCATTGAAATAGTACAAATAATAATATACAATAAAGTATAATATAAAATATAGTATATTTGTGTTTTCAATCCCAGGATACATCGCGCCATCATCCCACTAAATGTTCCACTCAAACCAGAAAATCTCCAGCTCATCTCCAGCAATGGTCCTTCTGTCAGGTGTGACGCAGCTAAAGACCTTCTAGATACAGGGACATTACAAGGGACATTAGAGTGAATACAGTTGCAGAATGCTGCTGGAGGGCACGTTTCTCACTCCAATCAGGTGTCCAGTGTCCATATCAGTCACAGCTAAATAAATCATGTTCAATTAATTTCCAGCACAATGGGGGCAGGTGACATTGGATTTCTAGCAAAAAAAATGGGAAAGTATAGATTTCACAACACAGTTCATCAATTACACCTAACCTTCAAATGCATTTAGTATTTATTTAGTTTTTTTAATCATTGTATTTTAATATGCTCAGCTCCTTTTATGTCAGCGAGAGTCACACTTGATGAGCAGGCAAGAACTTGGAAAGCATCATAATGGGAACACGTAAATCTACACGTTTGCTTAGAGTAAAAACAGGAATCAAGACTGTTTCACATACGTCACTCTTTGGTCTGTAATTACTTTACTTTACTTTACTTTGCTTGGCAGACGCTTTTATCCAAAGCGACTTACAGGGAGCTAGCGCTGGGTGTCTGGCTCAGGGACACACCTGGTAGGAGATGGATTAGGAGTCAGACGGGATTCGAACCTGTGACCTCCTACTTCCCAGTCTGACGCTTAACCCATTGAGCTACCAGGCCTGATAAATTTTAATTAAAAAGGAAGCTGAATAAAACCTGATCACAGCGTAACAAAAGAACATTCTCATCTTCTCATCATGGGAATTTACACTAATTTGTCATGGTGACACTGGTGCAAAACCGTGCTGATAACCTTCAGGGCTAAAAGATGCAGGTGCAAAACTGCCCCAGATATGCTTTAAAGGGATGGAGTAAAACAAGATGCTTTTGAGGTCTAGTATGTCCTTGGTGTTCTTTAATAGACCAGTACCTTCACCCAAAGGAAACTGCGAAAAGACTCTGCCAATGTAAGCAAGCTGCTCACTTTGCTCGTTGCCACACTCCACATTTTTCTACCTTCTTGTCAGTGTGATCAAAACGCAGTCGAGACGGTAAACACGCGGAGCTGGGAAGTAAATGGTGCTGACTCTGTAACTGTGTGAGGCAGAATTATTTTCCCTTTCAAGGTACAACAGAAGAAGAATGGAGGGCGCTTCACAAAGCATTAAAGAGCTACATGCTCACACTTCTGATGCAATGCATTCCTGAAACAACGGCACATATTCTGCTCTCTGCAGAATAAAAACACACCTGAGCTCATTTACATGTAGAATCTGTTATAAATCAAACCAACAAAAATGCAAATAGAGAAAAAAAAAGCTAAATGTAAACAAAACAATCAACATGTTTACTTTTTATTCCTCATTGAGATTCATTACTAAATTCTATTCTAACATATGTTTCATTGTGTGCATCTAATGTTGTTCACCACGTGTGTTCATTAAATTGCAGCCTTTGAATGACCTAAAATGATCCACCTGTGATTTGTCATCTAAGATTTGGGACACTTCTCTGCACGTTGAAGGAGCTCCACGGTCATTTTCCCACCAGGGGGAGCAGTAAGCAGCTCCACATAACATGAGATAACTCAAGGAATGAGTCACATCACGTCATTCATAAATCTCCATCTTATAGAAATGATAATGTGCTCACCACAGATCCTCCTGATCCTCAGTCCTGAATAGATTTACATCTCATAGTTTTAATAGGTTCCTTTCCTATATTAAAAAAAATACAAGCACTTACATTTACTTCAGTGACAAGTGTGGGACTGAGGAGACTCTAAGAAAGAGAGTGATACTTCATGGCTTCAAGACTGTTCTCAGTTCCACCACATGTCAGTATGAAAGATATGGAAAAACAATCCTTCAACTTGGCCAAAACTAAACCCAAACCTGTTTCAATGCAAAAGTCTTAGGCCACTATTGGATTAGTTCTCCAGCAATGTTACAATGTCCATATTTATTTATTTCTCAGTTTTTACATTTGTAAAACAATTAGAAAGACAAAAAGTAAAGTTGTTTCCTGGCTGCTCTCCTTCTCTCAGAGATCATTCCTGACCAGGTTTTATTCAGGCTACGGAAGAATCGACTGGGCATCCAGGCGAAGCTGCCAGATGCTGAGTCAGGTTCTCGCCTAGACTTCTCTAAGAAGAAACACTGAGAAACTTCTCATCAGATTCTGACAGGTCTTTCACTTCTCTTTCTCTCTTTGACCTCTACAGATTTGATATTTATCAATTCAGAAACCCTCCTAAAATATTGTTTTAATACTGTTTACATTTTTTAAATATATTCTAGTTTTTAAAATGTGCTGATTTCAATTTAAAACTTTTGCACATATGCCTCCAACCCACATGTCCCTCTGACATATTCATATTTTGAGTCAGTACAGTAGGATAAGTTTTAATTGAGCTCAGCAGAAACTTATATTTTGCAATTGGCATAAAACACAAGTCATGACCGTTCATGATGATTATCCTGCAATGCCAGGACAGGAGAAAGCTCGATTGATCAAATTAGGGGATAACACTGACAGTATAGGTGGAATTCTACCAAAATAATTAAAACATCATTTGGATTCCTGTTTCCAGATAATATGCGTCATTCAGCGTAAACGACTCTCCAGCGCCGACTCCGCCGAATCTGCACCGCAGAGCAACAACGCGTGAAACCCCTGTTGGCGATATGTGACATGACTTCATGAGGAATCTTTTCATTCACCACACTCCCCACACACAGAATGAGACGATGCACCCGTATCAATAAGGCGGGAGGTGTCATGTGGTTTATGGATCCAGCCAATGAGCGCTAAGTGCGCATTGCGATGCTGTGCAGGATTATTATAGTAAAAACTGTTAGTAGTGGTCAAAGAGTGAAGCTGTTCGCGGTGCTCAAAGTTAGACCGTGACGGATTTAATGCAACGTCTCTGTTGTTCGCCACATAACGGCAGAGAGTATGTGCATTAGATGCTGAAAACCAGATATATTCCTTTTACGAATTCCAACTTTGCGCTTGCTTAGAGTCTTTATTGTTGATCTGTGTCTATAGCTGATGTCTATTTGGAGACAGCTTTACGACTTCAGTGCAGCTGAAGCAGAGAAAGCATTGCGAGACAAGCGAGCAGCTCTGACCCCCCCCCCCCCCCCCTAACAAATACAAAAACATAACTCCAATACACCCTAACAACCCTAAGACTAAATTTGTTGCTTCTGCAGCTCCGAGACGTGTGGATGATTGGGTTTCGGGGTTTGGTTTATGCGGCCACTGCTGCTCAATCTCGGGCAGTTGGCTGTATTTCCTCGGGGTGATATAACTCTTCTTCTCCATTAATAAAGCGGCCACCAGCGGTCACATCAATCTGCGGCTGCACGCGCAGGCGCTGGTCAAAGAGGCGCTATACAGGCCTGCACGGTCACGTGGTCGGTGGCCAATGAGCTGAATGAAATCAGCACCTTGTAAATCAGCAGTGGCAGCGAGCGACGTGTGTTTCCTATCAAGTCTGTACATGGGAAATCAGTCAGGAATTTGTGAATAGGTTTGTCTGATGGGGGATACGTGAAAAAGATCAAATGTATATTTGTAAAAGTGTAGTGACGAACTAACAACAGTAAACACGAGAATATACACACAGGCTCCTTATGTTTTCTTTTTTTTACTTTTTGGCTGCAAAAAGTTGTTTTCCAAAGCTCGGCCACTTGTGAAGGTGTAAAATGTGCAGAGAGGTCGCCATAATCTACCACAGCAACACTCTTTACTTTCTGTTGATCCTGATGAAACGAGGCTCACGGTTGCAACCTTTTTTTTTTCATGACGTCGATCCAGTTGTTTTGGTCCCGTCTCCCAATCGGAGTCTGTCCTCACATTCTACCGGAGCCGAAATGGGTCTATTCATGCAGCGGCTCTGTCATCCCGTAGGTACCATAACGCCCTTTGTCGGGTGGTCCGTGGTACCCGACTGCTGCTTTAAACAGCAGCACTGACATGGAAAGCCCATTGCAGCTGCAGAACGATATCTTCCCACAGCAGCAGCTCCAGCACTGTAAGTACCAGCACTACTGCGGGCGGGAGGATCCGCACAGCAAGCAGCACGACCAGCGCTGCACCTGCAATACCTGCACCTGCGATGCGCGAAAAAGCCTCGTCTTCCGCGGGACGTCACCGACCACTGTGGGAACTTTAAGGACACCGTCGGAAACGTCTTCGAGGCAAGGCTGCCAGTACAGCGTCTACGAGTTCACACCCTCTAGTCATGGTAGTTCATCCAGACATCATCATCCTCACCATCAACAGCAGCAGCAGCAGCAGCAGCAGTGCCGCGATCGGCAGCGGGGCAGCCTGGGCAGCAGCCACAGAGACAGTAACTCCTACAATGAAATAGCCATGAGCAGCTGCAGATACAACGGCGGCGTAATGCGGCCGTTGAGCAACTTGAGCTCGTCCCGCAGAAACGTGCACGAGTTTGATTCCGAGTCCCAGCCTTTGCAGCCCATCTCAGCCGCAGATGCGTCGGACACTTTAGTATCCAAGCCGGAGAATAATTCCACCACCCTGATGCCTTACGCATCGGGAGACGCAGGGGGAGGCTGCAGCCACGGCGGCGGCAAATCGGGGAAAAAGAAAAACCAGAACATTGGGGAAAAGCTCGGCCACAGGAGGGCCTTGTTTGAGAAACGGAAGCGACTGAGCGACTATGCTTTAATATTTGGCATGTTTGGGATCGTTGTTATGGTTATAGAGACTGAACTCTCGTGGGGAGCCTATGGAAAGGTGCGTATCCACTCAGAGCCCGTCTAGAGCTCGTTTAGTGGCATGTGTCTGACAGGAGCAACTTTTAATAAACAGAAAAACAGCTGCTTCAGTAACAGAACGTGTTGGTCTTTCTATGAAGGGTTATATATAGTTAGGTATAGTCATAGTTAATGTAGTTACATCTTCTCTCCCATGCTGATGTCCAACCACGCAGGGGATCCCCTGTAACACAAGTCATCATGTCAGCATTTGTGGCAGTAAACTTGAAGAAGATGAATCATACATGTGCGTTTTCCAGATGCATCATCGTGTCAGAGTGTGATTTCATGTCGTGTGTTTTGTTTGGCTTTAGTGTTGTTGCTCTTTTCCAGGAGTCCCTGTATTCATTAGCTCTAAAATGCCTGATAAGCCTTTCTACAATCATTCTCCTGGGACTGATTATCATCTACCATGCAAGAGAGATACAGGTAACGTTGGAACTCTTTACGTTTACTTTGACTGTTAATGCTGAAGCGTTATTATATATAATAATATTATAACCTCATTAGTAACTTATTTTCATTTTTTTTATTTCTAAAATGAGAGCTGGCTCTATAACTACAGTTTCAGCAACGCTGATGGCGCCGTAGACTGCAGCAGACTAATCACCATAATTTGGAGCCATATTAATAGTTCAGTGTTCATTTTGATAAGATACATGAACTCTCCAAAGTGTTCAGTGGATTAATATTGATTGTCAGCCTCCCCTGAGAACTTCCAACATTTGGACAGTTTTATGACCCTGCCTTGGAGCATTGTTACATTACTTACAGTTCTTCCTGCACTTCAGCACTTGTGTCTTTGTTAAACAGCCACAAAATTAATAGCACCACTTTCGGCAGGGTGGATGTATGTTGCCAGAAAGCTTTCATGTCACTGAGACTTTATTTTTCCCTTCGATTAAATCAACTCAGACGGGGGGAGAAGCATTTTACTGAATCTTGAATGACGCCATGTTTAATCATGTTAATGGATTTTCGTACTTTTAAACAAGATGGGGATTTGTTAAATGCCTTTAGCTGAACCGTGTGAGCTGACCCAGCTGTTTTCCTCGTACGCCTGGGCTATATTAAATGTCAGCTTCTGGATGTATAACACTGTAGACTGTTGTGAACATCATTACGCTAGGATAAAACATACCTTTAATATGAAAAGTTGCATCAGCTACAGCACATTCATCAGTCGTGTTGATATATTTAGGACTTAATGATTGCCAGGGGAGTATCTGTCACTGAAACATCCCGATAGTAAAACATGTCGCCCCATTCAGATGTCTCGTTGTAAACCTTTCTAAATTAAGGATGATAGAAAGGCACAGCTATCACCATCATATTTCAATGCAAAACAGAAGCACTTTCCTTCCGTCTGCAGACAGATCCTGGTTGCTGTTTAGAGACTACAAAGCACCCTGTAAGTCTGCATCAGACTATCACATTCTGCTTACTTCCCTCGGCCTCCACACCTTTAAGTCTAATTCTGTGTAAATTATTCAGTTCATAAACTGAGCCTTTTCACTATTTGCTTGTGCGAACTTTCCTTCATGTTAAATAATGCATTGGCTTAGTTGTGGCTAACATATTGCGAAGGTCCATTCCTCATCACAGCAGGTTTCTTGATTGTGTTAAACGGGTAGATGTGCCTCAGCAGTGTGTTTGTGTTCACAATAAACCAGTTAAATGCTTCAGCACTGAACTGCGCTGTAGTTCAGTCTTTGCTGATTGTGGATTGTGATACAGAAACGCACGTGTATTGATAATTATGGCAGTTGAAAAATGGCTCTGAAGCAACAGGGCTTCTTTCATTACAGGCGAGCTGAAAAGCTTGTTTTCGCTCTGAAGCAGGCTTTACCTTCTATTCGTTTAAACATCAGGATAGCTGCACATTTACGCCATAGGAAAGCTGCTCAAACCTCTTTGAACCAGAATCCTCTGACAGTCACATCAATATCCGAAACATTTTTCACCCCTTGATTGCTCTCTCTTCAAGATAAAGACACTTGCTCCTTTGCTGACCTAGAAAAGTTTAGCATGGCAATTGTTTGCCTTTAAGTTGATTACTGCGATGCACTTTTCGCCACACAGACCCATCTACACAGTGATTTAAACAGTTTATTCAAACGTAGAAGCCCGCACACTTTAATGAATCACAAAACACCACCACGTCACTGCACTTATACTTGCTCCCCACCGCTCCACTCTAAATGTAAAAGTTGATTGGGAGGCCTGTCTACTGACTCATCACGTCTCCTTTAGAAAAAAAAACATCAGCCAGTTCCTAGAAACTGATACTGACTCTCTCTTCAGTTCCAGTTCATAGTGTTTATGCTTTAAATTCAACCACACCAGCTGCTCCTTCCCTTCCCTTCCCTTCCCTGCCTGCGGGTTCTTTTGTGCCTGTTGTTACGAGTCTGTCATTACTCGGTTCCTGCAGACTGACATATGTGCTTGCACACAAACACACACACGTACATACTCGCAGACAAATTATTCTAAATCTATCTTGCTAATGACACACACGCACAGGCACACACAGAGCCAGTGAAATGTGTTTGCGCTGTTTCATTTCCTCTGTGTGTCGTTTGCTGCTCAGTGCAACACAAAAAATGAAAAGAGCGCGAGCTGACTTCATGTGTGTTAGATTTAAAGATATTGTGAAGTAAACTACATTAGAAATGTAGATAATATACTGTGTCAAGTTGAGTTGGGTATTTCATTCAGCAAGATTTACAGTTCTATGCCAGTGAGCTTAATTTGAATATGAAACTTTTTAGACAAAAGTGTTGAAACTAGGTCGTTTTTATAAGTGATATATTTCAGATTTAGGGTTGTCAGTCTACACCTTAGTTTTGAGTGCTAATTAATATAATACATGTCAATAATGTTGGTTCTTTTTATTTTTTATTTGAAAATGTACAGTGAAAATGTAGACAGGAAACACAGGGAGAGTTTGGGGTAGATCCCATTCTTAAACTAATCATTTAAGATCATGTTAAATGCTGTTGCATATCTTAATCTGTTGCAATGTACATTTGCCTTTAAAATGTGAGACTGCAGACCTGCAAATATACGAGTATGCTGTTGCGTACATTACATTAGTGCTTAAAGCTGCAATATCTAACCCCTCTGTGTCAGGTTAGCAGTAGTATGTGAAGTCATTAAATACTCTTTACATATGTGTACACACACTGAAAAATTACTGAATGGATGGGACACAAATACATTTCTAATACACCTGTACCTGTACAGCCCTGTATCTTTTGTTGTGTTATTCACTATTCTGTGAACTCCACTTATTTGTTAAGACAAGACTAAATAGTTTTCATTATTACTAGGATGCTTTTTCTAAAGTGCACTTTTTTGCGTGGGAAAAGCAGTAACTAGATTATGCATGCACATCCATGTGTGCTCACAGATGCCTGTCAGATCCAGACGCATAAGTCAAGATGATGAAATATTTCCCTAACACGCAGAGCCCCTTAAAACTCATTTACTTGTCAAACTCAGTAAAGATTGTGCCCTCTCATATTCATACCGTATAACAACAGGACATTTTTTCTCCACAGAGTGACTGAGGACTCCAAAGGTCAGGTCAGACAGGATAGATGTTGGCCACCAGCTGTCATTTGAATTGTTTAGAGATAGATCTGCTGCACTGCAATGGCAGTGCTGGGTGACCTACTGAGCCAAGTGCATTAACAGAGACAGACAGTTTATCCATGTTCTGCTAAATGCCCTCAGATTTGTCCCAGTAGGTAGAATAATATTAACATTCCTAGTGTGTTCAGGAATCTAATGTTCGTCCTTGAAATGCCATTGGCCTGATTTAGTCCCCAGTGATGTCTTTTGTTGACAGCTGGCGTTCTGCCCGAGGAATATTTAGACTTTTTAGTTCAGTTGACTGTACTGCACAAGTAGAAATGGAGATGTGAAAGCTCCTTCCTGACTTTGATTTGTCATTGTCAAAGTCTGATATGAGCTTCAAGCTGGAAGCATTTTCCTGATCTCGCTGTTAAAATGTTTGATGAGTTCACTTCATTCTCAAGGAAAAACGTGCCTATTTTTGTCACTAGACTCTCTTGCCAAGGGGCATTTGTGTTCAGGCCACTGGTATGTTGCTGTACTTTGTGATGCCAGTTCTGCTGAGATTTTCTAAACTAATGCAAAATGCTTTAGGTGCTGCTCAGCCTTTGATGTGTACTTTTCTGATAAAAGTCAGCGCTGATGTGTCACAGTCGCGCAGTATTACATTTAACAATCTGCAGAAAAGATAAAATAACAACACATCCCTCCAAACGGTGCCAGCAAATCCTGCCAAACCCAAGACTTGGCTGTGTTTGTCAGACTGCCCCTGGGTGGTGTGTATGTGTCAGAGATATGGTGTAACTGCAGGAGACACTCTGCATTTCTCACAGTGAAATTTGTCCTCCACCTGAGACTCCAGACTGGAGTCAGATAACCACACCTGGCTGGTGACCTGAGTGTTTTTACTGAACATACAGTCTTTTAAGGATAGAGTCACTCAGCCTCCCAAAAGCATTTATTTGTAGGCTTTACTGAATTATGCTTTATGTGCATTTAAACAAATGTTTTTAGAATAATAAAGCGTGCAACTTGGCTGCGGCAGTAACACTCTGAAGAAAGAAAGAAAGATTTATATGTTCTCGGGTTCAGCGATATTTCACTATGCTTAAATGAAAGAATGTACGTGTGAGACGCAATTTTTAGAAACAAAAGTAGGGTGGCTCTGCAGCAGCTTCAGATTTACTCAGTAAAGTGGCCTCTTAGTGGGTCACTTTGATATCATAAATAAAGCATTGCATTAATGTCTAATTGAGCTGAACCACCCGACCTAATTCGCTAATGAGATTGAGCGATTTCATTCTCAGTGACAAGATATATGTTCCAATCTCCACATTACACAGATTAAATATTGAGTTGGACTCCATTAGTTTTATTGAACATAGTGAAACCAGTAACCAAACCAGCTAGCATCGCAGGTGAGCTCCTTGGAGACTGTGCATTGGAGATGCAAGAAGTGGTCCCGAGACATATTCAATTATATTGTCTCTCATCCTGCCAAAGATAAACAAGCTTTCATCGGGGTCTCAGCCCTGTTGAATAAAGTCATTTGATAATCTGCAAGTATTGCTGGAGTCGTGATCTTTTTAGTTGATTTCCCCTCAGTCAGAAAAAAAGCTCAATGTCTGAGAGAAGCCAGCGTCTCATCAACCACCTTAAATGATGCTGTTTCCTTAGTATGTGCCGTCTTATACTTTATCTATCTACCTATCTATCTATCTATCTATCTATCTGTCTATCTATCTATCTATCTATCTATCTATCTATCTATCTATCTATCTGTC
>JAUMTR010000014.1:9932004-9974032 GCA_032270685.1 Microctenopoma stevenorrisi | reverse complement strand
ACACATTTCACTGCAAGTTGTACGAGTATAACTGTGTACGTGACGAATAAAACCTCTTGAATCTTGAATCTTGAATCAGTCATAGTAGAGAATGCAAGGTGTAAACAGCTGTTAAATGGGACCATAGATGCTTTGAGGCTCTGTCTGTGAAGGTAAATGTTTACTCAGCTGCACAGGAATGTTGTTTTGATTTACTTGTGTTTCTGATAACCAGGGCTGGTATGGGAAATAAGGGATTACACTCAGTGTGCGAGCACAGCTGCAGCTACCAGAAAAAGTCCAAACACAGATATCAGTGAAGCAAAGCTGTTGCTGCTGTTCAGAGGAAGTGACAGTGTAGAGATGAGGGCTACAGCTGCCAGGCCTTAGACAGATTTTGCCATCTGAATATGTTTATCTGATGTTGTAATAATTCATTTGTCTACTTCATGTTTCCTTTTTTTCCTGTTTGTGTCAACACAATGCACTAGAGCTCGAAAGTAAGTCTTCGCCTCACATGTAGATACAGACCTGTTGTGTGCATGCTAACGAGAGCTTGTTTTTGAACCCAATAACGTGACTAAAAACGTACACTCCCTCATTTGATAAGTGAAATTCATGCCATGGCAGTTTTGTAACGTTTTGCAATGACTGATTTGTTTCACATTACATAATCACAATAGTGTCAGATTATTACATTTAAGTTTCACACGAGATGTCTGTTAACATAGTGGCACGTCACTTGGATAAAATGCACTACACTACTACATTTTCCTTACTACTAACATTCTCCACATCAACACCTTTTATTCTTTATTATTGCATAGATATCTTCTGCACATTTTAAACACACCTACAGATGCATGTCAAGTGAATTTCAAATATCTGTGATGGAGGGTGTTTTTCTTTCCATTTCTGCATGGATGTGATGAGAATTTGATCTTTAATCAGAAGGCTACTGATTAAACTCCAATTAACTGTGCCTTCACATACCGAAGGATGACAACTAGAGCTCTGTAAGAGACAGACCTCCAGTAGCAGCAGCAGAGGATATCATTTTTTAATATCCCTCAAGTCATGTTGTACAACTTTAGCAGTCATGCTCACACATTCAGGGCTCAGGGTCATCTTTCAGCTTGTGAAACCACTGTTAACGCCATTTGCAGCCACATTTCCTCCACTTCTCTGTTGGATGACACAGTAGCACTGGTCACCTGAGACACTGGTCAAGTGTTATTTGATTGGTTAACAGCATCGGCTGTTAACACACAGCATTTTGCCCTAAAAGGAATTATTGCAGGGATGTTAGTGATAAACATGGTCGAAGCACTCTGAGGTTACTGGGATGGTGCATTTTACAGCTGCACAGACACTGTGTAGCATGTAGCGCATGCAATAAAATATGCTGCAGTATGTCAGGAACACTGTCCGCACACAACCACAAGGTTGATGTGGGAATCGTGGTGACAAGAAGAGCAGTGAGTGCTCGTTGGTTCAGAGATCAGTGGAAGGGAGAAAAAGGAAAGTGACCTGAGAGGAAGATCGGGTAAAGTCAGCAGGCAATTGCAAACGGTTGCAACTGTGACCAGCGAGTAAATCTGTCAGGAGAAAAAAAACGACAGGCAGCGCCCTGTCCATTACAGTGAGAAAAATTAGCATTTTCTTTGCACAATGAGGTAGCAGGGACCATGACAAAGAAAGCAAGTCAAGAGGGTAAGAAATATGGGGTAGCACTAACTGAGATTGCCCTAACAGATTTAGTGAGGTATTGAAAAGCTTAGCGTAGCCGTTTTCCCCTGATGAATTGCGAGTAGATTTAGAGTACCCATTCAAAAGCAGAACTGCCCATGAGGAGTGATTGACTGAAGGACAGAGACACATACAGTAAAATATTAAAGACAGGGCAAGCAAGCTTCCCCACCTGACATCGAGCTGCCCTGTGCTTCAACCCCATTTGACGACTACTGGTCATCCAACTGTGAAATGTACAACTCTAACAGGTCTTACATTATGTATATTAGCTGATTTTCATCATTTTAGATAGACTACCTAATTGTTGTTTTGTTTCATTTATTAGTTTAACTAATAAAACCGGTATTTTGCGACAGCATTTCTCACTTGTCTGTAGATTTTGCCCTGTAAGAAGTACCTTGGTCCTCAGTCCACAGGACATCTTCACGTGCCTGTAGTGTCCTATAGCGATTCCTGTGGCACCCTCTGTTGGTTTAACCTGCAATCTCCACTCCGCATCTGCCTGTGCTCAGGAAACAGGGAAACGATTCTGCATTGCATGAGAATGGGTTTATGTTGGCTAGTTAGATGTTGGCTAGTTAATATCTTTAAACCATGGGTGGTAGACATTTTTCCACACTGTGCAGTTGCTGTTTTAGAGCTGTCCTGAGGCCTTAGACCTTAGAAGCTTAATTAAATAAATTATATGAAATATTTAAGCATGTTGTATGGAGTAGGTAATTATGTTTTTGAATACTAAACTATAGTGGCCTTGATGTGTTTTAAGTAATGTGTTTGTTTGTATTCCTGATGCCAGATTGACACTGAATTGCTTTAAGCAGCACACTGTAAAGACCTTTTGGTATTTTTTATGATATCACAGTCATGTAATTATGTTGGAAATCTCAAAGTGAAAACAGTTCGCCTACAGTGTGTGCACATAGCTCCTAACGACTAGTTTATATTTACACAAAACCGTGTGTGATTAAAAAGGAATAATACGTCAATCTCACATGCCAATAATCTACAGGGTTTTAGAAAAGGTTTTCATTCCTATATGGTTTTATATGTTATTGGTTGACTTAGTTATACAGCTGTTCTCATTTTTTTCCTTGGCAACTCTCCCCCCTTCTGTGGTTTCCTTTCCACTTGCATGCAGCTCAACCAAACGGACTGACCCCTGCAATCCCTGCATTCTCTACACACATCCTCTGCATGTCCTGGGAGTGCTCTCCATGTGTATGCCTTTGTGTGCGCACAAATTAAAAAATAGCCTTAATTTATTGGGTTCTGAATGGTCTTGTGTTCAGATTGAGAAGTGTTAAAATGGAGCAACGCAAGCTGAATGACCAAGCAAACTCACTAGTGGACCTTGCTAAGGTAAGCTGGACTAACAGTCTCCTGCTGCATTGTAGTTTCTTTCCTCTGTGCGACTGAATGCAATGCATGCTGGTTCACTTGAATTAGGTATGTTTTCTATTATAATCAAAGTCTACAGGTGTCAAATAAACAGACAAGCTTTCCACAAGGCTATCAAAATCAAATCAGTGTGATGATTCTGGTTGACTGCACTTACATACAGTAAGTTTTCAATTTTCTGGGTGTGAAATAATAACATTTCATTTTACAGTGTAAATTACTATTCCCAGGACACGTTCTCTTGGAAATTACTGAATGTCACAAAGGAGAAACACTTGTGTATGCAAATCCCTGTGCATTTTTTTTCCACTTTATCTGTTCTCTGATGTTTGTCTCCAGATGCACTAAACAGAAGTTGACAAACCTTAGGGAAAGACCAGGCAACGTGCCAGCCTGACACAGCAGAAACACTAACCTGGAAAGGGAGACACACTGTGATCTGATGATTCAGCCAGAAGCAAAGGCAGAGGAATAAAGGATAGAACGGCAGAGCACTGACATTCAGTACTACGCCACCGTTACAATGGGTTCAGGCCAGCATGTCATGAATGGTATTAGCTAATATCACTGGTGCTATAAAACAGCACCAAGCACTTGGACGTGACATTGAGTACGCCACTTCCAGTATCTGGCTCTTTGTTGTAAGATTCTGTAGCCATATGAGGGCAGTGTTGCTTCAGTCACTTCACACTGTCGGTGGAAAGATCAGGCTAAATGGAGCTGAACATATCATTTGTAGCATTGCCACTGCAGAGCACTGTGAAATTCCTCAGAGAACAATGTCTCCCTTTTCCCATTATCTCCTCGAGCCCTGATACAAAATGTGATTTTTGTTGCTGTTGTTATTTAAACCTATTTCAGTGGTGCTGTATTGGGTCCAATGTTGTTTCACTACAAGCATTTTTTTACTTTTTTCTAAAACAAGCTGATGTGTGTTCTCAAAACTGCTCACTCAAGCTACAGTTCGAAACAATCTATTTCACTCTCTCCTGCGTTGCAGTTTTCAATCTGTTTGTGGTTTCTAGGATCTACAATAACCACATATGTTTATGCTCCATCCGTTTCAGTCTGTATTTGTTACTTTTCGTGCTCCCTAGTATTTAACGTGTTCTTGTAACATTTCATGATTTGCAGATGAGGCTCAGACTCGGTTTAGTGCAGCTTTACGTGTAGGCCTAAGGATGAATTTCTTAGTTTGATGTAGCATTGCATATGTCTAAGATCAATTTCAGTTTAAATATTCAGTCACCATACGTATACTGAAAAGCATTCATACAACAAGGAATCATGGATTACATTAGTAACATAACTCAGTGAAATCGTTGGCTGACTGTCGACATTAGCAGCGTGATGCTTTGGTCCTCACTGATTCACATAAGCCATCTATCACATTATTCCCACCTCCAATTAGAAGGAGACAAGCCAGGTGATGGATGGATCGCCTCCAGGCTGCCAGGGATTATTAGTCCTCCACTGAATAATGCCTCTGAAGCCGCCCTCCAGCAGCATCACTCCCACTCCTCATATATATAGTGACAGATTTCTGTGTGTTGTTGACTGAACTTCAAGAGTTTAAAATCTGCAGCTACAGTATAATGTTAAAGGTTTGTGGGTAGATATGTGATGCCTGAAAAGAGCAGTAAGCATCATGCAAGGTCAGCAGTCATGTTTAATGTCTCCTCAAGGTCATGGATGAAATACTCTGGTTAGCATGGCATCTTTACCTGCAATAGCAAACATCACCTCTGATGAAGTTTTTCATAATGTTTACACTTTACTATAGTAAATTTCAACATTCTGCAATTGATGGCAGACAAAATCCACAGTCAGACCTGAAAAGATTTGAAAGTATGTTTTGTTTATTTGTATTAGACGATTAACAGATGCTTTGTTGTATTCTGCAGTCTGAGTGGGATGTATGAAGAAAAGGAATCTTCTGATTTGAAACTTACATCCTTCTTTTCCAGAATCATCTGATTACACAGTTCACTTTGAACTGTACCTTTACTAAAGTGTTGAAGAAGCATGTTTTTTCTATCTATTTGTGTGCTGAAAAAGGACACATGTAGCATTTTCAGGTTGTCCGCCAAAATAGGATAATATTGGAAAATGATTATGTTAAGTGTGTTTCCTCTTCCCTGTTCCAGACTCAAAACATCATGTATGACATGATATCAGACTTGAATGAGAGAGGAGAAGACATGGAGAAGAGGATTGCTCTGCTGGAGACGAAGCTGGAGACTCTACTGAGTAACTTGCAGGCTCTGCCAGGACTCATTAGCCAGGTCGTCAGCCAGCAGCACAGGGACTTCCTGGAGGTGCAGCTCCAGCCTTATGACAAACACAGTCCTGAGCGCTCACAGTCAGTGTCCCGACGGAGGTCGTCCTCCACAGCGCCACCCACCTCCTCTGAGAGCAGCTAGAGTCCAAGGGGAACGCCTCCACAGAAGACTTTTGCCATCATATGGCCGAGTTGCATTTATCGTAAAGCCTTATGGTTTCAATAAATATTATCCAAATTCTGATGACAGAATCCAAGATACTAAGGACAAAGCATTTTAACGGATAACTTCATGCTGTTATTTGTTTTTTATTACCTCAAAAGGTGTTGTTACCCTTGCTCTTGTGTTACGACCACAAATGGGGTTTCCCTCAGTAAACACTAGAAGGCCTATCGATGGAGCTATGATACGAACTCTTCTCCATCTCTATGCAGAGGTAGCCAGTCTTAGGTGGCAAGGTTACCATGTGTGAAACTTTTGCACTAAAATAGTGCTTCTCACAGACTTTGTGCTTCTGCTGGCTTAATTCAGTTGCTGTGTTCCTCAAGGCAAACTGAGAAACCACTGAGAAATCAGTCAGGGAGCATGACCATGATATTGAGCTAAAGTGCTGTGTTTGATGGACTGGAGTACACTGACTGCTGAAGACAGATAAAAATCACTCCCACACACTGTCACTCAGAGATAATTCAAAAAGCTTGAAATGAGGAACAAAGCATATATCTTTTAGGTTAGAAACAGCATCAACTATAGTGGTTTTCTTTTTGCAGAGTGCCCCTGTAGAATGACTATTTTTGGGGCAACATTTGAAATAATTTAATCCTCTAGTCAAAATGAATGCATCAGAAACTGTACTTGCACTTACTTTTTAATCAATGCACTTCAATGCTGACTGACGTATGATATAAAGATGTGTTGCTCATTAAAAGAACAATATTTGAGATGTTTTGGGCATGGGTTTATTATTGTCAAATCTCACATTGTGGCTAATGTTGATGAATCAAATCAAAGTCCATTTCTTTTATTCACAAAGAAGCATTAGTTTAAACCTGTAGAGGTCTATGAAAATCTACTGGGTGATTACATATTTATTAACTACTTCTTGTCTTGCTGTGTCTCACCTCCTGTCCTTTCTTCCTGTGCTATTTATGCTTGCTGTCACCCCAGCTGGGCAACAACAAATGCTGAACAACAATTCGCTGAAACCACATTCACCTTTTAAAATGAAAATACCTATTTTTTTACGTCTTGATGAGGACAAGCACACCTCCTACCAATACACAAACAACAATGGTGATGTAAGAACTAATTTAACATATCTAGCATACGGTTTCATACATCTTGGACTGGAGTTAAGATGCATGACGAGCAGTAGTGGTAAATGTACCTATAATTATTAGTTTAGACATTATAATCTCAGTAAACAGATTTAAATATTTGTAATCCTCCATGGCCTACTGTACAGTCTATCTCAAAATTAACTGTGAGGAAGGCCTTAAAATGCCCATTATAAAGTACCTCTTACAGATATTACTGTTACAGTTGTTAATGCAACCTTTTTAACATCTACAGAGCATAGCATGAGTCAGTTGTTACTCATCAAATCTGCAGTATTGATCTTGTTCAAACAGCCCACAGATGATAGATGACAGTTGTTCAGTCCACAAACTTCAGCAACATAGATACCAATGAGAGAATATACTCTATGCGATTTAAACAATAAACAGTGAAAATGCAATTTAACAAGTCTGTGTTCTTTTTCATTATGTTAGGATTTGTATTAAATAGAACATTGCAATGTGTGTGTGTCTTTACATAAAATAATTTTACAATAACATTAGCACACTGTAGGTGTATGATTTAAGGTTCGGTCTTTAAAAATCATATTTTTAATTTGGTGTAAAATGTCTTGATTATTAACTTATGAACCTGACAAATAGAATTAAGGTGCGCTCGTGTATTTACAGCTAAATTTTGCCCTAGACAGTAACCTGTAGGCATTTAGACTGACCATGTCATAAATTCATGTCAAAGTAGTCATTTGACAGGTACCACGCATATCTAACCAAAATGAACAAAACATCCCTGAAGGAAAACTTCTGTAATCAGGTTTATAATGTTCAGTTTTTGTTTTAAGGCATGCATGCATGCACCATCCTAATTTTGTTTAAACAATTATTGCACACTTTCCTATAAATGTCCCTATAAACTTCGTTTCACTCCTTAAATATCACCTGTGTGTCTCCTACATAATATATTTAATTGAATTTTATTAAAAATATAACATTTATTATTTTATTGTAACAACTAACATATCAGGTACGTGTAATTGAACAGTAAAATGAAATCTGTGGCGAGTACCCTCAAAATATATATTTTTTTCCTGTCAGACAACACTCAGGCCAGATTGCTAGCTGAAGCTTGTCATCGCGAGATTCCCCGCGAACTGGCGCCTAGCGGTACTTGCGTGGTGTAGAGCTGTGTGCTTTACTAAACAACTTTAGCAACTTCATATGTAAAATATTCTGGATTTTTTTTCATTTGCTTTGATTATATACGTGAGTTGCCGTCACCATGAGTATACTCGCCAAGATAGCAGAGATTGAAAATGAGGTAAGGTAAAACCAGATGGAAGGCTAATCTAATGAATAAGTCACATTTTAGCTAACGGCTAGCTAGCTGTTAACCCTAGCTAAGAACTGGGCTAGCTCCTGGGCTTGTCATTAAAACACGTGTGCAGGTGACAGCGTGTGTCTGAAATGTGCTTTACGTGTCAGTTCGACATACAAGTGTATCATGAATCAAATGTTAGACTCTAAAGGTTGTTGCTATGTCCCGAGTCACTAGCTAAGAAACGTACTTCTTTGATCTGCTGGCAGCCGCATACACGCTTTCGCATGTTGTGACAAAACTGTCTGTAGTCCACTGAGTATACCAGTGAAATATGAAAAACATTTTCCTTAGCTTAGACCAAGAAGTTACCTTAGAATACTCTCCGTCATTTGAATGCATCAACAAGGCAGTCGATGTCACAGGCCAAGTAGAGAGTGTAACTCACTAAATTGCAGCATACGCAACTTTTTCATCTTACTTTAATCAGTAGGACAAAATCACACAATCCTAATGCATCTAGTTAGTTAAGTGAGTTCCAGGTTTGGGCACATAAGCGAATATAAGCAGAGTTTCCCGTGTCTTCACTCTTTTGAATTGAAGTTTTTTTTTTGGCATTTTGCCAGGTATCATGAAATCCTGCTTAATTATTTATTATTTAAGACGAGACATGAAAACAGTCTATCAAACATTTAAAATTGATTTGATAATCTCTCTTTGTTATTCATTTGTCAATTACTATGTTTATTACCAATTATTTCACATTTATTTACCACATCTGATAAAAAACTTAGTATTACAATTGTCTGTGGTTCTAAACAACAGATTTGAGATCTCATTTTGGTTTGGTTATGATTAATCCTAGATGGCCAGGACTCAGAGGAACAAGGCCACAGCTCACCACTTGGGTCTGCTCAAAGCACGTCTGGCCAAACTGAGGAGAGAACTCATCACACCAAAGGGAGGCAGTGGTGGTGGAACGGGGGAAGGTACAATTCAAATTTTAAAAACACTTACTAATATTACATAGGTATTCAAATATCTTCTTAGTCTTTTGAGTCACTTAAGCCATCATATTAAATAATAAGTGTTTGATTACACTAATAGAAGTTTCTTTCTTTGTGTATTTTAGGTTTTGATGTAGCAAAAACTGGCGACGCTCGTATCGGCTTCGTTGGTTTTCCTTCGGTAGGAAAGTCTACACTGTTAAGTAACCTGGCAGGTGTGTACTCTGAGGTTGCCGCCTACGAGTTCACCACACTTACCACGGTACCTGGAGTCATTCGCTACAAAGGTGCCAAAATTCAGGTACAAGAATTTCCCATTTGTTTTTGGTTTGCTATGGATTCTGGGGGGTGTTTCTTTTCTTACTGGCTTGCCTTCTTCCTTCTAAGCTCCTGGATCTCCCAGGAATTATAGAAGGTGCCAAAGATGGCAAGGGCAGAGGCAGGCAGGTCATTGCAGGTAAAGATGCAATTTGTGATGTTTCTACTGAAAAAAGAAACGGGCCTTTATTGGCAAAATAAAATTATAATTTAGTATATTTCTTTATTGTTGCAGATGTGTAATGCTTCTTCCATTGTTAAAATAAAACAAATGAAGGCTTCTGTTTCAGCATTATTGAGTGTGTTATGGGTTTCTGTCAACCCCAAAGAAGCACATTTTGTGAAACTTCATAAAGAGTAAAACATTTAGGGGGAGTGACATATGTCTCCTCTTTAATGTCTTCATATTTTTAATAATTATTTTTTAGTTGCTGCATTGGTTGCTTTACAAACCTTGAGCTAATTCTTTATCAACTAATGTACCCAGTTGCATTTATATGTATGTTTATGTACACATGTCCAATTACATTCTTTATTCTCACCTCTAAAGTGGTAAATATTCAATATATATTTCACTACACAAGTGGTCCCTTCATTCACGTCTTTCTTTGCTTTAGTGGCTCGAACCTGCAACCTGATCCTAATAGTGCTCGATGTTTTGAAGCCTCTTCTTCATAAGAAGCTAATAGAACATGAATTAGAGGGCTTTGGCATCCGACTTAACAAGCAACCACCCAACATCGGCTTCAAGAAGAAAGACAAAGGAGGAATTAACTTCACCGCTACAGTATGTCAGACACACCACTACCGCAACTGAAATACAGACTTTTCATGATTTTCTATTTCTTAACTACTCACTGAATAATCTAATGTAGATTGTTTTAATTCAGTTTATACTGCATGTGTGTGTCAAAGAGGGAATGATGATGAACTGGCAAAGGGAGCCTGTTAAAATGAGAACAGTCACTCTAGAAGTTGATGATCAAAGGATGTCCTGTGATAATGCGTGCAGGATTTTAGTTGTCGGGTGTACCTGCAGTTGATTAGTTCATTTCTGATGATGGGCCTTTTTGTGGAATCTTATTAAATTTAAACTATCGTAAATCTTCAGTATCTTGGTTTTTAACTGATCTACATAATCAAATGTGGGAAACACATTTTGACTCAGTAACAAACACCAAAACACTTTTCAAAGCTGCCCTCTTTTGGACTTGAGATTGCACTTCATTTCTGCAGAATATCAGCATTTCTTTTGTACTTGACCACATTGGCTTTTCTGTCTTATTGAATTGCAATTCACTGTACTTAAAGCATGTGTGTGTAGTACATATTTCATATCTGTGAAGGTTTTCAGTCATCCAGGTCATGGTTATCTCAAAAAAGGTTTATCTCAAGTCAGACTTGAGAAAGCCCTCTGGATAGAAGGGCGAAACGTCATCAAGAAACCTACTAAGTCCAGTTGCTATTGGATAAACCTTTTTTGAGTACATATTTCACATTTTTACTTAATATGTATAATATATCAGGTTTTATTATTTTGTTGTCTTGAGTTGATCGACACCATTCCTTTACCCCCCTCACTCTCTTTAGTGTGCACAAAGTGAGCTTGATGGTGATACCGTTAAGAGTATCCTGGCAGAGTACAAGATCCACAACGCCGACATCACTCTGCGCAGTGACTCCACAGCTGATGATCTCATTGATGTGGTGGAAGGAAATCGGTAAGCTGCTGAACGGCCAGAATGGGCCTTAGTCATTCCCAATGGGTGTGGCCTGTAACAATCTGGAATCCCATTTTAGTTCCCCCTACAATAATGCAGAGAAATGTGAATATGCTTTTATGTGCCAGACAGATCATACCATTTGTACTTTTGTTTGCAATGCACGTGTTGTCTGTTGTAATCTCTTACTTGAAATCATGATTTTGTCATTCGACACACAACACTACACGGGTTAACAGCTCGAGCTCTCTGCAGTCCCGGGGTCTTTGTCTTATATAAATGCTCTATGTTTGAATGTCTTTCTCCAAGAAAGGGCTATAATGAAATGAGAGCATTATATACACTAAAAATAGAACATAAATGAAGTAAATAGCTAAAATCTATTCTTAATGTAATATATTTTACCCCCCAAAAAACCTCTCTCAAATACTCATCATGGTAAGTGTATAGAAAGAAAATGTTTTTCTATGTGCATGCCTCCAAACAACCTATTTTTTTATAAACAGATTTACATGTGATAATATAATGTCTTCAAGAATATAAAATAAGATTCATTTTTGGGAATTCGGAATCTGACGGAGAATCTTGACAGACGCAAAAAAAAGAAAAAAAGGCACAGGAACAATTAATCACATGTACCTTTTAAAAATAAATCTTCACTAAATGCTTATAGATTCTTTAGGTATTTGTAATTTTCTTTTCATAATTTAGTCAACAGACATAAATGCATGAGAAATAAGCTTGATAAAATTATTGGCCTTATAAAATGTTTGTTTAAGGCCTGTCTAATATAGTTGCTTTTTGTGCAGTAATTTCATGGACAGCAGCCTTTTAACACTCGTTTCTCGACAGCGTCTACATCCCTTGCATTTATGTGCTCAACAAAATCGATCAGATTTCCATCGAGGAGCTTGACGTTATCTACAAGGTGCCTCACTGTGTTCCTATCTCTGCCCACCACCGCTGGAACTTTGATGACCTGCTGGAAAAGATGTGGGACTATCTACAGCTTGTGCGCATGTAAGAGTTTTTAATAAATTCACCACAAGGGGTAGTGAATACAGAGCGGGTGATGTGAGACTATGTTCAAATTTAAAGCACCAAATGCTGTCTTCCAGTCATTCACATATCCAGATAGCAGATGGCAATTGGATCTAGAACCACTGGTATCTACAGAACTTTCTGTTTGGCCATACTGAAATGTTTGACAGGTGATGTGTTCAATTGCAGCTACACCAAACCCAAAGGTCAGCTTCCTGATTACACATCTCCAGTTGTGCTCCCTGATGGACGAACGTCAGTCGAGGATTTCTGCTTAAAGATTCATAAAAACCTCGTCAAAGAACTCAAGTAGTGAGTATTGTAAACCAGGTTTATTTTTTTACTTTTTAGTCACACTTGTCTCTAATAACTATTTCTCTTTCATCTTATCTTTTACTTTTCATTGGTTTGTTGCATATAAAATCTTTCAGCCCACCGTTGGTTATTTAACAAAACTTAAGACAAAGCTTGTAGAGCCATATGTAATTATTAATAACGTTAAGATAACTAATTGAATTGTTTCCTGTATGACTTTTTTAATCTCTCATATCAAACTGACAAAAGTTTACATCTCCACATGTGCTGATGATTAGCACACCAGGCTGTAACTAAACCATTTTCAAGAAGCAGTAAGGGGTACTTGGTATTGGCCACATGTTTTTGTTTTCTTTGTTAAATAAATTAATATTGGCCAGATGAAAAAAGTCATTACGTAAAACTGAGACCTACATGATGATGATTTTAATCATGTTTTTACACAAATGGAATTAACAATTATTAACAATAATATTTTTAAAATTTCTCTCACTTGTTTATTTAATAGTTTTTTTCAGGATTAAAATATTAGAATGACAAGTAATCATTTAGTTGTAAAACCACACCACCTATTTAACCACAGACGCTACTCTTGTTTTGTCAAGCTAAGCCAAATAAGCATTAATTGAAGAATTTGTATTAGGATCTGAAAAGATGCGTTGCACCACCATCCCTAAAGAGAAGAGCTAAGATCATCAGTCAGTCAATACCTTAGTGCTGCAGAGCATTACACATCCTCCAGGGAATGGACCAGTCAAACACTGACACATGTCACTAGAATCTTTATAACTAAAGGATCTCATTGTTGTTGTATATAGTGCATTTAAATATGAATGTATCTTGTGGAATATAGGTTTGAACTGCTACGTGATGCATTCTTTTGTCTCGTTTATTGCCTAATGTTCCATAAAGTGCAGTTAACTGACTTGAAGAGATCAATGATGTAGAACAATTTCAGCATATTTGTTGAATCCTCTTTTCTTCCTTTCAGTGCTCTTGTGTGGGGATCATCTGTGAAACATAATCCTCAAAAGGTGGGCAAGGACCATGTGATGGAGGATGAAGATGTTATCCAGCTAGTGAAAAAGTAAAGGGATCTGTAATTCACTGCATGGCCTGCGTATCACAAAGTGTTCTGTGTAGTTGCTCAGTAAATCACCAAACATATGATCCGAGCATCTGTACTGATTTTTTTTTTTTCTTCTCTCATTTAAAAATATGAAAAAGTGTTGTATTTGAAAGGACCTACAGTACTCATAACTCCATGTACAATTCATATTGAATATTGATTAAGACTTGTAATAAAATCTCTAAAAACAAACCTGTAAAATAAAAACATAAAGGTATCTTGCCGCTTCAATCTTGAGCAACAGTCGCCTTTTTTTGTTTGACTTTTAATAGATTTATTTGATGCATTGCGTGTTTGTGTGTATTAAGTATAGCCAGACTCAATTTGTTCTTTATTCAAATGAATGTGCTTTCATATTTTACATATGGTTGCTGCTGAAGCATCTGAAAAAATGCTGCATAATTAAATCTCAGGCTCCACAGTGATGGTCTCCCTCAAAAACATGGCAGCACTAAGCAACGGGGATCAGAAAAAGTCTCATGTAAAGGCTCTGTCCTGCTAAGTGATTTATGTCACATTGATGATGAAGGCAGTTTTGCAGGATAGTGGCCCGCCCCCTCTCTTTGGTAGGGACAGCCACTCAGGTTAATCAGTTCATTCACTCAGACACAGTCTGGGGACATCATACGCCAGCTGTTCACAACTAACAGGACTCAGAATAAAGAGCATTTCATCAGAGGCGGGAGCACTTCTGTGGTCTAACATTATCTAATGTCGATATGTTGCAACCTGAATAAAGTGTAGGGACCATTTTGTGTCTGAGCAGCACAGTGGCCCATGATTGCAGCAGACGGTACACAAAGGTAAATGAGGAGTATTAAAAGTATTACTAGGTCATACGTTTGATGAATAAAGATTCTTTATTTCCTCCCAATCCAACATAGCTGTGTACAGTGTAGCTGGGCTTCAATGGTGTATGTGGTATTTCTAAAACAGCAGGTTAGATAAATTATGTATAAAATGTAGAGAAATGTGTTGGTATCTTAACAGACACTGAATAGCGTTGGAGCAATACAAAATATTTATTATATACGCCTTAAACTAATATATATATATTTTATCTGTATTAAAATGTGAAAACTTAATGTATATGTAAAAGCAAAATAAAAATCTCAGTACCTGATCTCCAGTGAATTTAATTCACTATGGTCATTGAGAGAGTTTTGCGTTATCACAAAATGTCTGAATGTTCATACTGTAAGAAGCCATTTGTGTGCCAAGTGTGATCAATATTGTACATTGATTACTGTTTATATTCTATCTCATACAGAACAACAGAGATTTAGAAGCGCGACAGGATTCAAGTTAATAGATATATAATCTAATGTGCAAGCAAGACAACATGCTCAACCACACTTTATGGTTCAACAAGGTTGCTAACAAGTGCATTTAATGTTGTAGACTACAGTTCCTACATGAGAAAACGGATAGTTTTAGGAAAACCTGTAGTGGTTGAGGGTAACGCTTTCCTGTCCAGCAGCAGCAGCAGCAGGATCACCTCCTAAGAAACTGCCTCATCCCCACCCCCTTTTACCCTGTAAATTATAGCAGCACTTTAGCTAATGAAAGAGTTGAAGACTGGGCACTAATAAAAGCCATTAAGTGAATAAAGCACTTCCCCCTCTAACAAAATTAAAGAATCTGCCCATTTGAGGAGGGAGGACTCTGTATTAATATTTATGAAATGCGGAACCAGCAGCCCCCCCAAACTCCCCAACCTACGTCCAATCCCAGCTTGACCAAGTCCTTCTTGCCACTGCACCTATCCCAAGAGAACATCACCAACCCCTCCTAGCTTGAAGGAGGGGCAGGAGATGGGAACTTGAAGGGTGCTAAGGACGCAGTCAGGACAGTCTGTCTCCAGTAGAGCACGCTGGAAGACCCCAAGATACAGCTCAGAGAGCCCAGTTGCCTTTGTCGCCCCTCAACTAGCTGCACACCGACTTTAGTTCCAGCGGATGGAAAGGTGGGTTTCTTGCAAAGACCAGATGTTAAGTATGAATTTTCCAAACAAATTTGTACAAGTTTCATATATTTAGCCTTGAGTATTCATCGTTTGTTGCATTGGTCAATGTAGACCTTAGTTTAAAGAAGATTTGATGCAGTTTAGTTCTTTAAGTCAGATAGTTTCGATGATAAGTGACTGAGAACATTTTAAAAATGTTTAGTCAAATTTAGCATTCTAGATTCTTACCCTTAAAAGACCATGGCTGTGGTTGTCTATGTCAAAGAAGAAAGAACATGAAAGATAAGGTAAGAAATCATCTTTATGTATCACAATCATTCATGCATAAGACGCATTACACCATCCCATCAGCCACACTTCATCCCTTTGAACCATTCTCATTGTTCTGAAAAACAGAAGTCTGTTTTACCGCCACCACCCGCCAATCCCACCCAAAGTGCTCCCATTTTTATGCCATTTGGTCACTACAGATGCAGGATTTCTCCATTGTGCATTAATATATATTATGGTGTAATTTCATCAAACAAAGTGGTTCAGTTGCCTGAGCTCAAAGTTGATTATTGCAACATGCCTTCTCATTAGTAAGACCTCCCTGGGGAGCTGAAAGAGACACTAGAAAAGGTAACAAGATTGGCAAACCTTTTAGACAGCTGGCGTCTTAGCTTGATGGTGTCATGACTCTTGACATTGTCCTCAGTGACCGTTAACATAGTTAGGGCTAAAATATCAGGAGTGGTTGTTTCTTTACTCTGTGGAGACAGTAAATGTCCTTAGATGGACTACAGCGATGCAGTTCATTGGTGTCACTGGTCACCAAGACTCATTGTTCTAGTCAATTTCAAGTAGGTTTCAGAGACGGGACTGTATAAGATGCTGCACGTCCGAAGATCACTGATGATCACGCAAACTCTGTTTCCATTGATCACTTGAAGAACAACCAGTAGACTGACATGGAGTTAATTTAATTAAGCACCCTATCATCAGGTCTATTGTGAAACTTTTCATGAAAATGTTGAATATTTGCACTAAAAAACATCTTTAGTGTCTGGTATTGCTGAACGCAAAGGACAGGAGGGTGGGGCATGACGCAGTTTGGGCGCAAAAAGGGTGTAGCCCTCTTTTCCGCAGTGACCATGACCTATGACTAATCATTTCTTTTTATTCTTCAGATGTTCTTAGATGCAGTCATGTTATAATTCTCGAAGTACTCTGCAAACCAATGGTGACTTTTTTTTAACACTTACTCCTGCAGAGCGGATCCTTACTCGCATATCTTGGGGACATTTTGTCCCTTGGACTGCCAAAGTCACTAAACTGTCGGACTGCTCAGGGAGCCTAAAAACATATTTAGATAATGTATTTCTTTGAGGAGATTTCAAATCACACTCAATAGGTATGACTCAACTACGGTGGTAAAAAACAAAAAAATATATTCCATATTTACTGTATTAATGCTCTTACATTCCATTTTCACATTCAACTAAGTATTGGATGTCTTACAATAAGCTGGATCCTGCAAAATATTGGGATTTCGCCCAGGACCCCATTGTGCTTGATCTAACCATGCAGTGAATCTTCTGTCCATGGTTGTGCCAAGCACCTTGGAGACCTGTGAGCACTATCTGCCTTCTACCGTGATCTGATAAAAATTTCAAAATGTCCTTTTGAGTAAAATGTATGTACTTGTGTGTTTTTACCTTAACAAATAAAATTTAAACAAACCCCAGAATGGGGCAATAATCTTAAAATATCTGGAAAACAGTAAGAGCAAGTATGCATTGTTGAGCTAACCATACAATGGAAATTTTATGCCATCACGTATATGCACAATTTTTTTTCTCATATGTTCTTATGTCATGATATAGAAATGTGGTCAATAAATATCATTTAAACATATTGTGTGTTTTGTTGGCACCATTGTCTTTCATCTGCAAGCAACTGGTTTTAAAAAAAGTGAGAATGAGTCTTGAAGGGTTTATAGTATTCATATAGATAAAGCAGCCATTTCCAGAAAAGCTGGTTGTTCCCATTATGGCAGATTTGTGGAAACAATCAATTGCCGTAAGTGCTCAGTGGCTTTTAACTATGGTTAATAATGTCGGCCAGTTGAGAACATATATCAAAACAATGTGAATGCTGCGCAGACACTGCACATCTATAAATCAAACCATGAGACAGCACGCAATGTCTAAGGCGTAAAAGACAATGTGTTTCAGACATAGCTTATGTTCTTGAAATGCTAATAAAATTATATTAGTCCTGTATCAGTGCCCAGTTACTTATGTTTCAGTCTGTGTTGTGCCATAAATTAAATCAGAAGTAGTTCATTTAATCAATACATTTTAAATGATTAAAACATACCCCTTCTTTCTTTATTGTTCTACTCAATGAATTCAGTCTTAATTCCTTATTTTGTGTGCTACAGGCATAAGATGATAACATGTACGATAAAACGATGGCGTAATATTATTTGGTATGCATCACCACTGTATGCCTGGTGTTATGGTGATTCAATGCAGTCCTAAAAAATACATGTTTCTGTTTGTGAAATCCAATCCTGCCAGTAGCACGTACCTTAAAATGATAAATGTAGCAATTGCTATTGATGTAATATTATCTTTATTTTAAAGAACTGCACTGTCACTGTGGATGGGGTGTGCCATTTTTTCTTCCTGAACTGTAGATTCTGTGTTAGAAACAGCTGTTACTAGCTGTTATAGAGCTTTAAATGCAATACATCAAATAAGCTTGCATGCACAACAAAGTTGTGAAATGATTAAAACTAAAACAAGTATAATATGTAATATAATGCATCCTTGAACAGAATAAGAACAAAATTGAGTATCATTAAATCACTGGAACCGTGAATTAACAGTAACAGTAAATACAGTTAACGTTTGAATGTACTGTAGATCCACACACACTGTTATGCAACATTGAAAAGAAATTGAAGACTTATAGCTGATAAAAAGCATGAAGTTCATTTGGTAGTAGCTTAACAAAATCTTGAAAAACAAAACCATTCAATCTCTTGTTTGTGAATTGTGGATAATTAGCAATGATGTCCCTAATACACCAGCTAATGACATCATCTCCTCTGCTTCTGGTATGAAAGTGACCAACTGCAAAGCAGTAGACTGTTACAATTTTACACCGTCTAGAATCTGTATTACTTTGCAGTCTTTTGGTCAGACAACCAGACGGTGCTCCCAGTAAACCGCGAAGCCTCTGTGAAGTTCGTCACTGACCTTCTGCCTAGACAGGGTTTACAAATTATCCCATTAGACTGGACTACAGTTGCTGCCTTGCATAAACACAAAGCTAATCACCTTCCTCAGACAGGGTCAAAACAGAGTGCTCTCCTATCAACACCTGAACACTGAAATATATTTTTCTTACTTGAGTTGCACTCCTTTCTCTAATTCTTAAAAGTTATTACATAAAGCATTTCTAGTGCATCAGTTCATATCCATATAATAACTGCAGGTGACACACCAACTTCTACAAATTACAGTATAAAATGTTACATTCTACAACTGAACATTAGCAAATATTGCACAATGTTTAATTGATTGGGTTTTTAGAACCATTAATTTTAATTGATCACACAAGGAAAATATCAAAAACATTTTGTTGCCCCTGGCATATATTACATTTCTTTGATTATGGAGCATAAAATACTAAATGCAAAATATGTGGATAAAGACTTTTGACACAACGGGGATACCTTTTTTCCCCACAATGAACTGCTTTATCTGTGATTCACTCTATGTACCATACACAAATATTTTAGTACAAGATGAGACGTGCTTCACAAATTAGATATTTGCACCAGATTTTCAGGCTGTAAACACTGTACTTTATTAGGAGATGTTTTATTCCACAGCACACAGTGCTCTGTGTACATTCAAAACTCCCCCTACAAACAGTTAATTACAAAATCAAGATCATGTGAAAGGATGTAGTTTCAGGACCAACATTAATAACAACACAACCTTCAGAATGACAATACGGGATCTATAGGAAAACAAAAAAGAAACGTACCTATAAATCCAGTAGTGCAAACTAAAGTGACAGCTGTTACCATTGGGATAGACAAATTTATTTCTGAGCTGAACATAACATTTTTTATTTGTTTAGTATCAAATACGAATGGATAGTGATGTGGCACAAGTGCTGTATGTTTCTGTTAAAAAAAAGAGGACTGGTTTATTAAAATGTCTCTCTGTGGGGTTACTTTGCTGGAAGTGCATTATCACCGTTTTATTTGAGGATTTGTGTGGTTGTTTTAAGACACTATGCCCCTAACGCTGAAGGACTGGTTTATCTTCAGAAGGCTGTTATTTGAATGTTGGCGGTTAAGAGCAGTCAAACAAACATGGTGAAACAGTCATCAAACCAACACTTTCCCCTAAACACTTACAGAAGCTCAAGACTTTTTCAGTTGAATTAGTTTTCTTTTTAAATTTCAACAGCATCTTTTTGTTTAATTGTTATTAATTCACTTTGTCCACTTGTGAAAATCAGTCTGTCATGCTGCAAGCAAAAGAGCAAGCTGCTTTAATCCTAAGATGAATAAACATACTAGAAAGTGTTCCCCAAGAGGCTTCAGTTCTTGATCCGTCTTGGTTATAGTTTTATTTTTGTGAAAATGTCGACCACACATATCAGTCATAGTTTCTGTCCTATGTCCAATACTGCGCAATGATTATATCACCCTGAAATCCCACTACAGACAGCTCAAACTGCGGTATCAATGCTGCCGGTCTGAAGCCTTTAAGGTCGAGTCTTATCGAACAATCAAAAGACAGGACACAGAGAAACAGTGCTTCGGCAAAAAGCATTTGTACAATTAGGTATTTGTCTCCATATTACCAATGTTGCAGGACATACATCATTGCCAAGGGAGACAAAGAAATGCCACGTTGTCTTGGCTAAGGTAACATTGTGCGAAGGCCAACAATCTGGATGGTCATTTCCATGGCAACATTAACTCCAAAGAACAGTAATGCTGTCAGCAACACAGTGTATTGTTCCTGTGACATCTCATCTACAACCTACATAACTGTACCTACGGAGGGACGTCCAGTATATTTTTATTTACTCTATGAAGTTTGCAGGTTCCGTTTGCAGTTTAAGCAATGTACTCAAAATGTTGAAATTGGAGGGTTTGATTTGGATTCAAGTGCAAATGAAAACTCAGCAACATAACCGCTCCACAAAATAACTATCTCAAGCATATATCTGTCCAGGTCCACCTGTGTGTGGGTTTTCTCCACTAAGGCGCTCCTGACTTGGCTGGCGACTCGTATCACTGGATTTAATGACACCTGCATAGTCGTGGATTCCAACTTCCAAGTTCTTCGCCCTCAAGGCAGCAGTATGTAGCTTCTCAAGGAAATCAGGCATACCTGCCAGGTACAAGGGGAGAGCACACAGTCCTTAGCACGAGGGAAGAATACATACACTCAATAGTAAAACAATAATGTACTTGAGGAACAAAAAACATCCACAAAGGATAAAAATAAATCTATATGTAACCGCAAGCAAAACAAGATGAGCAAGACATGAGATACTACTTTACAAATAAAACATTTCTCACCACTTGACACCATCCAGCTCAAACAGTAACGTGGGAAAACAGTCTGAGGGTCGTCACTATAAGTCAGCAGATAATCAAATCCATTCTGGGGAGAAAATCGTGCAGCCTTAGTGAGTGGATACAAATCACAGGATGCTGAATGCAAGTCATTCATTTGTGTCATTCAAAATTCATCATTCATCAAGTCATTCATTTCACAACACATTAAACACAAACCTCGTCGAAGGACCTGTGGGGACGAATGACCATCTTTGACTGATATGAATTCACTCTCACAAATTTCTGAGTCTCTGGGACTCTGGGATGCTGCACAGCCCTGTACAACAGGATGACAAATATTCTAAATTCATGTGACAGACAAATCAAGTTGCTCATCTGGGACTGAATCAAAAACTCCAGAAAGCTATATTTAAGTCCCACCTGGACACCAAAACCATCAGGTTGTTGTTGACATCAACATGATAGCGGCGTACATACACGTAGTCTCTTGAGTACATGGGATACTGTGAAAAGAGATTAAACAACATTAAACAATAGATACTAATAAATATAAACTAACAGGTAGTTAGTTACTCTTGACAAACTGTCAGTGCAGCAGCCTGTCGCTACACTTGGAGGGAATAATAGCAATTGGCAGAAACTCACAGGAAAGTGTGTAGCCCAGTGCACAACTTCAGAGCCTGTGCTGGCATCTCGGTCCACCACTTCAAGCTTGATAACGAGAGAATCCCACTTCTTCCTGTACTCCGTATCAAGCTGGAAAAAAAGGAAACAACATGTCCGGGGTAAGGTACTTGACACAGTACACAAAATGTCACACTGGCCTTTACTCTGCGCACTAACATGAAGGTTTGGCAAGAACTGATAATGAAAATCATAACCCACATAAAACCCATGAATACAATAGCCAATGTGAAAGCTCGACTCCCAACTTTGTCTTTGTTTTGCAGCTAGGTCACATTGCTATAATCTCTAACCTCTGCACCCACTTTATTTCCAGTTGGCTATAAACACCTAGTTGTAATTTTATTCAAGTGATGAAAACATTTCCAATGTCTAGAACTTCAAGAAACTTCAAGAATAAAAATTTTGCTGGGCAAAATAAATAATTTCAGACAAATCTGTACCATTTGCTGCAGCTGACAAATATATTTAAAAATGCTGTACCTGAACATTGAAGAACTGTCTTGGTGTGACATCACTGTAGGAGCCCAATACTGCAAAGAAAACATAAACAAAGGATGCTGACTCTTAAGATGAATCATACCCATATCAACAAAACCAAAGGAAATGCTCAAAGAACAAAAGATAAATGTGTGCTTTATCTGTGTTTCGAAAACCTGGTTAAACATGTAAGCTTGTGATTTGGCTGACCTCTGTACTCATAAAGATGACTGTTAGGAATAGGCCGCCTCCAAACTCTGAAATCCTTCTTATCCATCACAACTTCCCAGCCTTGATCTTGTTGTCCAGTTGAAGTCCCCGAGGATGTTGTTAGACATCTGACTGTCTCCAGTGCCTGCAACTCTAGTCCACACCTTAAAATAGAACACAACTATTAAGACAGGTGGTTTAGCATGCTGCACAGTTGACATTAAATAGACCCTAGCCATATCAATAAAGAACAAAATGCTGCACATATACATGTGTGATAGGGGGAAAAACGTATTACGTGTTTTAGCAAGCATGTTGCACAGATGCATGCACATCAGATTTTAAAGAAATATGTCCAACCTGCGAATTTCCTCATCTTGAATCTTCTCGTTTTCCCACATGAAAACACCAGCTAGGGCCGCAAGAAGTCTCCCACTGGGGGCGTGCTTGCTCTGAAATCTGCGCCATATGCTTCCAACCAGGGTCCACCTGGTGCGCTCGGAGTAAAGGTTGGAGTAAAGCTCTGCAATTTGGAAAGCGCGTCGGAGCCTCTGGCCAGTCACAAAGCTGCAGTGGTCTGCGAATATGGAAAGCAAGCCTTTCCTCTTTTGGCCAGAGCTCATGGTCTCACTGGCGTCGATACCTGCCCTCTTGAGCCAGGACAACAGCAGGCCCGTGCTTCTGCTTAGCCATGGGACTCTCTCAAGCTTTTTTCTGCCCTCTTCGACAGTCCGCCTGAATGACATGTAGCTCTGAAGCCTCATTGTGTGTGCACCGATCTCGCAGATCGGACGACGGGGCACAGAGTGAAACATGATAGCTGTGACCGTGACACAAGTTCCCAAGAACAAAATCAATGCCACCGAAATTGCAGCGATTAGCTAACGTATCACGTTGCTAAGTTAATGCTTTATGTTGATGCACCATGCATTACTTCTATAAAGGTAGCTTTATGGACGTCTTGCTGGTAGATCTCATAATCTTACTCTGTCTGCAAGTCAACATAAGTTATCGAAATGTCAACATGCGAAATGTCACATTAGCATTACGGTAGCTAACGTTGTCTGTTAACGATCTTCTAGCGCAACACTAACAAAGTACGCACCACTACAGACTGCACTTGCATTTCTGAATCTCCGAAGCTCTAATAACTGCACTGAACGTTTTATTGGCTAATATAGCCTGTTTCGATACAGTTTTCTACCTGTGTATGTTTTCTGGATGGAGCCTCACGTTTTTCAAACTCTTGCAGTGCGTTTGACCTCCGCTTCCCAATCTCGCAGTCACTCGGAGGCCCCGCCTAGCACACTCGATAGCGTGCGCTCATTGTGTAATGGCCGATGTCGGGTAAATTTAATTGGTCTATGCAGGTGCCTGTCTTGTTCAGGACCAAGCACGTGCGGCTGTCCAGCGTCGACCAAAAAAAGGAAGATACTTCTTCCGGTGTGTTCGATGAACTGAGATCAGATTTTACGTCTGAGTGTCTTGGGTTAGCTCTTAAAGTGCAGAAGGTCCGTATTCTGGGGTCAGTTTTCCGCTGAAGTAAAACTGGGAGGAGGAAACCAAAGTCAATCAGCGTTGTTGTTCAAGGCCAAAGTCACAAGTAATAGCAACGACTCACGACGTGTTTTTAAGTAGAGGATTTGAACACATGTCGAGAACCACTGTGTTACAACAAACCATTTTTAGAGGGTGGAGTTGTGTATGTTTTCCGCTAAGTGAAAAACTGAAACAGACATTGTTGGTTTTGTTTTTTAAAAATTATTTAAGACTGTAGCGATAAGAGTTATTAATTATTTCATTTGTCTTACAAAGCAAAAGTGCTTATTTGTAAGAAGTAGGTGCGGAAATTCGTGAAAGTAGTTGAAAGGATGTATATTAAAGGAATTTAAGCCAGGTGGCGCCATTCAGCCACGCAGAGGACGATATTGGTTATGCTCACGTACCATGTGTGTATGCGTCTGGGCTTAAGTTACAAGTTACCAAAATTATGCTATAAAATACGTACATGAGAGACTTTGGCAAAGTGGTTTTAAATTACAATGTGCTGCATTCAACATTCAACTTCAATGTCTTTAATGGAAGCACTTCTATAAAGTACATTTATTTGTATAAACCTGCCATGCATTCAGCTAGTGGATCATTTATTTTGTGCACCCCCCCAAAACGACAAAATATCTGTACAAACTTTATATTGTTATATGATAACCTAATTATTAACAGGCAGTAGGATAAAGTGTCATTGCGTTAAGATGCTGTAACCATGGGAGTATTTTATTTATCCATCCAGTAACATTATTAGCTCATCGATCAGCATTGACATGGAAGTCATGTGTTTGTGTTGCTCATTCAGTACTGAAGGATTTCAGGATCATAAGACTATGAGACAAGATGTTTGGAAAAAAACTTGTGTAAACACAGAGCATGTGCCTTTTAGTTTATGTGTGTCTAAATCAAACAACTCAAAATAATACCTTTGATGAGTGAGTTAGAATAGTATTTGCATGCACAATTTTACTTTAAAGAACGTGTTTATTTATTTACTTTACAATTATTAATAAACTTGAAAATAAAACAGCCCATATTGTAATTATATTGTGATTTTCAAACAAATAAACAAACAAATATCACAACAGCCCCTACAATCAAATCTTTGATTGGAGGGGAGGTGAGTTTCTGTAACTGGCCTCTGTTGACTGGCAGGGGAGGAATTGTTGTGATATTATTAGTGGGAGTGACTACTAGGTATGAGTTAACGAAACACGCAGATGAAATCTTTTGATGTCACATATCCACTTCTGGAATTTTCTGGTTTAGTGACTGAGCTGTAAACAGAAGTGTCACTCATTCCTTTGCATAAGCCAACAGTGGTGTGTTCAACTGTCTAAATCTTCACAGTTTCCTCGTTCTGCCATTGAGAGACGCATAGTGGCTTTTAATCAGCTTTATCCTGCTTATGCTTATTGAATAATCCTTTCATTCAGCACATCGCGTATCTGTTGGTGAAAACAGTAGAAGAACAATCACCAAAGAAAACCGCTTTTGTTGCAGGATGAATGTTGTTATCATTTCCGGTTGAATGCACTTGAACGAATGTAAAGTCTTGTGTAGCGCAGTCAACAGCACCATTCCCGGGCGTTTTCCTGCGCTGTCCAGTGCCAAAGTTTCCCTACAAACAGTTGTTATTATGGGGTCAATTATGTTAGTGTTTTTGTCTACGAGGTTTGAAATGTAAACTTAAAGCTTAGGAACGATTGTAGCACATATTGATAAAATACATTTAGAACAAACATCTATATATTGTATGTTTGTTACCCATTGATACGTATTATTTATATAACGTCGTTATAGGTTTTTTGTAGGCCAATAATAACTGTAACTACAGCTCTTAAATAACTGTAGTGATTAAACTTCATACTTATATAATGTATACCTGACTAAAATTTAGACGAACTGTTTAATTAATAATCGCTACATTTTCTTTACTACTTACTTGTATTAATATGTCTTTTGAATATCATTCAACATCACTAATATGCTATAAAAACAGATATGGACATCCTGCTCCACAGGTATTTTTACTTTCATTACTTTAACTAGATTAACATGTAAGTAAGGACTTTACGTGCAATGGCGCGTTTTTAAAAATAAAATTACTTATTTGTGGGTCGAGAGGCTAATCGGAAGCTCGGTGGCTCCAGTCATATGTAGCATACTCAGGCAAGACATAGCTGCCCCCGGCGTGTCAGCTCTGCCCACCGTGTGTGTGTTTGTGTGTGCGAATGGGTGAATACAATATACATGCCGACATGACGGCAGGTAATGCACAGTTACAAACGGGTAAGTGGTGGCCGCTGACTATAAGCGGAAGAATGCGGAGTAATGCTGTGGAGAGAAAACTACACCGAGATGGGACTTGGCGATAAGCGCTTCCTGCACTAAACACATGATTTGTTTAAAAAAACAGAAAGGGTGCTGCTGACAGCTGGGCGGCGGCGGCGGTGGCAGCGGGGGGCGGGCTTTAATGCAGGGGATATCCAATAAAAGAAGAACACCCCCACCCGCTCTCTAAACCGGCACGAGCAAGTTCCACACATGCGGCAGCGGAGTTCTCATTCGGTTCGGGGAGTTTCTGGCTTTTAATAGACGGATTGAATTCACATCTCACCTGCCAGAAATCTATATCTTATTTAATTTAACTTAAGGCAGCTTTTGAGTGGGTTACTTTACGTAATCTGTTTAATTTTTCATCATCCCGCGCGCGCTATCATAACGGTAGAGGAGTCTGTGCGCGCGCGCTAATTAGCTTCCTGGCTAGCAAGAGCTATTCTTCACCGGACTGACAACTGCTACGTGTGGTGAGTTTTTATCACTTATAAACACTGTCTGTCATTATAGAGCGCTCCTAGTTTAACGTCACACACAGAACACCACAAGCACGGTTAACGTCTTGGTTATTTGTTGACGTATCGCTATCGCTACCCTGAGTAAGAAACCATTGTGTTCTGTAGCTAACTATACAGCACGCACGACACAAACGAGCCGTTTGCCAGTTGGTGGAAGCGAAAACGGACAATGAATTGTTAACTTAGGTGGAGCAGAGCCGATTGTGGCTGTCCCCAATGTGTTAATATTAACAAGCAACAAGGTCTATGTTAACGCGTGACTCGAAGCAAGGTTAACAGGAGGAAAAAAGCTATAATTTGCGTTAATGTTAAGCCAACGTTGGCCAGACTGTCCAGCACACACTTGGCAGGTCGTTGAGGCTGGCTCGACAGTGACTGCCCACTCGGTCAATCGTAGTGCCGCATCGATGGCTTGGGTTCCCCAAAGTGAGTCACATCCGGATACGTCCCATTTTACCAAGGGAGGGGAAAAACACGCTAAACGTGACTGAAAATGAATGCGATAACTATTATATCGACCTTAACGACCCATTCAAGGCTTAACGATAAGAATAGGGTTGTCCCGTTTCCACACATGAGCTGTAGTCAGTGAATGGATGACGACACGTGCACATGTAAAACTAACGTTAAGATAAGGCACTTTCATCTTCTCCAGAGCTCAGAAATCCTCAACAAAGGAGCAATAATGAAAATGGTGAAATGTCTGTGGCGAAACCGAGGACGTTGGTGTTAATATAATCGCGGTCCCTTTCTCCGGCAGTTACAAAAATGGCTTCCCAGTGGGTTGTCAGGAAAGGCTGATACTAGAGGTCGTTCTTCCGGTTCCAGTGGTTACTATGGATTTTACCCCAATCTGTATTATCTTATTCAGTATTTTCATAGTATGTCTGTAGTCTGTCATTTCACTTTGGTGTTGTTTACATGTCTTGTATACCACGTCTTTAAATGTAGGTGGGAATGAGTGAGAACTGTTGAGTAAGAACCTGCCTTTGTCTTTTCAGGATGTACCCCTGCTCATCTGCAGTTACAGTTGCACAATGGCTGTTTTTTCAAACTGCTTGATAGCACAGTGCCCAAAGAGCCACAACAGGTTTACTTTAATTACAGGATAGCAATAAGCCTTTTCTATACCTCTGTTTATCTTATTTGTTTTCTGGCCAGTCCAAGGTAAACCTTCTACTAGTTTGCACTGCTAATTCTTAGAGCTCCTGTTAAGACAGGTGGGCCTAAAGATTAGCCAATTATTTATTTTACAGTGTACCTCTCTTTTTACTAGCTGCTGTTTAAATAGCATTATTTAGTGTGCCATTTTGACAGACATTCATTCCCTTTAAGATTTTGAAGCGTATTATCTATAGTCTGCAATCATGGTTTCAGCAACTACGATGGCAATAACGGCAACCTCAGCTGCAGAGGTCTCTAGTGCGCTGACAGATTACATGTGGCTGCTGATTGTCGGCTTCATCATCGCCTTCATCTTAGCCTTTTCTGTGGGTGCCAATGATGTTGCCAACTCATTTGGCACAGCTGTTGGCTCTGGGGTGGTCACCTTGCGACAGGCGTGCATTCTGGCCACAGTGTTCGAAACTCTGGGCTCTGTGCTTCTGGGGGCCAAAGTGAGTGAAACCATCCGTAAGGGAATCATCGATGTGAACATGTACAACAACTCTGAACACGTTTTAATGGCTGGATCTGTCAGCGCCATGGTTGGTGAGTATTTGCAGCTTATCTTGGCATGTCTTTAAACGTGTGTTCACGGAACCATGTTAACAGAATTAGGTGGCATGTAGGGCTTAATATTTTGGTTTTTAGAGCTAAAAACTCTTTATTTCAGACAAAGCTGGGTTGAAGTCAACATGTGTGCGTCTAATGTGATCAATTTCCTAATTATCAGGTTCTGCTGTGTGGCAGCTGGCCGCTTCCTTTCTTAAGCTCCCAATCTCTGGAACACACTGCATTGTTGGTGCTACTATCGGCTACTCACTGGTCGCCAAAGGCCAGCAAGGGGTCAGATGGTTAGAACTCGTTCGAATTGGTAAGTCAGCAATGCATATTATCGAAGTATTAAAGGGAAACTTATTTGGTATTGTAATGTGATGTGCTGATAGCAAGGACGTTTTTCACAGCACGGCTAATTCGACACAGGTTTACAGCAATATTTAGAACAGGGCCTTAGTGGGTGTTTTCATGTCTGTGCTCATTAAGAAAATCTAAAACTATACTTATTAGACAATTCTCAGGGTTAATTATTTTAAATTTTACCTTTAGAAGAACCCTTATTGTTTCAATGGTTTGATGAAGTATACTTGTCTAGCTACATGACTGGTTACTGTAGCCGTGTTGCCAAAATAACCAAGAATGTCTACACTACAAGAGGATGAGTGTTACTATTGTATAGCTGTACCTGGCATTGCTGAGATGCAGGCTGAGTTGAGACTTAGACCAGCCCCCTCTGACTGCCCTGCCTCCCAAAAGGTATTGTGTTTCGTAGAAAGGGGCGGGAGTGAATGTATTGCATTTCCTTGAAGAAAAGTTGTAGGGAAGATTAGCAGAAGGCCTTTTCAACAGTTCCACGAAACCTGATCACGTGGTGTTATTCTGTACTTCAATAGCACAATAGTACTGGCACAAAAGCACTTATAAAGCAAGGCATGTCCTTGATTTAGTTGTTCATTGTTTTTCCATAGAGAGGATTTTGTTTCAGTTTGACAAACTTGACAGTTTTCACAAATGCACTGAATTGCAATTCTTTTTTCCTTGAATTTGTAGTTGGTTCTTGGTTCCTGAGTCCCCTTTTGTCTGGAATAATGTCTGGCGTTGTCTTCTACTTTGTACGCATGTTCATTTTACGCAAGGTAAGCTGACTGTTACCAGTTTTGTGTGTGTATGTGAGCGCATTAGCAAATGTGTGAAAGAAGAGCTATGTGACATTTTAAGGTCCGCCTCAATGCTGTATTAGTCGACACTCAAAATGGAATTGAGGAAATGTTTGTTACATTCAGCAAGGCAAGTTACCATTGTCATTACCTCTCTCCTGGCAGTTTATTGCTCTGTTTTGTCCCTGTAGAAAGACCCTGTACCCAACGGACTGAAGGCCCTACCTGTCTTCTATGCAGTGACCATGGGAATCAACCTGTTCTCCATCATGTTTACGGCAGAGCCGAGTGAGTATCATTTTTTTCAGTCATTTTGCCCTGCATGCCTGCCTATAGCCACAGCTTAAAATAAACTGTTCTCTCAGACAGCTGGATATCCGCATATATTCCAGACCGAACCAGACACAGGAGCAGTGTTTATTTTAACAGGTTTTTTTGGGGCTCTCTTGCTTGTGGTTGTATGTGGGTCATAGCTGGAATGAGGTTAGAGTGCAGCACAACAGGGAGATTTCTCTTAACACTTGATGTGTGCCCTTCAGACGCGGAGGAGGAAAAAGGAAGGAAAGGGTGGCTAGAAGTGGTCATAGTTGTCTGCCACTCAAAATGAATAAAGAAATGCTTTGAATACTTGTAGGTTGTTTGTCTTCTGGAAACCTTTTTATTAAATGAGCAACTTTCGCTCCTCTGTTTTTTCTCTCTACAGGGCCTAAAAGTTCAAGATGTTAGCTGGCCTGGGCCAGTAAATGGCTGCTACAGGCCAGACCAGATATGGTGCGTTGATGTGTGCAAACACATCAGCACACTCAGAGAGGAGAACACTTGCAGTTTCATCTTAGCCTATAACCCTGCCCAGACACATTCCATAGAGTTGTTTGAAGTCCCATTACACCATTTACACGAAGACCTGCTTCAGTACCTCCATATAAAAAGGTTCAGGACTGCATTTTAGACATCATAAAAAACCCATTACATAATCTTTGAATACCAGTGTATCCAAGTATTTTGTATAAGTGAGATGGGGACAAACTGACATTAAGACTTACAGGCTAATGAATGCAGTGAAACTTGTAGAAACACAATCCTCATTGATTCCTCCATCGATTTAAAAATGACTAAATGACACAAAGTATGAATGATAGATAATTAAGTGTCCAAAAAGTTTAATAGGTAAAAATATGTTTGTTTAGTGGTATGTTAATAGTATAATACAACCCAGTTTTCTGTAGAGTAATATTCAGACAGTTGAACAGCAGTAGCTCTAAATAGCTAATATATGCACTCTGATGCACCATCATTATCTACATGCAACTGAGAACACTATGCTTAGTTTCCCGTAATAGTACTCGGTGTTCTTGTGATCTAGAGCCTGTGATAGCCATGACTCTGATCTACAGCCTGGTGTGACTGGACACCAGGCATGGCACAGCACATTCCTGTGTGTATCTATGCAGGATATGCACCAGTAATTTAAAGTCAGCATGTAAGAGCCAACCAACACTGAAAAATCTAACTATAACTTGTAGTTATACGTTATAATCTAATTTCTGCTCTCATATAATCCTTGTGACTAAAATATAAAGACTTATAACAACTGTATCAGGGCATTTTAGGGATAATCTGTGATTCACACAACCATAGTTCACATAGTGTTTTACTTTAGGTAAATACCACATAAACATGTGCTGCTACTTAACTGGTACCTTAAAGGTGCTGAAGTGACTGACAAAAGCTGATTACTCTCAAAAAGAACGAACACCTGGTGGTGCTAGTGGCTCTGTGGACACCAATTACCAGAACTGATTCAACATAGCATACACAGCCTTTTTTTATAACATTCATTGTCCTGAAGTACACAGCCATGAGAGAAAGTAAATGTATTAGGAGGCTACTATTGTAAGGAGCAACTATAAGACATAACTTGATGGCTATTACCTAACTCATCTGTCAGTTAATTCCAATACACTGGTGAGTGTTGTACTTTTTTCTATACAAAAGTAAGGACAAATAAACCACAGGTTTGTCTCCAAGTCGGGGACAACTGTTAGTTGTGAACTGCATGTACAAGAACAACAAAACATCATTGTGCAATGTAAGTCATTGAATACCAGGGTTTTAGGGAGGGGTGTGCAATGGAGCCATGGTTAAATTTTCCATTTCCGGTGTAATCCCATTTATCCTACTGCATGGTTGTGGTATAAACTCACCCTTTTGTTTCAGCAGTTCTCTAAATGCAGTCTAGTGTTTTTTAAAAATATTTTTATATACTTTCTAAGATGAATTAGTTACGAATTATCCAGAAGTTTTATACATTTATATACAGTTCCCCGAAATGTACTTTTAAGTAACGCCCAGAGTTGTCTAGCTTAACCACACCTGTGTTTCACATTATAAACGTACTGTTACAGAACCACCTTCCAGTGTTTCCTCTCATGCCTGCCCTAAAGGGAGAAAGCTTCCATTGCATAACAAAATAAACAGTTACATGCTCTGTAGTCTCATGCTGCAGCGTGACTCTGGAGAGACAGCACTGTGGACTCTGGCCCTCAAGTGAATATGTCAACTACGGCACTTACTTTGCCTTGGCCCTGATTTCCTTTTGTTTATCCCAAACCTCCCCTAACGGTCAATAACTAGTAAGGGTTAGGCTTAGGTGCATGGCCAAGGTCACCTCGTGAGAGGTGTTGTTGCAATTCATCATATTTAGTTTTTTCCCCACCACACTGCTGAATTGCATCTTTTTTGTATGACAGAAACTGCTTTCCTAGGGAAAGTTGCTTGCTGCTTGCCTGTGCTGCATTACACTTACCTCTGCTGCACCAGCTTTGCTGCAGGCTTGGCAAGAGGGGTGCCCTTAATGCGACAACAAACAACTCTAGTAGACAACGCCCCCTTTCTTTTCCCTTTTTATCCAACTGTTTCCTTTTAAGGAACTTGTGTCCTGTGTGCAGTTGTTTGCAGAAACCCTGGAGGGTCATGGTGACATTTTGCTATTTCACCTATAATGTGTTGCATAACTGTTCACATCAAGGGGTCCATAAGCTTTATATATTTAACCAGTACATGGCACAATGAAGCAATTCAATGCAGTCAGTAATGTAACACTCACACCTGCAACCAAAGATAGCGGACTTTGTCAGATGTCCTTCAGGTTGTGGCCCTGTAATTTGTCTCTTAGACAGAAGGCATGATTATCCTGATATGACCTCAGGTTCACTTGTACGTATACATTTTTCATGTCATTGTTAACGTGATGCTTCTTTTTAAAACAGTTTTTTCTCTTTCTGTATGTCTGGTTCGCTGCACCTGCTGGTCCCTCAGTTCTGAAGATCCCTTGGTGGGGCACCCTGCTCATATCATTGGCCTGCTCTCTGCTGACTGGAATTGTCGTCTGGTTTATTGTCTGTCCACGTCTCAAGAAGAAGATTGAACGTAAGTCTCAATAATGTAGTCTACAGGTAAAGTAAAATTATAACTAAGTCCCAGTGGTTAAAAACTGGTGACCATTTAAATGATGGGTTTCCTCTTAAACCACTGGACAAAAGGGAGATTTAGCATTGCACATTTAACCTCAACTACACTCGGGGCTCATTAATCCAGAAAATGGAGCTCAGGGTTATTTTGTCATACTGAATTTGCTGTAATAGCTGAACAATATTACTGTTACCATTTTGTCCTATAATCTTAGTTTGTAGCCCAAGAGCCATCAAAATGCTTTGGTATTGAGGTGGACTACTCGGCTGGAACCTTCATGAAAATATTTTTATATTCAGTTGTTGTTAGTTTAGACCTGTATAATTTCATTACTGAATTTAAATTTTTTTTCCAATCTTATTATAGCCATATTTCTAAAACTACTATATGCTACAGATCTGGCTGCCACATTCTCTCAGACTTTGCATGTTTTTTTTGGATGTTGTCTCATAGTAACATTGGCAGGTAAATGTGACCTGGCATGACCAGTCTCAGTAAGCTTCTGTCTAACACAATCTGTTAAATTGGGTCGTAGTGATCCACTAATTGGTCTTTAGGTCTTTGACTAAAATAAGCCTGTGTTGGCTTAAGGAATTGACATTTGCAGTTCCTGTGGCTTGAGCCATGACCAGTTGGTATAGTGCAATGTAGCTAACTGAATGAGTGCTCCTATAATGGCCATTTTGCACTTCTTAGCTTATTCTACAGCATAGAATTAAATTAAGTATGTGCTTTGATTGTATTTCTCTGCTGTAATTGTTATGTCTGGCAGAACTCCACCTAATATCTCCTTCAACTCCTCCCCTGCTAGGAGATATCAAGTCTTCCAGCCCCTCGGAGAGCCCCCTGATGGAGAAAAGGGAGCCGAGGGAGGCCCACTGTCCAATCCTGAAACAGACTTCCAAAGAGACATCTATGGCTGCCACTGCCGCTGTCAGTCAGAATACCTCGGATCAAACCCAAGCTGCCCCCGAGGAACGCAGGGTGGCGTTTGACATTGGAGATTCTGATGATGTCGACAATAACAAGGAACACAAGGTAGCATTTGACATTGGAGATTCTGATGATGCTGACTACAGCCATGCAAATGGAGGCAAGTATGCAAAGAAACATTAGTACATTTCAACATGTTTAGAATTCTCTAGTGTAGTGCACCTCTTATGCTTATGAAGTATGGCTGGTTTTAATTCCTCTGTTTTTCTTTCAGACACCAAACAGGTTCAATTAAAAGATCAGGTCCAGCACAGCAATGGTACCACTACTACTCCCCATCAGGTCCAGTTCAGCGACCAAGTTCAGTTTAACAACAGGCCAGCACAGATGCCAAGTAATGGTTATAGTCAGTACCACACAGTCCACAAGGACTCCGGCCTCTACAAGGACCTGCTGCACAAACTCCACCTGGCCAAGGTTGGTGACTGCATGGGTGAGGCGGGTGACCGGCCTATCCGGCGGAACAACAGCTACACCTCCTACACAATGGCAATTATTGGCATGCACGGAGACTTCAAGCATAAAGAAGGAGACTTCCGTGCCTATGAGGATGGAGAAAAAGGCCCAGGGTCAGGTACCCAGGACAGGAAACGAGTGCGAATGGATAGTTACACCAGCTATTGCAATGCTGTAGCAGAGCACACCACTCCTGAAGGTCTTGGAGAGGGAGATGTGGCACTAGAAATTGTGAAGGAAGATGCAGGCAGCAGCCAAAGCTCTCTGGACGATGATCGGCTTGACGCAGACAAACCAGAAGTCTCAACACTCTTCCAGTTCCTACAAATTCTCACTGCCTGCTTCGGATCCTTTGCCCATGGAGGAAATGATGTTAGGTATGCACATTCCACTAAGGTCATATTAAATTTTATTTATATAGCCCAACAGCAAGTGTGCCTCAAGGGTCTTCACAGTTAGCACAACAGATCAAACATTATCAGTAATAAGCCTGATACATGGTGCTTTAATTTCATTGTTGTATTGCTGGTTACACTTCTACTTATCACAGTTCAATCTTTGGTCAGCATCTCAGTAACCTTGTTCTTTCCTCTGCAGCAATGCTATTGGACCATTGATAGCGTTGTGGCTGGTTTACCAAACTGGGAATGTGACTTCAAAAGACATTACACCCACCTGGATTCTTCTGTACGGTGGTGTGGGTATCTGTGCTGGACTTTGGGTGTGGGGCCGCAGAGTGATACAGACTATGGGAAAGGACCTTACTCCAATTACCCCCTCAAGGTACTGACTCTATAGACGGTACAGAATCTGTTCATGCTTAGTCATAAAACCACTTCCTCCATAGACATTACCCGTCTTTAGCGGGCATGCTCAGTCATTAATGTTGTTTTTCCTCTCTCCTCAGTGGTTTCAGCATTGAACTGGCCTCAGCTTTAACTGTCGTGGTTGCCTCTAACATTGGCCTGCCTGTCTCAACAACCCACTGCAAGGTAAGCCGTCCAAACACTGTGGTCTAGGAATGAGACTGAGACATGGGGGAAGTGACTATTTAGTATGAGGGAGGTTTCAGTAAACAGTCTGCTAGACAGTCCAAATGTGGAGCAGTTTTCCTCTTGGTAGGATTTGATATTTTAGGTTTGCAGACAGATAATTTGAAATTACAAATTAACTGACAGTGATTGGATTTTTTTACAACTATTGTTTCCAGGTCGGCTCTGTGGTTGCTGTAGGATGGCTGCGTTCAAAGAAGGCTGTAGACTGGCGTCTGTTCAGAAACATCTTCATGGCATGGTTTGTGACGGTGCCCATTTCTGGCCTCATCAGTGCTGCCGTCATGGCCATCTTCATTTACGGCATTCTTTAAGCACGCAGCTGAACCCCAAGCAGGGGGAGGAGAAAGAGTCTGCTTCAGTGCGCGACAAGAGAGAAGTTGGAAGGCCAAAATATATCGCTTACCTCAAGCAAACACCTTTTAGATGAAAAAAGGAAAAATAGAATTGTTTGTAAAAGACTTGTGATATTGGCCTGTGGTTCTTGCCTATATCGTTTCAACCTAAAATTTGCTCTTTGTTCCATTTGAGCCTCGTTACTTCCAGGGGGAATCTTGCATTTCTTTGTTCTGACTTGCTTTTTCATATCATCATTCTATAGTTAATCTAAAAATATCAACTGATTTTCTTTTCTAATATTCAATCTTGCATTTTTTTTATACTTTCAAATAATGTGTATACAACTTTTTTTTTTTCTCATTTTATCACATTTGAAAAATTTGAACAAGTAAAATGCAGTATTAGCCTTTTGAGGAGTAACTCTGTGGTCATAAAAACATGCTGAAAGTAATGTAAATGCAAAAGCAGTATTTTTAGGTCAGAAATTAGGATATTGGCGCGTGCGTGTGTGTATATGTGTGGTTTCCCCAATTCCAAGTATTTGTTAATGAATTCTTCAGACTTTGTATTTTTTCCCACTCTGGTATAGAACGAAGTTTACATATCACAGAGGTTGTGAATGTTTTCTCTATTGTACTAAAATGGTTTAGTTACATTCACAGCCCTGTAGTTTGATGAATTTGAATTATTTGGATAAAGCCTGTGGCGAAAGCATTGCACACGCTGGATAATCATCTACAGAATCGTATGATGCGCTTAATCTTTAGCATAAAATGACAAAGCCTTCGTCGGTAGAGTCTGTTCAGTCCCTTCATCATAATCTTCCGAGGCTTCACATTTATTATCAACAAAGGCATAAATGCCTGAAATGTATAGGTTATTTGATTTTGAAAAATGTCACAGCAGAATGTCGACTAGTGCAAAAATGTCAAACAAGACCTTATGTTTCCTGTTAAAACTTGATTGCATCATTGATGGTTACATGCTTTAGGCCTGCATCAACCTTGTTCTAGTTCACTTTGGATCAACTGCGCCAGTTATTTTTTCTGTAGAATTTGCCGTGGCTCTCTCAACTGGGTTGCTCTAGCTTTTCATTATTTCCACTTGGCACGAGAAGCTGATAAGTGAAGAGGAACAGGAACCTATAAACTGGAAGTTAACTGCTGGGTGGTGTTGTGTTTAGATGGTCTTTGTTTGAATGGAAATATGATGCATGAAAGAGCAGTGTGAGACAATTTGGCTGCAGTTCTAAATGCATTTGTGACCAATAGATGCTGTAGATGCCTTAATTGTTTTTATTTTCCTTTAGGTACCAAAGATTTTTGTTAATGCACATCAACATACTTTAGCCCACACAAGGATAAAAAAAAAAGGAAAAATAAAAATGGAAAAAAAATGTTTGAACCTGTGTTGTTACTAAAATCAAAGAGTATTGAAAGTGTCTCTCAGTAATGACTCTTTTACACGGTTCAGCTCAGCGCTGATGTTTATGTTCTAGCACAAACACAAAAGTCAACAGCTTATACAGGTATGCGGGATTGTTCCCTTTTTTTATTGAGGGTAAGTTCAGTGCAGTTCAGGCAGCGTGTGATGACTGAGCGCTGGGATTCACGTGCTGCTGTGCTTTCTCACTCCAGTACATCTGTGATGTGGGGACAGACAGAAGATTCCTTTACGCTAGCTTTACATTGCAAACACTGCAATTCAGTAGTTTTCCAGGGCTCTCAAAGCCAGTGTGTGAATCACATCTAGGTTTTTCTAATATGACTCAGTCCCTGTAGGCTTGTGCCAACGAAAGATGACCTGTGCTGCTAATTGTAACAACCTTTACCACGACCTGCATCAAAAGATTCTGATCAATTTTAAAACGTAATTTTTTAGGACAGTGAAGGTGCTTGGTCCTAAAATAACCACAAGCAGATGATACAGTATAAATCAAGCCCAATAAGCACCTGGGAACAGAAGTCTCAAAGTGGCCTGGATTTCTGTCCTAGATTTACTCACAAGAAGGACTGTGTTCCAATAAATAATATTAGCATCTTATTTTGAGGTCAAGCAGTAAACTGATTGTGTCGTGACTTAAATGTCCTGAGCAACATTTTTCTCTTTGTACAAACTAAACTGGGACAAAATGTCGGATTTGTTTTTCTTTTTACAGTCTGGCCCAGTTGTAAACTTAAATTACTCTTTTATTGTTGACTGGATTTAGAAGCCAGCCTGTAAATGTTTTGACACTGTTTAAATCCAGCTGAGACTGGCTTTGACTGACTCTGGTTTTCACTATGCGGTTCCTTGCATAACCTACAATTTGACCTTCCCTGTGTTTCTCAGAACGGTTTACAACATCTTGTCTGAGCAGGTACGTTTGAGTCAGAAATGAGCATTACCATCTCTGATCATTATCTATCTGAATAATACAGCAAAGCAATAACTTAACATTATATATATTTATGTGTGTGTGAGTGTGTAGCTTTTACATGTTTTCACCTTGTTCCTTGGTTGAATCCTGACTGATTTCATCTGCAGAGGAGAAATGAGTGTGTAGGGAATCACAGCAGGTAGTTACAGAGGGTGGGTGTCATAAAGGTCACGATTTTTTTTGTGTGTTCATTTTACTGAATCTTACCCAGATTGGTCACAATTGCTGTCACCACCTTGTGGTGCTTTTGGGAGGTGTTAAAATCCAGTTTCATGTCAAACAAAATGATTTATGTATAATTCTAGTATATTAGTAGTAGTGCTTTAGTAGAGGTTTGTGCTTACCCCGTCTCTGTCTCCCTGTCCAAAGGAATACATCAATTATTGACAGAAGTTTAACTCAAAGCTTTAATGTAGCGTAATTAAGAGTCTCACCCTCTGCTTCATCTGAGGACTCAGACTCAGACTCTGTGGTTAACACGGGGATGAAACCTGTCACAACAATGTGATATTTCACATGTCAGTCTACACTAGGATCCAGTTCTTTGTCAGACCTTTTCCATTATTGCCACCTACTGGCTGATGTGTGAACAGTAAAACATCTCACCCTCGTGAGCTGCGGAGTCAGAGTTGCCACCTCCCTCTTCTGGAGAAAGACTTCACATATCATGTTCAGCTCAACAATAAAAAAAACACAATTGTTTGCTGAAGTCATCAGGATTGTTTTTACACACCTGTCTTGTCATCCTCAGCTTCAGCATGCTCCTCCTCTGTTAGCAAAAGTTTAACAGGTGATTCTGAAGTTTACTGAACAATCCGTATGTGTTTTTCACCATGTGATTAGATGTAACTTACTAGATCCATCCTGAACGGCCTCTGTAAGCGGAAAGGCCGCGTTAATAAACCTGGATCAGCCTTTATTTTTGAACAAAGCCAAAGGCATTTGGTTTCTCTCACCAATGTAGAGGGTCTCCTCATTCTGTTGCTCTGTGACTTGACAGGAGAGTGTGGCAAATGTTGATTAGCATTACTCTACATACTGAACACAGTTCATCAAAGGTGTATTTGTACGTGAAGTCACCACAGTTTGTTGATTACGCTGGTCACACATACCATTCATCTGAGCAGCCTCAGCCTTTTGAGCTGCCTCAAACTCCATCTGATCTAAGACACGAGGACAGCGAAGAGTTGGATTGTTACAGATATGAATGAGCTGGTACACACCACAGAATCTAGACACAGGACGTTTTGAAACAAAGCAGTGTCAGTCGGTATGGATTTAGTTCCCTGAGGGTGGTATAACACCAAATGCTGCCTCTCGTGCAGCCAGGTGAATTATCAGACACATTCTTGAGCATAAAATACATAAAATATACATTCTAAATTACTCAGATGCTCTGTACCTATCTTCTGTAGTTCAGTTAGCCCATCTGCATGAAGGAAAAGTGGAATTAAATCAGTTTTAGGCTATGCAAATATCATCAGCCTAACATAATTATCTATAATCTAAAATATTAGAACAATCCTCACCGTACTGAATGACTGGTTCCTCCTTCTCTGCAGATTCCAGAGATGCTGAAAGAGCTACAAGCATCACAAATACATTAAGGTTTATTAACGTTTCCACAAGGGGATTAATAAAGTATAAATTATATGCATGTGAAAGTATGTTTTCTTACCAGTGTGAAATGCCGCCACAGCAAGGAAGACAAACACTGGCACTAGAAATCTCATCTTCGCTGATTTGTTGGTCGTTGGGAGATTTTGGTTTTCTCTCCAAACTGTGTGTTGTATTGTTGTCACTGTGCAGCCTCTTATATTATCAGTTGCATCACATGTCCTGCATAGACAGGCAGCTCTGGTACCATTGTCCCACCCTACCTGAGAGGACAGCTGTGTGGCACATCACCACACAGATGTGCCGTTATTCAGGCAGTCAATGCCACCCATTGTTGGCTTCACAGTCACATGCGCCTTCATTTAGGATGTTACTGCGTCTGTTTGACTAAGAAAAGGGAGTCCTTGCATCTGAGATGAAAACATTATACATTTCCTTTTAGAACCAGAATCAGTGATGTCATTGTGCATCATGGGCTTGTTGTCCATTATAAAACTGCTAAATAAAATGCTTGTTTGAATGCTCATTGGAAATGCAGCAAGGCCTGGATTCATAAATGATCATAGTATGAAATTAAATTGCAACAGAGAACATCACAGAAGGAAATGACCAAAAGAGAACAAAACGTTAGGTGAGGTAGATCACAGTACTTAGTTGAGCTTCACATACAACTCACTCTAAGACATTTTAATTATTTTTATATCATGTAATTCTAAAGCCATCTTAGCATGTTGCGGCCTGGTAGCAGAGTGGTTAAGGCAGAGGGCTGAGGCCCGGGATCGATTTCCAGCTTAGGCACCCAGCCCATCCCCCCATACCAGGTGTGTCCCTGAGCGAGACACCCAGCGCTAGCTCCCCGAGCGCCGCCTATGGCTGCTCACTGCTCCCCCCAAGGGGCGATGGGTCAAATGCAGAGAACACGTTTCGTTGTAACATGTAAAAAATGTGTCAATGACATTAAAACGGATTCTTCTTCTTCTTATGTGCATGTTTATATGAGCAGGGATCGAACAGAATTGTTGTTCTATACCCATTCTTCCTTTTCTTAACTGTAATTGTTTAGTGCCACCACTGAGACTGTATTTAATGGTGGAACCTGTACCTATAATATATCCATTAAAAATATATCGACCAGGAACAAACTACATCAATAAACCAGGTCACAGCAAGTGAGATCTCCTGTATGTGAAGGAAAACGATGAGAATTATTTTATGAAGTAGTTGGAGCTAGAAGTGACTGTAAACCCTTTCAAAACATGGTATTATCTGAAAGCCCTCAGTGCTGTTGAATTTTGGAATAACAAGTCTAATTTTATTTGTGCAAGAGATACCACACAGACTATACTCAACTATTGTAAACATTTTATTTTAATCAATTAAAATGCAACATGTCAGAAGCATATACAAGATGGAGGACCGAAACACAGAACAGGACAAGAAAGGGTTAAAACAAAGATACTGGAATATAAAACTGTGAACAGAAAACCACTCTGAGAGGAGGCAAATGCAGAACACTAAAACAAACATGGATGGCAGAGACAGAGAAGAGATAAGGAAACTAAATCCATCTTACAGGAGTGAGAGAGATGTTAGAGAAGTAGTTGGAGCGCAGACCTGGAAGATGACAGGTTGAATAACAGGATGAACTGACGTAGGGCAGTGAGGACTGCAGAAATGAGGTGCAGTGGGGGACAATCAGTGAGGTAGCATGGAGAGAGACGCGTGGTTGAAATAAGGGACAAACTGAAAACACGGGCGGAGGAGACATGAGACTGACACACCATCAATGATTTCTGTGGTCATAAATAAATACAGGTCCTTCTAAAAAAACCTAATCATCTGAATCAACTAGTTAACTCCAAACACCTGCAGAAGATTCCTGAGGCTGTTAAAAACTCCCAGCCT
>JAUMTR010000014.1:9800174-9929405 GCA_032270685.1 Microctenopoma stevenorrisi | reverse complement strand
CTAAAATATATGACAGTCTAATGTTTATCAGTAAATTACAGAAAATAATGAACTTTATCACAATATGCAAATTTTTTTAGAAGGACCTGTAAATCTAAATCTGGTCTAGGTGGGCGCTGCATCTTAGCAACACAGCATGTGATCACAGGTCTTTTCCATTTGTTCTAACGTCATTTATTTACTGCTTGTAATTATTGTTTTTGTGGCAATTTCCACTTCATTAATAATGACAGCAGAAGACTTATTTAAAAAAAAAAACCAAATCACTCTGTTGTCTTTAAGGCACAAAAATCACATTACATAATACGATCCGTCTATTCCAAGAGTAGGAAAATATATATTCATTTGTTAATGCTTTATATTTGACATCCACTTTAATCCAGTTTACAACGAAAATTACTTAGTGCCAAATCTCTTCTTTAAGACCAAGTCTGAGAATCATCAATATTAGTAATGACGGCTGGTTTGTTTCGAAGCTACAAGCTGATTGATAATAGCAGAAATGCACATAATTACATCCCAGAATTCGTCATTGTGTAGACAGAGAAGTTTGTTTACAGTGATTCTAAACGTAGATGGGAAAAGATAATTACAGTTTAATACTGTACTAATACATTACTGCAATACACATCGTTACGAAGTAGTAAGTTAATGCACGAAACGTAAGGGGTGAGGTAACCAGATGGATTTAAACAAGCAAAACGTAAACTTGTTCTTTCTGATTAGCTCGCCTGCTCCTGTTGGTTGTCCTGTTAGACTTTATAGCAACGTCACCTGAGCATGCCACTTACATTTATATTCATTCGTTTATCTCGAGAGGGTTTTTTCTGGATTCATTGACTCTTCTAGAAAACAGAATACTGAAAGTTTGCAGGTCTCAGCTAATACTTTGTTGCGTACAGTGTTATCAAACTAAGATGAAATGATTACCATAAAAAGAAGCTAGAAATCAGAACCCACCTCAGACAGAGTTGGGATTTACCCTGTGGACAGAGTTATTACAGCCTATGAGCACTGACCACAGTTCATACTCCACTGATTGTATTTTATTGCTTGTGCTTATCGTTTTGAGTAGTTTTTACTTTTCAGAGTTCCCCTCTGAGTCGAGTGTGCAGATCTTCCTGGTCGATCTTGCCAACCTGCCCGTGCCATTGGTGGTGTGCCAGCAGGGCCAGGTTCCTGGCAGAGATGGCGCTCATCTCCATAGCACTGGCTGCCCACTCCACAGCATTAAGGTAATAAATCCTGTTGTGCAGGATGAAGGGGGGGCTCCTGTTATGTGGAGAGCGGTACAATGGATAAGCTAGCCAGCGGGTCTCAGTCACAGAATCCCAGGAAACAAATAGATTCTCTAGCTGCTCCTGAGACAGTGACTGTGGAGAAAAGACCCTCCAGACTTTGGTCTGGCTGGCAGGGGGTCGTTTGTAACCTTCAGGGATGTGCACAGGGTCAGCGGAGTTCAGGCTGATAATGAAACAGTCTTTCGAGTCTGTGGTGAGAACGTCAGTCACAGTGAACTCAGCAGCTGGCTCTGTGGTCCTGAGGTAGGACATGTTCAGCAAGCCGTGCACCATAGTGGACACAGTCTGTTGGTAGCGCCCAGGGTAGTGGGAAGGGATTAGAGGAGAGAAGCCTGAAAAGGTGATGTCAGATTTTCCTTGGTGAAGAGGCGTTGCTATTACCACAATGTCATACAGGGAGTGAGCGGAGCCGGATTCTCCAACATAATTCACCTCGTAGAAGCTGTTTGTGGTTCCTGAAAATGAGACAAAGAGGGAAATACAGCGTCAGTGTCCACATGATGAATACGTGAATGAGAGAAACTGACAAGGTCTGTAGTAAATGTGGCCTGGGATGCAGAAGGTTGTGGGTTCGAACCCCGTTTGACTCCTAGTCCATCCTCTACCATGTGGACACAGCCAGACACCCAGCGCTAGTTCCCTGTAAGTTGCTTTGGATAAAAGCGTCGGTAAAGTAAATGAATCCCACCTCTCTTGGAAGGTCGAAGTGTGAATGAAATGGAAGTCACTCTGGCAGGGATGAGCTCACTTTTACTGTGGTACATTAGTCCTGTGCAAACTCTTTTATTGCCTCCATCCACCGACCACAGGCCTGAATCCGCTCCTGCTATCGACACGGCCCCTAAAAGACAAAACAAAAATGTTAACTACATTTTACACATCTCAGCAAAAGCCCCACAAACTCCTACCCCGTTAAACGTACCCACAAAGCCATGGATGCGGTTACTTTGGCCATAATTGACACGAGTAATGGGTGCAACAATATCATCGAGGAAGTTCTGTGAAAATCCTTCTGCTTTCATGGTGTCCTCCAGAGTTTGATTCATCAGGGTAAGAAAACTATCACCACCCATGGCATGCAAGAGGCCATCTACACTGGTGAAAGAGTAACCGTACTGCTGATACTGGTAAATCCTGTGAATGATCACATTTACATGTTCAATAAGATTCTGTTGCGATAGGTCTATTTTGGCTGAAAAAAAAAAGCAGCTGCTTCTCCGTCTTACCTCATGAACTTGTCTAAAATACCCTCCACCCACATCTGCATTCGAAGGAAGTTGAACCCGTATCGCCAAAGCATGCGAAAGAAATTGACTAGAAACCAGTCACTCTCTTGAAACATGATCTCATTTCCATCGAAGATTGCCATTTTAGTGGGGACATGTTTCTTTGGAGAGAGGCCTGAAAACAAACCACAGGAAACACACTGAAATGCTGGACTACACTTATTTGTGGGGAGTCAGTCCAATGCAAGAAATGCTGACATCACCTAATTTTTCGATGAAGTGCTTCATGTGCAGGTTCAGAGGATGAATCACGGTGCCTCCCATCTCATACTCATGCTCTCCGATCTTTACTGATGCTAGTCGCCCACCAACAGCTTCCGGTTCGAACACGTCAATCTTCACCTCGGTCCCAAACTCCTGCCTCAGGTAATACGCTGCCGCTGCACCTCCAATGCCTGCTCCAACCACAGCTTTACAGGAGCAATGACAACAGGGTGAGTCAGCTCTGCTACAGACTCGGCTGTAATTGTGCTCTATGGGTTATTGGGTTATAAAGAGCAAAGCTTTATTCGCCCTTTATAGGTGGTGACATCTATAATGAACCAGTCCTAAGTGATGCAGCCAAAATTTACTCAGCAGAAAATATGATCAATTTCATATTATTATATCTAGATTTGATGTGACACCTGCGAGTTCACAAGTTCATTAATTTATTTCATTGTTTATTAACCATTTTATCTACAACCAGAAACTGTTTCCTGTGTTCGAATTGCTTTGTTAGTCCAACAACACAAATATATTCAAATGACAATAATATAAAAAATGGAAATATCTGAGAAGCTTGAGCCAAGCGTGTGTTTAGCATTTTTGCTTAATAAATAATTTAAGATGATTAACTTAATTTAATTTAATTCATTTTCATCAAAAAGCCTTGACCCCAATGAGGGATTTAACTGATGGCATGATCTTTGTAGATCTGATTTCTACAAGTGTGACATCCTGTTTCTGAAGATCCCTTAACAATCTCCTCTAAAACTAAAGTGAATTAATCAAATTGCTCCCAAACGTATTATTTTTTTCACTTATGTCCTGAAACTGCTTACCAATCTTTTTGGGTGGCGGTTTCAGCTCTGGAGCTGAAGCCAAACTTCTTCTCCCGGTGTGCCAGAGCCCGAGGAGCAGCAGGGCTCTGAATGTCAGGGTTTGCGGATTCATAGTGAGCTTTCAGAGCTCTGCAGCACCGAGCATCTGCACATGGGAAATAAGCGTGAGCGACGATCCCTTCACCTGCTGACTCCTAGTCTATCAGTGTTGGTCAAAGGTAACACCCCCGACGATTTCAAACTCATGGAAATTATCGACAAGGAAATGGAAACACATACATTAACCAAGAGGATTTCGACGCAACTTTTCTGCATCTGGAAGATTTAAAGCGCAAAAAGAAAACAAAGGTTTACAGGTGGTGCAAACTCACTATTTCAAAAGTCACTACAAGAAGACAGCTGTTTATCCAGAAGTAGACTATTTGAAATTACTCACACAACTTGTTTGACGACTGAATCAGGTCAGAGCAACGTGAACGACTCTAAATAATGAGACACACTTCCGGAAATGCTTCACAATAAAAGCCGTACAAAGCTCAAATTAGAGCAAATAGAGAGAAACAGACACGAGCTGCAAAGGAAATCTGCAAATATTCAGCTAATAAATAGTTTTCTAAATATGCGCATTTAGCTAATTTAAATGTGTACTGATAACTGGTGGTCTGCACTTATATTGCGCTTTTCTGTTTGTTTGTATTTAACAAGATGTTGCCTATTATTAGCATATAAGAAACGACCTATAATATTCCACTGAGATTAATGCTTGTTTGCATATTTCTTCATATTCACATAAATATTAAACAGGTGTTTAATGTTAATTATATTGTGATTTAGTGAAGTTAATATCTAATCAAAAGACCTATATTTAGCATTTTGTTGGGTTCTGTGTTTTCCTGTGGGGACTCAAGAGATTTTCCAGAAGGGGAAATAAGGTCAAATATACACAGTTAACAGATCGAAAACTTTTGAAAATAGATTAAATATTAAGAATTGTATAAAGTAAGTCTGTTGTCGTTCACTGAATGAGTCAAGGTGAAGAACGGAAGAGGATTTGTTTTTCTAAAACGGATTACGGAAGAAAAGCGGAAGTGACGTGATCATCTTACGCTGAACCATGCTTGAATGGAGGTGACCTTAGTTAATATTAGGTCCAGTTTTTAACTCAAAGAAACATTGCGGTGAACGCAGCAGCTGCGGTGGCGCAGATCAGTCTGGTTGAGGTGCTAAAGTTTGTTGTTTGTGAAGACGTGCGGAGCGACCAGAGATGGCGGAGACACAGCAGGCACGCGTGCAGGCTGCGGTGGAAGAAATGGTCCAAAGTCTGGAGAAAAACCACATCCGCAAAATGCAGGTAGGCGTCTTAACCGTGGAAAGCTGACATGTGCCCGCAGTCTGCTCTGTGCATCTCACCTTACACGTGTGTCTGCGTGTCCTGCTGCAGGGTCGGATGTTCAGGTGCAGCGCAGACTGCTGTGATCGCTCCACAGACTCCATGTCTCAGGTGCATCAGTGTATCGAGAGGTGTCACACTCCTCTGGCCAAAGCTCAGGGACTGGTCACTTTAGAGCTGGAGAAGTTTCAGGTGAGAGGCGTCTTATCTTTATTGAAGAACGTTTTCTTTCAGGATAACTCAACATTATGCAAAAAATACAACCATATATACTTCCCTGCATCTTTGCGCCCATTTTATCTAGTAATACGTGTCAGTATGAGACATATTTAAAATTAAATAACGAACAAAACATACCTGGAATCGATGCAGAGCTACTCCACGCTGAAATTTTCATTTACTTGCAGATACCCAAACGTGCCCACTGCCACCTATGTGTTTTTTGTCAATTCTAACCCCCCTCTTCGCTCCCCCTAGGACCGCCTGACCAGATGCACAATGCACTGCAACGATAAGGGAAAGGATCTTTTTGATTCTGGTGCTAAAGAGCCAGCTGTTCGCTCGCTGATGGACAGCTGCGTGGGCAGTTGTGTGGACGACCACGTTAACCTGATCCCCAGCATGACCCGAAAGCTCAAGGAGAATTTGGACTCTATACCGCAGTGATGGATGGCACACAAACACACACACCCAGTCATGCAGTTAGTTGAGCCAGTTTGACCAGTGGCAGCTGAAGAACACGAGACAAGAGAGTGATGGGTAAAATCATGCGAGTTAGGGTTCTGACAAGTTTTAGAGGCTGTGACGTTTGTGAGTTTTGGTGATGTGAAAGCAGCTCACAACTGTGACATTTGTTCTTGTACCCTGTGTAACTGTGCAAACAGTAAATCTCCCTGGACAGAGGGAGACTGAAAGCTTGTGTCCTTCTTGATTTTGGTTCATCTGCGAAGGTACTCAATACAGTGCTGCATCTGGTGTCATGTAAACTCGCGCAGTACAGATCAGTGTTCCACACGTGCTTTTATTAACGTTTTGAATGTTCTTTATTGAAGTTCTTCACCTTTATGAGCCCTCTCGTCCCTCTTTTTTAATGTTTTGTTCTGTCTCTTTTGTTGAGGTGGGTTTATGTCTTAGGTGAAAACTGTATGAGAATAAAAACTAGAAGTAATGAACATTGATTAAATAATTCATACTGTCAAGTGTCTGTCAGAAAATGAAAGTGTTTTTAGTTTACAGCTGGTGAAAGTATTTCAGGTATGCAGCCAATCTTCTGATGTGAAATTCAATTTATGCACCACACCCTATAGGAGAATGAGATCACAGAGTCAATAAACACACTGTTAAACAAAATGTTCAAACAAGGCTGATAAAAGTCAGACGATACAAATCTGATACTGTAATAAATACTGAATTCTTCTTTTAGACACTTTAAACCATAATAGAATATTAAGTAATGACTAACAGGAGAAATAATGCTGAATATTATTCAAACTGAGCAATTCTAAGTTCATCAGATGTGAGGAAGGGTGGAATCTACAAAAGCAGCATTAACCATGTAGTTATAGAAAAGGAGCTACTATGGAAAAATGCAGGTTAAAGATTGTGTGATAGCACCACAGCCCATGTGAATGGGCAGTTTTATTGGCAGTTGAAAATGGTATACATGTTTTCATTTGCAAGAAAGAAAATCTATAGAAATGAGGTAAAAAACAAATAAATAAATGCCAAAAAAACATAACATTAAAGTTGATGATACAGCTGCAACTATACAGGCAAGTTATACTGACTGGGACGAGCAGTCCTGGTCCACTTTACAAGTCTTTTCACAATTCTAAAACATCTTTGTTCAGCAAATTTTCCAAAGATGTATCTAATTAACAGAACGAGTGCGACATGAAGTGGTGGGAGCTGTGTAGAAATGCTGCAGACACACAGAAGAGCTCAACAGCAGCAGTTGATATTTGACAGTGTAGCTGGTAAATACAGAGCTGATGTCAGTGACAGATCTTCTAACTGTAAACATTCTGTCTCATCAGGACAAATTACTGGTGAAGTCGGGTGTTTTGACCTCACGCTGCTGGTTCCCTTGGAAATATCTCCACGCAGTTCACGTGTATCATTTGTAATACAATGGATCCTCATGGAGTAGAACAAAAAAATAAATGTTGATTAATATAGATTCTTTATGATACTGTGGGTGCGCACACATTTTGTTTGACAGTGTTGTCAGGTTATGAAATTACAGACGCTCTTATCTGTGCAGAGCAACAGCACTGAAACTTGTCATACAGTCAGTGTTTTTTCCTCACGTTTCATCACGTGCTCTGCTGCGTTGTCGTTTATCGTGAATGACATGAAAATTCACCTCAAGGGGAAATCCAGAGGATGATGGTAACCCTTGATGGATCTGAGTAACAGACAATGTCACAGACGTTAGTGTGTGATGTTTCTTCATCCTCTGGTGCCGATCTCTCATGATGTTTCCTTATTCCAGGATGACAACGTTTACATATACACACCACATTGGTGTCAGCGTAAGAAAGCTGAAACCCTCACATGGTGCAGCAGTTTGAAATGTCATGTAGCCATTATGCAAAGATTTTCAGGTTTTCCACTTGATGAATAGCCCAACATCTTAGTGTAAACAGTTCCTGGCAGAGTTCAAAGGAGTAATGAGTCTGCTCTGAAAGCAAAAGGGTGGCCTGGTCCTTCCTGGCCGTGTGATGTGTCTGTCATTCTGTGAACCACATGTACAGCCGATTCAGAATGTGCCAAAATACTGAACAGACAGATACAAAACGCTTTCCCTGAACCCTTTTCGCTGAGTTACAGAGCACTCGGATGATATCTGCAATGTTAAAGTGTCAAATCGGCAGTGGATTGTACGTACAGTGTCTTCATGTTGATGAAGCAGCTGAATGGGCATCATGACTCACTGTGAGCAGGGCTTTCTTGTTCTGAGGAATCTGGTCGGTTGTCTGACTGGGGCGATGTATACAGGAAGTTACAGCACACGTAGAGGGGGAATGATAACAACCGACTGTCTAGGTTCATCACCATATACTCCTGAGTGATTGAAGGGAAAAGACAAATATTAAACAGGTCTGCAACAGTATTTTATATACTGTATACTGACAGCAACAATGACACATATACTGTCCAGGTTGACATCACTCCCTGACCTGATCTTTCTCAAGAGTAAGGAGCTGGTAACCAGTTGAGCGACTGCACATCAGTTTTCCGCGGTTATCGAAGGAGGCGAGGCGCAATCTGAACAAAAGAAAGTAGACAATTAGGCTTGTTTTCTTTCTTACTAAGCGCTCTGCGTGAAGACAGATGCTACTCGCATGGCTGCCATATAAAGATCAAGCTACCACCAGCAGCTGGATCAATTAGCTTAGCAAGTTAAATAATGAATGTAAACATATGTCTCAAAATGTTAAACTAAATACATGCCCATTATAATCTATATCAACCAAAACAGATATCCCTGTTGGACTGTCCATAAATGAGATTAGAGCACTATAGTGAGTAGTGAATCTGTCATTATTTAAACATCAGATAAGTGCAGTAACTACTTATTAAATGAAATCTGAATGCACTATAGACCTGTATGCCAAATGCCTCCGAGGTTGCAAACTCACAGCGCCCCCACATGGCTGACTCAGCGTATTCCTTTTGAACACTATAAAGCGATTTGTGTACGTCACTAACAGGTCAAAACCAAAGTTAAAGCCCGTCCACCGCCAGCAGTACTAAGAACAGATAGAACAACAGTTACTTTTTGTGGGAAATTTACAAAATATATTGATAGTGTAGTAGCATTTTGTTGTCTGACTCACATCTCCATCTTTAGCCAGTTTCCTGCCACACCTCATACTGCTCAGCTCAAACTCTTCCTTGTTAGCTTCCTGGGGACTAATAACAGACAGGCACAACTTCACTACGACTATAAAATCATATTCACTGTAGTCCGTTAAGTTGTGTGTAGGCTCTTACCCGTTATCATTGTCAAATTCTGTGCGGAGCATAGCGAACCACTGGTTTTTATACACTGATGATAACCAGTCTAAAACAGAAAGAATGAACAGAGAATATTAACATGCACCGTCCATCACGTGAGAGTTTGTTCCTACAGATGTAAAAGTTAAGAACCATCGTGTGACATTGAAATTGTTTAATGCTTTTAAACTGACTTAACTTAATACCACTCGCGGTGACATGAAACAACTGTAACACCATCATGTAAATCACCTACGTCCACATATCACTGCCTTATGTTTATATCACTACCACCTATGTATCCATGACCACCGCATTTTATTTTATTCCTTCTTGTTCTTCTATAGAACTTTGTATCTCATTGTTTTCTTTCTTTCTGTAAATGCACCGCTGCTGGGTGGAGCGCCCACAATTTCGTTGTACTCCCTGTACAATGACAATAAAAAGCCTATTCTATTCTGATCTATTCTGAAGTAACTGGATTGAGCACAAAGACTGAGACTTTGATAACTGCCCATTGATGTGAAAGGCCAGGATAACAACATTTTAAATAATATATTCACTGTATTCCAAGGCGATTTACTGATTTGAACACGAAAAAGCAGATTATGAGGCTCTGTCCCACGAAACTGCATATTACCAGGGGGTAAAATATTATCTCTCTCCAGGATGCGTGCAGATGCAAGATCATTGATGATATATTGAAGACGGACGTATTTGAACACTGAACGATAGGGTGCACCCTCCTCTGTGCTCAAGAAGGGCTCCTTTTCACACAGGTCTATAGATCAAAATCGAACAGAATTACAGTCAAACATCTGTGCAGCCACAAAGCAAACAAGACATTTTGACATTAGGATATTATATTTCACATATTTATATTATAGTTTCTGTACCCGTCCTACGTTTGCAAAGCCAGGCATCAGCGTCAGCCAGAAGCTGCTTCATGGGACCGTCCCATGATGGGTTGATCTTCAAAAACATCCACTGCATAGAGAGGACGGAAATGAGAAACAGGTCTGAATCTACAGTGAGCAAATGTGGTAGCTATGACGTAAGCAACTCTTCTTTGTACCTTTTTCAGAGCAGTGTATACATCCATTTCCACCTGCATGACAAACAGGTCTGAGGACAGGATGAGCTGCTCCATCACTTCTGCCCTAAAAATGCAGTGCAGAGACAAATATGAGTGTAATCAGACATTTGACTGAAACAAAAGGCTGAAACAATTTAAAGAATCATAAGGTTTGAAGGAATATATATTTGACACCTTAATAATCAGAGAAGTTACAGTAACTCAATAAAGTATGTACATTATAGGGTAATGCAGAAACATACCCAAGTTCCTTCATCAAGTCGACATTTTGGTGGGTCATTAGGTTGTTTAAAAGCCACTCAAGACACCTGTAGAAGGAGATTCACAAACACCAATACATTATAATGTACGCACACACTTTAAAAGTCCTGCTGTGACTTTAAAAAACTAAAATGAATTCAAATCTGACTTTTTCATCACTGAATCCAAGCCATAGATAGTGGCGCACGTGTAGTAGCCACAAACAGTCTTCGCACTGATGTTTTCCTTCATGGTCTCACCACACTGCTGGATCAAACCGTCCTGTGAACAGGAAGAAACCATGAGTACTGATTATATTTTGTATCTTAAGGCTGTGTTTATACAAATTTTAGTCATTAGCTCATTTCTTTAAATGTACTAACCAGTTGTAACATACAAGCCGCTGCAAGTATACTGATGACTCTACTGGGCTTGATCAAAACATCGTCCCGATACAAGGATCCAAACACAACCTGTAGAGCTATACACACACACACAAAACAAGAAACAGCTTGTAGCAAGACAAAGAAGTGACAAAACTAACCAAGTCATGTATTATTTCTCACCTTCAGTGTCAATGTTCTGATCTGGGATCTCTAAGTTGATTTCCATCATGCTTGACTCCTTCCAAGAACCGCTGAACATGCTGGAGAAATACCCTGACTGCAAAATGCACGAAGAACAGAAACCAAAAGAAAGAGTTTTAAATGACAAGTGTGACGCACATTTAGCTGCATGTCACTGACACTCAGGTCATGCTGTGTCTTCATCTTTCACCTGGCACAGGTACACTTTGTGGAGATTCCACTCCTGTCCCAGGGCACAGATGCGAATGTCACTGTTTTCCCCATTGAGGAACAGGGTTTGATAAATATATCTTGATGTGCTTTTCAATTTCTTCCTGATCAAGTTAGGAGAACAAAAACGAAGCAGGTAAAAGCAAGGTTCAATTAAAATATTAAATAATACTTGAGAATGACTTGATCATTGGTCCTTTTATTAAACTTGCCTGCGAGGTGTATCTAGTATTGTTTCATCCTCCTCTTGTTCACTGTCACAGTCACACTGAGCATTACGTTTCCTCTTCTTACACTCACAACTGTATTTGTGGCGGGTGCTTATACCCTCTGCCGCCTCATCTGATCCCTGTGTGGGAGACTGGAACCTGCTGGTCAGACTTCCCATCGTTGTTTTACCGAGACCTAAAACAAACAAAAAAAATTAGAAAGTAAAAGACTCTAAACTGTTTGACACACTGACAGCACTATGATAAAGCTTCTGTGAAACTCAACATAGTCAAATCCAGCAGTTCGGCTACTCTTTCTACTTCCACAAGGTCAGAGTTTTTCACCTTTCTCACAGTTTTAACATAAACTGAGAAAAAATAACGTTGTAAAAGTAAAGTTCATGTAAGAGTCTCTGTATTGGATCACAATAGATTGTACACGTGTACCTAAATAAGTAAGTGATTGTATAAATTAGGCAAAAGCCATTATTAGGATTGATTTTGCTGACATTTTCCAGACAATGAAGATGTCAAACTGATGACACCAGGAAACATTTCTTTGACAATGGGAGGCTGTTATCTGCCTATTAAGCTAAAAAGAGATCAATGTGGCGACTTGAGATTTGGAGTTGAATCAAAACACAACCCAAACGAAGTCTTATTAGCTAATGTTAGGTTGGAACATAAAAGCATGTTGCACGGTTCCCTCCTTCACTAAACCAGGTGAACAGTTTGCTTAACATAAACAACGACTAATCTAACCCTACCTGATGATTGACTCGGGAAGGTCGGAGGAGGGGTATGTCGTTAGGGTTGCTTTGCAAGGTAAACACCGGCTGGTTATCTCCGGTCAGACAAACGTTGACGAGCTAGTTGGAAAGGAGCTAATCACCAAGCTAGCTTAGCTGCCGCATTTACAAACGCGTCACGAAAATCAACCCCATTGTTTTTACATTAGCCACACCGCATAACTGTTCTCGGTGCCAAATGCATTTTAGTCATTTAAAGCAAATGTAATGGCACAATGTTAAGGTGATGTGGAACTGCGCTGAACGTCTATGTCTCCCTATTGCTTTTCTTCTTCGCTTCTTCTTCTTTTTCGTTCTGTTTATCGGCGGTTGCTATCAAATCGGCACATTACCGCCACCAGCTGGCCAGAAGATGAACTTCGCCCCACTACGTACAATAATCTACTAAAAATAACGACACTTATTCTTGTAGTTTCTTTTGCAAGTTCATCTGTTTTTTCCTCATCGGCCACTGCTTTCATTACACTGTGTGAGAGGGTGTAATGAATTTGAGTGTGAGAGGGTGTGCTTTTATAATATGTTTTTGTGTGTGTGTTGTATGTATTTTTTTCCGTATTTGTATTTTGTATTTTTTGTATGCTGTATTGCCTCATTGGACTACGAGTCTATAAATAAAATTCGTATCGTATCGTACTGTGAGTTAGAGGTGGACGTCACAGGAGACTCCTCGCTCACTGGCGCCACCTACAGTGTGACAGCGTCGATTCTGTTTTTTTCTACTTTTATTTTTTATACACACTGCACCGATGACAAAGTTTCATAAGTCTTTAAAATCATTAATAAGCACTCCTTCAAATTTAAAACATGAAACCCGATCATGCACATTACACCCTAATAAGTTCTGTCTCTTCCAGAGTCTAAAGGGCACAACTAAATCAATAGTGTTACTAACTTTGAAACCTTTACCTAATGCCTCTTTTCTTTTCTTTTCTTCGCTTCTTTCTTTTGCTTCTCCAATTCAGACCTATTCAAAACCTTAACACCTTGTCCCACTCACGCACAAAACTGAGCATCCCACCCAGAAAAGAAAAGACCTCAGCAAATAGAAGTCACTTGCCCTTTCTATCTATGTTGCGTTTAGTCTACAATATTCAATGAGCAAAACATACCACCAGTTTGTACAGGCAAATATGATTCAGCAGAGGGGTTCGTCCTTTAAACCCCCTTTACATGGGTCATCAAGATTATGAAAATCTAAATATCCACGATATGGATATACATACATACAGTGCACCACTGCCCTTCGGTGGTAATCTGTGGGATTGCAGATTTTTTCCAAACAACGAGTAGGACGTCAAACTAATTTAGCTCGTTTATTAATTTATTTGTATTGTATTTGTATGTATTGCTGCATTTATAGCTGTTACATACAGATGTAGGAACTATGTAAAAAAAAAAGCAGCGTGTGAAACGTGCCGGACATGACGAAAATGGGCACCCGGTGGTGGGCGTGGCATCGAGGTATGAGCCAATGAAAGAGGAGCACCTCTTCCACAACATTCCAATCCCGCCCCAGCCTCCCTCCTCCTCCTGCCCAGTGTGTGTGTTTGTGTAAGTGTGTGTGTAGACTGTGACACGTAACTTTGTCCGTTTCAGTCACCATCTTCACCTGGGGCAGGGAGAGCAGGAAGACCCCCTGTCCCGAAACGAAATCCGCTTTATTCAGAAGAGTTCGTAGCATGGAGGCGAGAGAGGCAATAGCAGGTGAGGTGGTTGTCGCAGAGACAGTAAATGTGGCGTTTGTTTGTTTTCTAGTCAAGACCATAATGACTTAAACCTGCAGTTCAACCAGGGATTAGCTGGTAACTCTAAACCCAGGCTGTTCCTCGGTCTAAAAATGTGGCTGATTGTATTGAAACCAATGCTTTTCATGTTTTTGGTCACATACTATTTGGTGTTCAGATTCTTCCTCTTTCGCCACCTTTTAGTACTAAATTGTGTCATGTTGTTGGTGTTGTTGTTCAACGTCTAGATGCTCCGGTGAGCGGGGATGGAGAAGAACAAACTGCAGAGAAAGATGCGGCTCCCAAAAAAGAAAAAGAACCACAGGCTACAACCAAGATGGAGAGAATCGTTGGGTTCAAGAAAGAAGATCTGACGTCGTGGCATCGTCTGGTGTCACTCCTGAACCGACCCTCCGACCCAGCATCTCTAGGCATCTTCCGCTGCTTGTTTGGTGAGTGCAACCAGCTGCAATTTGCTCAGACTGTTCACCTGGGTCTGGAGTAGCTGGAACATCACGTCTCTCTCTTTCTACAGGTTTGCTGATGGCTGTCGATATCACACAGGAACGAGGTCTCAGTCATTTGGACTTCAAGTACCTGGATGGAGCTCCTGTGTGCCGCTTTCCCCTCTTCAATTTCTTACAGCCACTGCCGATGGATTGGATGTACCTGGTGTATGTGGTGATGTTCCTCGGTGCGTCAACAGATTGGAGGTTTATTGGACAGTCTCCACTTCTTAGGAGGTTCTGCGTGTTCTATAAAACATTAGAAAACAGTTTGTAACGGTCCACAAAAATGCACTGGAGCCCAAAGGTTTGTTTAAGCAATAGTTCAAAGTACCCAGACATATATTTTACTATGACGCAAGACCAAGCAAGAAGTGCTGCAACTGTATAGATTTGAGACCTCCAAGTCCTTTCATACATACAACTGAGACTTTGAAGCATACACAGATATTAATTAATGTAAAAAGATCATCAATAGGTAGAAATAACTGTTTCTGTGTTTCTAATTAAGGGTCCTTGGGCATTATGCTTGGCTGTTTCTACCGTCTCTCCTGCCTCATGTTCATCTCAACCTACTGGTACATCTTTTTTCTGGACAAAACCACCTGGAACAATCACTCGTACCTCTATGGCCTCATCGGGTTTCAGCTCGCGCTCATGGATGGCAACAGATACTGGTGAGATGTGTTGCTCTGTGTTTGGACATGTCTGTGAGTTTAACAGGGGGGCGACGTTTAAGCCTGTTGGTCTGTTTGTAGGTCAATTGATGGCTTGCGGAGACCCGCTATAAGAAATGCTCACGTGCCTCTGTGGAATTACACTGTGTTAAGGACGCAGGTCTGTGTATCTGTGACATTTTTGGTCAAACTTAATACATTTGATAGTAATTTCCATGTAATTGAAGAGTGTGTTTGTTGCTTTTCAAAGATATTTATTGTGTACTTCATCGCGGGAGTCAAAAAGTTGGATGCTGACTGGGTGGAGGGATACTCGATGTCTTATCTGGCGCACCACTGGCTTTTTGATCCTTTTAAGTAGGTATTTGCAAGCAGCACAGGGCAAAGGTATTGTAGCTTCATCTCAGTACACTCATTTTACTCTACCACACATTGTTTTTCAGACTGATTCTTCCTGTGGACCTAGTGAGTCTGCTGGTGGTACACGGATGCGGTCTTGTTCTGGACCTGACTGCTGGATACCTGCTGTTTTTTGACATTACAAGACCGTATGCGTTTTTCCTCGTCTCCTATTTCCACTGTATGAACTCTCAGCTCTTCAGCATAGGTTAGTCCGTCACCTCACGTTATCAGAAACGTATTTATTGTTGCTATGAATCCTTGTAATTCTGAATTTGATCCTCCCTAGGAATGTTTCCTTACGCAATGCTGGCCACTACTCCTCTCTTCTGTTACACCGACTGGCCAAGAAGATTCTTCTCCCATTTCCCAGCATTCCTCCGAGGAGCTCTGCCGTTCACTACCCCTAATCTTGAGCCCAGCAGCTCCTGCATTTACCCAGAGGTTGAAACCACCGGCACCCCGCCTGTGGCTAAAACATCCAAACTGAGACTAAAGCATAAGATCGGAGCCATTTTTGCCATTCTATATATAATTGAACAGTTCTTCCTGCCTTATTCGCACTTCATCACACAGGTACAGCTGCCTCTCATATTTTATGGTTCAAAGCAGCTTGTACGTCTGTTTGAAACAGATTAATAAGTTGTTGCACGAGTTTCCACTGTTGCTTGGTATTTTCTTTTATTCAGAATTTGAATTAGAAATGGATTTAAATGTTTAATGATTTGACTTTTTTCACATAAACTCATGCTAATACTTTATATTTCAGGGTTACAACAATTGGACTAACGGTTTGTACGGTTACTCGTGGGACATGATGGTTCATTCCCGCAGTCATCAGCATGTTAAGATCACCTATAAAGATGGTAAAACTGGTGAAACCGGATATTTGAACCCAGGGGTGAGTAACACGGAAAAACATAGAAGCACATGTAGAACATGTGAGAATCACATTTATTCTATTTATTCAGTGGATGTATGTGCAATATATCATTATTTAAAAAAAATGTGTTGCCAATTTCCAAATTAAGAGGCAAGCTGTCTGTTCACTCTAGGTGTTCACGCAAAGCCGTCGCTGGAAAGATCATGGGGACATGCTGAAGCAATACGCCACATGCCTCAATCAGTTGCTACCTCGCTATAATATCTCTGATGCTGAAATCTACTTTGACATCTGGGTTTCCATTAATGAACGCTTCCAGCAAAGGTAGGAGAGCAGAACAAATGTTAACGTCCCAGTTCTGATTTATCAGACGCCAAAAAATAAAAGTTACATTTTTAAGTGAAGAAATAGTAATTGTGAATTTTTTGAAGGATCTTTGATCCCCGTGTTGACATCGTGAAGGCTGATTGGTCGCCTTTCCAGCCAAACGCATGGCTCATGCCCCTCCTGGTGGATCTCTCACCGTGGAGGACAAAGTTCCAGGAGATTGAGGGCAGTTTAGACAATCAGACGGAGATCGTCTTCATTGCTGATTTCCCAGGTTACAAAAGTCTTTTTTTCTTATCTAGTTATGTGTTGTTATGTTGTCCTGGTTACCTGTGTGCAAGCTGACGTGTGTTACTCCTTAGGTCTTCACTTAGAAAACTTTGTGAGTGAAGATCTGGGCAACACCAGCATCCAAGTGTTGCAGGGTAAGGTGAATGTTGAAATAGTGGAGGAGAAAAAGAATTTCACTCTGGAGCCTGGTGAGCAGATAAAGGTACAGCTACACATCATCATCATTGCTAACATTTTACTGTTGAACCACTAAAGCATTTACAGTAACGTGTGTGTGTGTGTGTGTGTGTAGATACCTGCTGGGGCTTACCATAAGGTGTACACAGTCTCCGAAGAGCCATCGTGCTACATGTACATTTATGTCAACACAACAGAGGCGGCACTACAGGAGAACTTCACCAAGCTATATGAGCTCCAGGAGCGCATTCGCAACGGGACAGGTGAAAACATGTTCCTGAGGGGCAGCACTCGGTGGTTAAAAAGGCGTATTTGAACTACATAAAGTTTTTATCAAACGCTCACTAGACAATCTCATCCCGCAGAAACCGAGCCTCTTCCTCCTGAGCTGCAGCCTCTTATTGCTGCAGATGACGAAGGGTCAGAGGTCAACGCCACCGACCCGATCGTGCGGCTGTTCCTGAAGAGACAGCGCCGCATGAAGGAGGTGAAGAAGCGCAGAGAGTCTGGGGTGCTGGAGCGGCTGGAACACTTCACCATGAAGAAGTACTATTCAATACGGAGGGGGTACGTGTTTTCAGCGTGTCAGGTTGTTGTGTGTTTAACCTGAAAACCACTATTTTATTGGTAAATGCTGTATTTTTTAAAAATTCTTTCAGATTTTTGATGACAGCTATCGCCTTGAGAAACCTAGCTGTGGGTCTCCCGCCGCTGGAACAGCTGACAAGAGAAGTCGCCTTCGCCAACATGAAAGAACCTCAGCCAGAAGCCAACCAAGACGAACGCCTGAAAGATGAAGCCGGTCACACAGAACTTTGAAGCTGAGGATACTGTTGCTGAATCGCCTGCGGGTGCTGGATCACACACTCCCAGACGATGTGTGTGTTACCAATACTGGACTGTTACTGCTCTGGCACATGAAGGCTCAGAAATCAAAGGGTTTTTTAAAGTTTCTTTGCTTCTGAATTATTTGCATTTCAGATTATTTTCAGTATTTTCCCACAGCATTTGTTTGTGAATCAGAATTTTTGCTGAGGATTTAATTCCGTCATCAAAACCAGAATACTGTATTTTACCAGATATGCACCACTTTGCTGTGCAAGAATAAATGTGTTATGGCCGAAGATAGGACATCCACTGGAATATCGAAATTCAGTTTTCTTAACCTATTAATGCTGCTTCTGAAAGAAAATGCTGAACAGTTAGGAATGTGACTGAGCCATGAAAGGCTGTATGTGAGAGGACAGATGAGTGAATGTGCAGAAATGAACGGGATCAGGACGGTCACCAAGTCCTCCCCCTGGTAAATGTGTCAGATTACTGCCCAGCTCTGCGTCAGAGTTCTTGCCAAACAAAGCGCACATGAGGTTTTCTGTGTTTTCATTTAATTCTCTGAACGTTCATGCTAATCCTGTAATGTGAGAAAACTCTTTTCTATTCACTTTTCTAATAAAGAGCTTAAAGTGTCAAACTCAATCAAAAATGCCAGTTTTACAAGTTGCTGGAAATAATTTTATTAGTGTCGGTATTTAACATTTAGTCCATCTTAAAGTGCTACAACCCGGTTCACTGTAGGATAACATGACACTTCACATGGAGCACAAACAGTAAATTATACAATATAAAAACATATAAATCTGCACAATGGATGTCTAGGAAAAGAGATGAAGAACCATTCTGTGTGTAGTTAGAACTGCTATAGTGGAGGTCCAGTCACATGATCTGAAGGCAAATCACAACATACGACACAAAATACACTCTTAACAATTAAGAGCTTAAGAGATCACAATAGTTTAGGGCATGGCTCAGTGTATCACAGACAACAACAAACATTTGTGTTTTATAAATACTGGTTTTAAGTCTAAAAAGTCGCGACTGTTCACACTTTCCTCCAATGTTGTCAACAACTGTGAAACTCTCCATCTGTAAAACGTATGATTGAACATTACATTTTCAATAACTAGCATTAGTGTTGGAGACCGACCGTAAGTGTTTAATCTCTTTTCTACTTAGACACAATTCAGTTTATGCCTAAACAGAAACCTTGCTGTGAACACCTACTAACACAGGTATCAAGCATGTGTGGAAGTTCATCTGGCTCGTAGTTAAAGAAGCGCTGGTCAGTAACACATTGTTCTATGTTTTATGTACACTCATAAATAACACTGACTAAGAGGAATACATTTTTGTGAGTTAATATTACTTTGCATAGACTAGATTCAAATGCTGCACTTATAGGTTTCTTCACCTGTAAGTACTAGAGAGGTCGCGTATAGCAGATCACAGGCTGCTCTTAAAGGCCCATATCTCACTACTCCTTCATGTCATTTGGAAAGAGCCACTGGGGGAGGATGAAATATAAGGAGGCATTAATAAGGAATGAGCAAATCACTATAATCCCTTCATAAGCGCTCTGTCAGCATCTGTCTACTTATCATGGTTGCACTCATACAGGTTATGCCACATATTTCTCTCTGCTGCTGTTGATAGGTAAAACTTGGCTTTGTGCCCAAACATCACCTCATCAAACTGAGCTGCTTTTCAAGGAGCTCACTATCACTACAGTAACCCTTCGTAGATATCCAAAGTGGTCCACGTCATTGCCACGACCTACTCACAAAGATCAAATCCCTTCCGCCCTCCTATGTGGCACAATGCTGTCGACTCCACACCCTCTTCAAAAGTTCATCCACGTTGTCCCACTGCACTGTCCGCGCTGGCACCACTTGGCAGCTCAAAACAAAATCAAGAAACCACATAACTGGTGCTACAAAGGGAGTGGCACCTCCCTGTTTGCAGGCAATGACCCAGTGCTTTGTCCTGACAGGCCCAAAAAAAAAAACCTTCCTCTGTGTCTGACAAAATAAAACACTCCCAAAACACTGGAAGCCCCAGCGCTTTGATTAGTTTCCAGTTGTTATTTTGTTTTATTTCACATCTCCATGTAGGGAGATTTTTAATTATTTTATGTCTCACAACTACCACAGTTTATAGTTTAATTCCATAGCTGACTGGAGACATCTGTTGTATTTTGTGACAGTTACTGGGCGTAAGGACAGAAAGTAGTGCCGATGATGTATTGAGAGATGAGACACGCTTTCTACAGGACACAATGCATGTTTTGTTATATGCTTTGGGAAATGTTTGTGAGGCTCAGAGTTTCTTAACATGTTAACGACGTTGCTGATGCACACCTAAAACAGTGTAAAGCGATGAAGGATGTTTGTAGTGGCGCTCCCTTGGATTCAGCTCTGCAGCTCTACCTTGTTTGAAAATCTGGGCAGAAAACTCCATGCACGACACCCTCAATCACAACGTTAGAGAATGCATCTGAAGACAAAGAAGAAAATGTCAACTTTATAAACAACAGCTGTTACTTTAAAATAATCATAAGTACAGAGCCCGCGGGGATATCGAGCAGCCTGGACTCACCATGTACAGATGGCAGCAGGTAGGGGTCTCTCAGAAAGAGCATGACAGGCTGATGAGACAGTTTACTGAAAAGAGTCCAAAGAGTCAAAAGTCAGAAGGTCACAGGAGCTTCACGCTGAATCTAATGAGCAGTATGAAGAAACAGGTGGTGTCACCGACACGCTGGGTGACGTTCAAGCGCAGAGCAAATAGAGTATCTGACACAAACGGCTCACCTTGATTCCTCCGATTCTGTGTCGAATGACCTTAAAGAGGAAAGACAAAGATTAAGCCACTTGACCTGGAAACGGGCGGAGAGAGTCTCCCACGCAAATAAAAAGAGGCCACATGTTTTATAGAAAGCTGAAGCTTAAACTCACCCACAGCTTTCGGTTTTTGGCACTGAAGGGAAATGGCGGATATTCAGGAAATCCAGGAATATCTTTGGAAGAACCTCATTTTCCATAATTATAGTCTGACAGAGGAGACAAAACAAAAGCAAATTGCAGTGTGCGCATGAAGCAGTGGTGCAGAACTGAGGTGACCTGCATGCTTGTTTGGGGCAGTTCAAATTTGTTGAACTGTTCTACATTTGTACTGTAGTTTATGTCGTTATGTTGGGTTAAACTACATTTAACTTAAAGAAGTGTCAGTGTACCTGGAGGTAGAGCTCCAGACCATGTCTCCTCTGCTCCAGGACTTTGGGAACCCAGTTTCTAACATGCTTTGAAGGGATCTCAGGAGGCTTGATGCTCTTCTTTAGCTGGAAGCATATGCACATCATTAAAAATATATCACAATAAAACTAGAATAGATATTTAAAATGTTCTCCAGTCATATTAGCAGCTGTGTACGAAGTGGAAAGTTATCTGGTGAAAAAAAACAATATCTCAGAGTTCTTTATTAAAAACTCATATTCATATTTCACAGCAGACATGTTGACTTGTGATAACAGCTCATATATGATAAAATTACTGATGCATCTGTCCTGCTCCAGTACCCATGTAACCAAATAACCCCGGCACAGACAGTAAAAAAGTACGTGTAATTCAGTCCTCTCCAGTTTTAGTGTTTTTACTCGTGTTTCTGCTGAAATGATTTTGGTGGATTTACAACATCGAAATGTTTGTTTGTCATCATTAAACAGTTTGACCAGTTGACTAATCATTTTGGGACTTGATGCACGGTTAAAGATTAAAAGTCATTAAGTATAGTGGTCAATATGTGGAAATCCTGTGGTATTTGGTAGCATGCTGTCTGAGGCGGATGCCATGACGCCACAGTTTGATTGATGCCCAAAGAAGCTTTGGATAAAGTTAATTTGACTTTTAAATACCCAACACCAATAAATTATTATAAACTGTGTGGATGCACTGAACCTCACCATTTTATGCAAAGCATGGAACTCGCTGTAGCGTTTCTCCACGGCGTGTTGTCTGCCATTCACCAACACGTCGACTTTAAAGACCTAAAGGGAAAAGACAGTCAGTTGGGCGAATGACGAATTATCACCAGCATCCATCCGTCACACACGTCCCCTCCCAGAGCAAACAGGCAGCCGGTCGGTCTGTCCCACGCCGACTGTGGAGCCGTCTGTTACTGTTGATATGAGCCAGTTACTAACAGGAAACATCTGTCTGCTGCGTTAGACAGAAAAAATGATCTGTCAGATTTTCTGTCAACAGTCTCCTACTTCCCTCAGTCCTCTGGACACGCAGCTCGTTCTGGCCAGCATTATGTAAAGGAGGAAACCAGCTTTTAAATGACGGCAGAGCTGTTATTGCAACTCCGGACTGGAAACACAAACACATAACAAGCAGCTCATCGACAAAACGTTGTCTACACAAAAAAAGGAAACACTTGATTCATAGTCTTTGCACCAAACCTTAGCTATACTGTCTACATTAAGGACCCATCATAAATCTGAGACATCACAGCTCAATTCAAATGGTAAAGTAGAAAAACAGTAAGAAAAGCTGCTGCTTTTTTTGTAGAGAGATGCTGAGGTCAACTTTTCAGGGGGATTTAGGGGAGTAATATATGTGAGGCTGAATTCAACCTGAGGTTTAGTATTAAATGTCTTCTTTGTGTCCTTCATGCGTACATTGACCTTTACGGTGAGTTCATGTCAGAAAGCTGCATTTAAACCTGCATTTCTATTCCTGACGAACAGCTGGGTCCTTATGGTCCTTATGATGACCCGGGCAGGTGGGTTTATGTCCCCATCGGCTCTTTAATCGCCTCTAAATGAGGGAATTAGTCTAAAAGCGACGAGAAACTGTGACATAGTTTCAGGGCAACGTCATGTATCAAGTATCAGAAATATGCTCTTTGATGGACTGATCTGAACCGAGGCGGAACCGAACAGTCCGAACCAAATGGACAACGTTAAATAACACATTTACTCCCCGTTAACACAGTCGTTTTGATCCTCCAAGGGCACAGGAATCACGTCTGGCTTAACATTAAAAACCGATGACAGCAGCTGAGCAGACAGAGAGAGAGAGAGAGAGAGAGAGAGAGAGCTCACCGTGAATCCTTTCTCGATCGAGTTGTTTTCGGACCGAAACGACGGGATGGACACTCTCACTGGATGCATGTCGCCTCAAAAAGCGTGCAGTTTCAGGCGTAGTATTTAGTCCTGTAGCGCAAACACACACACACACTCTCTCACACACACACACACTCACCGCTGGTGGTTTCTCCAGTTTCTCTGGCAGCTGATAAAAAATCACTGAGACAAACTAGGGTGGCTCAGTGCTGCCCCCTGGCGGCGCGGAGGACGCAGTTGCGCGCAGGGGAAGTTCCCCCAAGGTCTGCTTATATTTATATGGTAGAAATTCTTCTAAATATATATTATTCAGAAATAACATTTATACATATTGAGTAATAGATTAATGATAATTGTTGACTTCGATGGTCTTAGTCAGTGTGGAAACCATTGACGAATTTTAAATCAACAGGTCGCGGACCTGACATGTCAGTTTTGCTAATACCACAGGGGCTGTCTGTAAAAAAACATGACGTAATGTCTCGTGAGGCTCTGGAGGAAGTTTGTCAAGTCAGAAAATAACTGATGACGCCTCAGTGACGCCATCAGACTTCTCTCTGTTCAAGTTTGGGGATTACAAATTTACACAGATCCCATGCAACAAACAGGAGAGTGTTTGAAACGGTCAAAGGAAACATGCAGCACTCGGTTTTACATCTTTGAGTTATGAATTTTTTAATTCAAGCAAAATGACTTCCCCTTTTCAAACTGTGAAGGGTTAGTTTCTCCTTACAGATGTAACTAGACTCCACCCATGCACTTCAGTTCTGGATGTGTCAGCACAACTATCCAGTGTCACGCAGTCGAAGAGAAACGACATTAAACCTGCCGAGCTGTACATTCTGTGCTGTGACAGGCACCTGACTGGCCTGTGGATTTCAGCTGAGTCAGAGAAAATAAAAATATCCAATAATATGTTTAACCTTTTGTTCATATTTTTGTCTGCTTTTGTAATTCAGTCTACACACCAAACACCATAAGACAAAGAGTTAAAAGTATCTTCAAACTAGTCTAAATAAGTTATAAAATATCACAATGTTTTATTCAAGTAAGTTTCATCAAAAGCTTTGAGTCTTCTCTGTTACATAATGCAACAAGCACGTTTTAATAATGTAACAAATCTAAATTTGAACAAATACAATGTTTAAAAGTTGTGATAATTGAAAGTTGATTTACCAATGAGGACAATCTGCTTCACTTTCATATTAATCTGTATTTTGGCTTTAATTTTTAATAGACTCTTTAGCTGTCTTATAAGTGGAATGAAATACATACAGTATAATGCAATAGCAGAAAGCAAAATGAAACAAGAAAAGCAGAAATAAGAAAATGCTTTTTACTAAGGAGAAAAAACAAAACACATTCACACGCAAGCAAACAGAACTCAGCATCATCTTGTATTATAAGTCAGATGATTCCTACTAGAAACTGGGAATATTATAAATTATAAAATGAATGTATGTTGAATTTTATGACGTAATATATGTTTTCATATGCAGTCCTCTTCGTCGTCACTTAGTTGTTGTTAAAGACCATTCTTTCTTAATACCTAAAAAAAAAACAAGGGAATTAAAGCAGAACACTGCAGATGTTAAAGAGATGTTTGTCATCTGAGACGCGACACTTACGGTGACATGTGGCAACCTGACAAATAGGCGTAGTTGCCAGTGTACTGAACATCGCAGCGCACAATGTTGTTGCTGTAGTCTGACTCTGGGACCTGGTAGTATGGATTGACACTGATCTGTGGAGACCATCAACGGAAATAGAAAAATCAGTAACAGTAGGAGAAATAAATGTCATATACAACAGATGAGACTTAAATCAAGTGGAACTGTTTTTAGTATGTTGGTATAGGAAGCCAAATGTCATGTGATATTTGTAACAAACCTTGAGAACGTAGTTTCCAGGTTTCACATCTGTGATGTCAATCCACTGGCAGTCGATGTCTGCGTTGTAGGTGTCGTAACATCCTGGGCTCAGGCCCTGCACATTAGACAGCAGCAATGTAAAGTACGATATAAACATACACGACTCATTTATTCAACAGTCAGTGTAACAGTTTTATACAGTCTAAAATCTAATGATGAGGACTAAACCATGTCTTTACAACATGAAAATCACAACTTTATTTTGGCTTAATCCTAGAGTTGTTTTTGGACTCAACGTGAAGAAAAGAAAAAAGGGGAGAGAACGGGTTGGGACAGAACCACACTGCAACAGGTGGGATCATCTTCCAGGAGAAACAGGAAGTCGGTAAATCACCAACGCTACTGGCTGCAAAACTGACACAGCTGCTCTCTAAAAGACGTCTGCCTCGCTAAAGGAGAACTTGTTTATCTTAGCTCCACTCGACCTTGAACACCAGGTCATGTAGTGAAAAGCAACTGAGCCAAACTATCTTTATCTGTGCATCTGCTACTGTGACACGTCAAGCTCAGTCCAAATATGATTCAGGGCAGAATAATATGTTTAAATTATTAGATTTCGAAGGGTTCAGGCTTTTTTTAATACATTATTGCTGTACTCTCTATAACTTTTATAACTGTTTGGACGCAAACTGAAAATACTACACTGACATTCTGTATATAACCTGATATTCGTTTAGTCCTTCAGCAGAGTTGTTAACCAATAATATACTACCTGTCTAACTATTGAATGCTGCTGTTCTAACTCTAACCCTACTATGTCTGCCATTCGGGGCCGAGAGCTTTTTCCTGGAAACTGCTGTCGACTGCTGCGTGACATTGATGAGATCACTTACAGGTAAAAAGTGAAAAACAAAACAGTGTTTTTCTCTGGAGCATTGTCTCTATGAGAAAACCCTTTCACGTGTACACATACTTGTAAACATTTAGAGGCGCATTTAGAGTTATGTTTCCAGCGGTTAAAAGGCAGACCTGGGTATGTGCCGTGCAGGCAAAGCGTCTGTAGTATCCATAATCACAGCTAGTGTCCTCCAAGCAGAAACTGGCCTTGTGGCCCTCAGCCACTGACCGTTGAGTGGTGGCATCTAGCAGTTCGTAGTGGCTGAACTCATCCATACTGTGGAAGTGCCTGTGGATCAACAGTATCAGCACAGTTTAACAACTCCAAACATTTCTATTCTAAACTGAGCGAGTTCCACATTAATCTGGGGCTGTTAGTCATCTGAATCTGGTTTCACTCCATTATAGAAGAAAGTGTGTTTGTTTAATGGGACGAAAGCAGTCTGGATTTACACAGTTCATTTCTTCAGCTCGCTTTCAAAACACTGACAAAAATCTGTACAGTATACCTCAACAGTTTATTGGCCTGCCGCCAAGCATGCTCCATATTGGGAATTAGTTCAGTGGGCCGCTTGTTTCACAACATAACTATGAGCTGACGTAGATTCTGTGGAGCCACGGAAAGAACTAGGCACTTTCTCATAGGCTCAAGAAAGGGACAAAAATACCAGCAGGTTTCCTTTTTGGCTTTTTACCTTCATCACACTATTCTATTTTACAGGGTCTGGCTTTGCACTTGTTAAATGAACTGAAATCAAACCAAAGGTCATGTCAAGTTTACTCATTTTATTTTTTGACAGCTCAAAGCTTCGAGAGAGTAAGGGTGGAAATTACACTCAAAGCAATAAAACGGCCAAAAGCAACACAGCCGCGGTTCAACAGGGGGTGCAATATCACAACTACAGACTAAGAACAAGTAATGACAGCATGGGATCTCTATGAAGTAGCTGATAAAAAGGGCAAAAAGAAGCTGGGATAGTATCACTTCACTTACACATAGACAGTATTATCGTTTTTATATAGTAATTGTCACTAAAGATTTTATTTTTGGTTTCTGGCAGCTTTATACTTCACTTAATAGCATATTTAAATCAGAGTTCTGAGTTTGTGCTGAAAAAATGGCACCATGGATGTGAGGTATAAAACAACATAAAAGGTATCAAACACAGTTGGAAGTTTTGAAAGATGGACTGGGGACATCCTGGACCCCAGAGGGTTAAAGCCAGCAGGTTGTGTGGTGGTGAGGTGGACAGTAGTGACATGACATTATACTCACTGGTGACAGCTGTGCCACTCCCAGGAGTAGCGTGGCCTGTTGGGAAGAAAGTCGGCTGTCCCCTGGTTCTTTACTCGCTGAGGGAACCTCAGCAGCATACGGCTGTCGTAGTCTCTAACGCTGGATCTGTAGGCTGAGCTGCAGGCCCAAAGAAAACGGACAACAAAAAAACAAGATCTATATAGACACAGTGACACCACTGAGATTGTTTTTCCTGCTACAATCCTCCTCTGAGTGGAGCCAAGTGAACACAGTCTGTGTTAAATGATGGGTGGAAAAATAGTTTGGGGGCATGTGGTTGTTTGGGTTAGTTCTCGATAATGTGTTTACCATTTGGGCTTTCTCTCCTCAGGCAACTATGATTAAACCGTCACAGAAATCCACCCCTCTGCACAATCAGTGGCAGGATTTGGTTAATTTTACCTCATCATATGCTCCCACTGCCCTCACCCACAAACACTTTAGGTGGTTTTAACTCTTAAAGCTTTCAGACTTGGCTGGAAATTCAGCTTCTCTTCTCCCAGCGGCTTAGTCTGTACCTTGACAAACAGTTTTCCTCGGCTGCACATCTCAGGTTGTACATTGGGACTCTCTGGGCATAAGCAGAAGCTTGAATGTAGTATGGGTCGGGTACAAGATCAGGAAGACCTACATCACAAACAAAACAAAAGTCACACTAGCTAAATGAGACATGACACTAACTGATTATCTGTCTGACTTAAAGCTGTCAGCATCACAAACTATCTCAGAAGTGACCTTAGTGTTGTTTTGTCTCACCGTACTGATGGTAACTTGTGCCATATCCGGGTCTCGATCTCGGTCTCGGTCTGTCGTACACGTCGTAGTAGTTGTAATACGGATTGTCACTATCAATGGACTTGTAAGGGTCGTAGGGATCGTCGCCGACCATCATGTCGCCTCTGCTGGGTGGAGGCGGGCTGACACTGAGCTTCTCCTGAGTCTCATTGCCCCCGTTCCTCCTCTGCGTCCCCGCGCGCTCACCGGGCCGGGTACGGTTTTGCCGGCGCTGCGCGTGTCCTCTCACGAGCCGTTGCAGCGGAGGCGGGAGGCCGCGGGATGGCGACGGGCTGGACGGCGACCGGGAAGAGTCCTGTTGTGCCGCCGGCTGGCTCTGGGTGTCCGGATGTCTCACGTCCCCATCACGTATGATGGTGAGAGGACGCGCCTGCACGTGCTCCTGGGCTGCGCCTCTCCGCCTCGGTGCCTGATATTCCGAGCCATGACTTAAAATACTAAAAACCTTGCCGTTGTGTGACCACTGTAGCGTCTGCCGGAGAGCCGCTCGTGGGTTCCGATCTTGGTGCGTCCCCGGATTCCTCTGAGACTGAGCAGCTTGCAGGATGAATACAAATAAATACACGCATGCATATGCGTAAAATGCGGTGCCAAACACGCGCAATCCCATTATTAATTCAGTTAAATGAGATTTAGTGTGACAAAGATATATTTCAAGAATATTTCAGAGGAGCTTGAGTTGCCACTTGTTTCTTACTTAAATTTCCTTCATTTTTATTTGGAGGACATCCAGCGAGCTTAAAAGAAGCGCAAAGTTTAGGTGGATCCGTGTAAACTTATATCGCTCTGATCCCGCAGTCTGCAGATGCGTCCAACGAGATGGTGATGAGAAGGAGGAGGAGTTCAGCTTTTACTGTTTCTGTATCCGTTATACGAGTTTTCTGCTGCTGCTGCTGCTGCTGCTCATATAACAACTGGATACGTGATGTCTGATGCGACCAGCCAGCTGTGTCCGAGAGGTGCTTAATGTGTACTAACAAGGCGAACAGCTTATTTTCTCCATCACATCCAAAAGACGCTCTGGCTGTGTACACAGTTTTATGCGATGCCATCACACACTTACAATTTTGACAGCGCATGACTAATGACACCCACTTCTTAGAAACCTCTGTATATATTCAATTTTTTTTCTTTCTGTGCCAAATAAGTCTTTTACTGACTGATATCCTTTCCTCTGACTGTTGGATGAACTCCTAACCAAATTGCAACACACTCTGCCAGAAGTCTCTACACATATCCATTTTCTCATAGGAGGATCTCAGAAATTTAAACATGACTCTTCGATTGCCCTGCAACAGATTCAGTTTTTATTCTGGGAAACCATCTCCCGCAACCCCTGTCCACCTCAGCTGGAGCTCTGATGAAAATGTGAAAGACTCATCACATGCGCCTGGCAGTAGTCTTCTATAAGGTCATAATTACTCTACTCTGAGCAATAAACAAAATGAGGCTGTGGTGGTATGTGATATCTATAGTTCTGTCTGGTGGCAGACTGCTGACCCCACAGTCCTCTCCTGATTAATCTAAATCAATCGCTACAGCCCAGTCAAATCACTGCTCTCCACTGTAGGTATAATGCATAGCTTGGGAAACTACATTCAAGGGTTCAATTTTCCTCCAACTTGCAAACTATAAACATCTTTCTAGCATCTGCACAATCGACCACATGATGGCTGTTGTTAAACCACATCAAACAGTTGCACGGATTTTACAGTTTCTCGAAGTTTTATGAGAGCTACTGGGAGAAGCCAAGGTTGCCCTCATACAGAAGCATGATAATAAATGCAGCACCAAATAACATCCAAACCAGAATGACATTTACAGTAATTTGCACTAGGAGGCTGAATAGCTTTTTCTTATCAGTACCTGAGGGAGTTGTTCAGGAAATGAATATTGTTTTGCCTTAGACAAACTTTACTCTATTAGATATTTATTTTGATTTATTATAAAAAATGTGATACACAAAAAGCATAGTAAGAATTCAAACGAACAACAGCTACTGGTAGCATCTACAGAGACGCTTTCCACATCATGTATGTGTCAGCATTAACTGCGTAGAGTTGCTTTCTGACATTTATTTATCTGTGGTAGTTCTGTTAGGAGTGCTTTTCTTTTTTGTCAACATGTTCACACACGATTGAGCAGACAACATAAACGGGTCATTTGTGGTCTGATGTTAAATTTTTAATTCAATTTCTATTAAACGTGATTTATATAACACCAAAAGTTGATGGAGAGGCTACAGGTGAAGAGCTTAATAGCGGAAGTCTCTGCCTCCCAGTCTACATTTGGAATTTCTGGGAACCACAAGTAGACCAGCACTCTGAGAGCACGGTGCTTTGCGGGGATAATGAGGTTCTACGAGGCCTTTAGGTTTGTTGGGGATTGATCATTTAGGGCTCTATTTGTGAGGAGAAGGATTTCAAACTCTGTTCTAGATATAAGGAGGGAAGAAGGTAATGTAGGATAATGCATTTTCTTCTTTCTTCAAAATTATATTATCTTATATCAATATAAATTCTATAAAATAAACATATTGTTTGGTAACAATAAATTATTATAACATTTCCCAATAAACAGAAAGATTTTACATTATATGGGACATGCATTCAGTGGCTTTATTACACAAACATGCTGAATGTGTGTTAAAGTAAAATAACCTCCATACTGCTTCTCGTGGTCACTTTAACTATTAGCAATTAGATCTGAATATTAAACATTAAAGGGAAGTACTCAACATGAAACCAAGCTTTTAAGAAAAGCACAACAAGCCAGTGATATAAATATTAATATTAATGACTTCAAATGATTAATGAGGATGATTAAAATGAATGGGTTCTATTCAATTGTAGCTAATGAAATCCTGCTGTAAATCACAGTTCAGCTAGTTGTATTGGTCTTGTATAATGGAGGGCACATATCATCGCAGAGTCACATGAGGCTACAGTTCAGCTGGTGTACACTGTGGTAGTTGTTGATAATGTATTAAGAGTTAATGGATTTCAGACAGACATTGCGTGAAGATTGTAATGGCTCTTTAATTCAGATCCAGTACTGTGCATATTACGTTAAAAAAAACAAAACTTCAACTGACATAAAAACTCTTTTTAAGCCGAATCATAGCAACATCTGAAATGAATGTGCCTACTCCTTTACTTTACTTTACTTTACTTTGCTTGGCAGACGCTTTTATCCAAAGCGACTTACAAGGAGCTAGTGCTGGGTGTCTGGCTCAGGGACACACCTGGTAGGGGATGGACTAGGAGTCAGACGGGGTTCGAACCCACAATCTTCTGCATTCCAGTCTGACGCTTAACCCACTGAGCTACCAGGCCACTCCTCTTTAAATGTTTCCTGTTCTGCCTTCAGAGATGCCTTCTAGCAGTTTTATTTTCATTCAAATTAGTAGGGTTTGCTTCCAATAAAAATAAAGCAAAGAGCTATACCTACTTTTTTTGGCCAATATGTGATTGTATTTGTTGGTTAGAGGATGACTAATTACACTTATGTGATTCTGCATACCAACAGTTCCTCCAGAGAGCGAAAACTATGTGCACATGTTCCAGGGTTGCCTCCTTTCGCTTCCCTGGAACACCAGGCAGACAGTCAGAACCAGCTGTACTGGTCACTGATGTTGTTTGCTCACAAGTCATTGAACTTTTTTCCATGCGGAGTCCTTTTCTTCCTGCGAGGGCAGCACAGCTCCCAGACACATCTGCAAAGAATTAGACATGTTCTTTTATCCACATTGCTGGAATACACCTTCATTCCTGATTTTCTGGGCACTCGTTTGAGCTGAAAAAATCTGAATAAATTCACATCTGAGTTTCAGAATAAGGAGGGAAAACAGTGACAAGGCCTGACACGTCACTGAGGGAGCAAAGAAAAAAAAAAAGATCTCATGCTAAAGTTACCATGAAACCAACACCAACGTTTCGGTGCCATCACTGTGTCACCATCACTTTGCTTGGACGTGAAGCCTGTATTTAAGCACTTTCAGAAGTCTAGATGTAAGGAAGATAAGTCCCTTTTATTTCATGCACTTTTATAATCATTAAACCATAACTGATATCATAAAAAATCCACCTGACTACAATGTCGGTGTAAAAAATCCTGCTTCATAAGTGTTGGCTTGAAGATGAACACTATTTCCTCTAGTTCACATTTTTGTTGCCATTTGTATTTAATTATTCATTTTCATGTCATGTTATGATCTCACACCAGTGAAGTAGGACCACACGTTTCTTTTTTTTCTCAAAACATCCACGGGAAGGTCTACGGCTTCTGATCTACTCCTAGTACTCATATATCACATCCCTCTAAACCCCACACGTTAACATCTCTGCTTCTGTTAATCTCCTCTGGAACTTTTATTAATTTCAGGTTTACACCCTTTCGTTTGCCTCTGGTTGTAGATTTTCCCTCCACTCAATCTCAAAACTCAGCCTATTCAAATAAACTCAAAACTCGACGACAGAAACAGACAATTTAAATATTTTCTCCTCTTTCATAAATACTGGGTTTCCATTACTTGTTGGAGCACCAAGCTGTGGCTTGTGCCACACACACACACACACACACACACACACGCACACACACACACACACAGTCTGGTGGACTACGTGTCAATCTGCACATGCACCTCTGCAACCAGGAGGAGGAGCACTTCTTCAGGACACAGCCCATGTAGCTTTACATTGTGCAGTGACGCTTTTCCTTTTCACTCCCATTATGTTTTCTCATCCCACATCCACAGAGATTCCTTCTATTATAATAGCAGGGTGAAACGTCGTTATTTGTTAGCTGTTGAAAGCACATTTTGATGATAACTTTTAAGTTTAAGTTTATTTTTGGAACAGCTGCAGCTCTTGAAAGCATTATGAGCTCGTAGAGAGCAAATTGACAGTAAAGTTATGGGCCACAAAACAAAAACGAGGGGAAATGGCCTTTTATGCAGATAACATGCAAAACTGTAGGGAGCTGTGTTCAATTGTAGACATCTTAGAAACAAGCAAAGACACTTGCAAAGAGTCAGGAACACTCTGATGATTATGCACTTTAGTCCACAAGGAGAAACACTGCAGCAGCTTTAAGTTCTGCCAGACACCCAACTTCTGTCATATCACTACCATTTTTTCTTTGAATCTTAGTTTGCATGCTTCCTCCCACGTCCCTCTCTGTCCACACTTCACTTTCTTTTCCAGAGCATGAACACATGCAGTCCAGGTGGGCCGAGGGAATACACACTGTGATGACCACAGATGTAAATGTTAGAGTGTCTGTTTGTCTGCACTGTTTCCTACATCTAGTTCATGGTAGGTTGAGTCCAGTGACCAGTAACTTTCACATAGTGGTGAACAGTTGAGTTGTGCAATATTTGTTTGTAAGTAACAAAGTTACAAAGACAAGAAAGTATGAAATTTTTAGTTTGTACATTTTCTGTTCAGCAACAGAAACAGACATATGATAATAATAATTGTTATTATTGTTTAATTGGTGACTATAAATTGACTGTAGGTTGTGAATGTGAGTGTGCATGGTTGTTTGGCCCTGCGATAGACTGGCGACCTGTTCAGGTTGTACCCTGCCTCTCGCCTAATGACAGCTGGGATAGACTCCAGCACCCCCTGCGACCCTTATGAGGACAAGCTGTTGTGAAAATGGATGGATGTAGAATAGTAATTTGCCAAATTCTCCTGTGACTTTTGACCCTTATAACTTACACAAAGATGACACAGTGGCATGAGTCAAACTCAAAAGAATAGTCAGCAAGAGTCTAAAGTCAGTGTAGTACCCCTTTAAGAAGTAATAAACACTTTTTAGTTGCTTTACTTTCCAGACATGGTTGTAAAAAAGGATTATATCCTTTCTATTACAACTGTAATTAAAACAACAACAACAACAACAATGGCTCTATTTACAGGAGACATGCAGCAAATAAACTGGATTTTTATGTTCAAATGAATCTTCTGTAACTTACTTTTTACAGATAGGTTGAAACTGCACATTTGCTTCTATGGCATTAAAATAGATTTGTGTCTTTGTGTCTTTAAAACCACATTCTTTATTATTTATATCTTTATTTTGCTTAATGGTCACCATAATGTGCCGTATGTCCAGCACTCATAATATAACAGCAGCAAATATTATGCTTTAAATTATCTCAACACAATGAAATAACTGATGATAAAAACACTCAATGTTTGCTGCAGTGGAGATTCTTTGGTTTTTATTGAACGAAAAGTACAAACACTAAGAAAGTTACTATGAAGCAAACAAACAAACAAACAACATTAAACAACAATTTAAATGCCCGCTTAAACATTTAATTAATGCATAAAATACTTATAATAGCATAGGTAAATCATCAAACACTGGTTAATAGCAGACAGCGTGCTGTAACAGACTTGAACTGATCTGCTCCAATCACATTTCATGTTCGTTGAGCTACTTGCTAAAACTACCAGTAAAATTCCACTTTTCAGTTAAATGTAAAACATGGAACGTTGTATGATGCCACGAAAAGAATAATAAGTAAAAAACTAATAACAGATAAGTGGTATGACCTGATGAATGAAAAGCAAAGTTCAGTGCAGACAGTATTGAAAACATATTCTAAAGTGGACACACTACTGGTGTGTTAAAGAGAGGCATTTGAGTCTGGAGAAGTGTTTGTGTCACACAGCAAACAGCAGGTGTCCTGTGAAGAAGCTTCTGCTCATCGTAGTCAGCCACGCTTTGTCTCCAATCTCACTCTGTCCCCGGATGACGAGCGGCAACTACCCCGATAAGCGAATATAACACTGCACAGAACCGGTTTGTTACAGGTTAACACTTTCTGCATCTGTGAAGGACGTGCAGAAAAACTGACACTAGGCACGAGAATTATGACAAACAGGCCCGTCTGCATGTTTCAGTAGTTTTTTTTTTAAGATGGGTTTTACTCTCAGGTGGATGAAGAAGGCAGATTGTGGCTGTGTGGCACTAATGTTGTCTGCTGGTGGACCAGGCCTCTCAAGTTAGGAGCCCCATGGGATCTGCAGAGAAATAAATCAACAGCCTATTAGACAGAGTAGACTTTGAAATATCCAGATTTTTAGTATTATAACTACTCAATAAGAACCATGCTGATAGCTCAGTTTATCCAGGACATGCTGACATACTGCCTTCGGAGTTATCACTAAGATTTGTTCTTTCAAATCAAATATATCACGTCTGTTATTGAAAGGTGGCATAAAATATAAAATAAAAGTGTCTGCCATCACTTTACTGACTAAAAAGTGCAATAGCTTTGGTAAATCTTACACAGTTCTCCTTTTGGATTGTGTATTTATAATTTTCAGCTCTTTAATTGCAAGCTTTGTTTTAAATAATGCAATGAGATGGTTTCAGAAGAATAATTTGATAATTGGGAGCATTATTATTCTATGTGGGCATTTAACTTTGATAATAATTAAAGATTTTGAGCCCTTTAGAAAACATTCATCAGTATACCATATGTATGTAGACAAGAGAAAACTGTGCATGTAAAAACTGAATATTGTACCTCATTGTTCTCCCAGCTTTGATCTGAAAATGAGTGATCCAAGTCTGCAACAAGAAACAAGCGATTGAACAATAACTTAAATAAATTAGAAGGGGAATCTAAGCTGGGATTTGTCCCTATGGTAAAAAATTATTTGGTTCCAGTGCTTTTTACCCAATTGGTTAGGTCTTTCCCTCCAGGCTGACAGGTCCAGACGTCGAATGTTGTTGCAGCTGGTAAGACGGTTTGTGTCTGCGATGAGGCTGAAGACGTCCAGGGGGGCAGACGTGAGGCCAGTGTTGTCACAGATTATTTTGGACAAAGAAACAGAGGCCAGAGCAGTTCTCTGTCTCTGGCTGAAGACTCCTGGGTTCTCAAACCAAAACCTAAACATTTTAAACAAAGATAGAGAAAGGACATGATTAGTATCTCCAAAGACTGAAATGGAAAGGCATTCTTTTTTTTCTGGCAGCATATCTGTCTGCAGTTGTTGTTTGATTGAAGTTATAATCTAAAAATTGTAAAAAAAGAGTCGAACACATTTACAATTGCATCATGCTCCAGGTGTAAACTACTGCTGCAAAGTTAGCATGAAAGTCTTTCTAGTGACCCACAGTCTCGCCTTCAAAAACCCACACAAGCACTAGACAACTACACAGCTGCGTATATCCACAGGCTCACTGACCTGTCGCCCTGGCGGATCTTCTGGAACTGCCTTGCGATGAGGCAAGCGAACAGAGGCCCCACACGACCACCTTTCACAAATGGCTCTGCCACCCCTCCCAGCCAGATGTCGATGTTGTCTGCTGTACCGTAGAGCTGCAGCAGCCTGCGGGCCAGGTCGGCACTGTTCAGAACCTGTGCGAGCTCTGCCTGGTTCCTAGGCTGAGACAGGCCACAGAACCTGCGCCAGGCGTTGTAGCCTAAAAAATAAACACGTAAACAAGGAACCACTTAAAGGAGGCCAATAACGAAAGGGATGAAATTAGGAGGAGAGTTTCAAAGTAAAGCATGTACCAGGCAAGCCATGGTCACGTGACCTCTGCATGTTCAGGGAGCCCAGGTCCAAAGCCAGATGCTGAACAAACTGGAACAGCCTCTCCCTCAGAGCATCCACCATCATGTGATCCTGAGTGTTCAGCTTAGCAGGCCGCCCGATCAAACCACGCATCACAGGGTCAATGCCACCTGCAGCACAATTATAAAAAGTTCAGTTAAGAATTAAGTCGATGGTTTAAAACAGAATGATGGAAATGTTTCTCCAGTTTCTCAGCTCACCCTCAAAGACAATTCTCCAGGGTGTGAAGAAGGCCTTAAACAAGGGGACACTCGGGAACTGAGAATTCTCCCTGAAGTTTGGATCCAGACGGGGAATAAATGGCTGGATGGCCAGGTGGGCGAAACGATAAGCTGCTGTTGCAAAAACATTGGCGATGGTGGGGTCTACGTCAGCGTTGTAGCCAGGGTAACGGCCAAGCACATCGCGCATTGCATCATCACCCACAATGTGCGGCAGATAGTCCCTGAACACAAACGTCTGTGGGAGACAAAGAGACTTTAATGTGAAACATTTGTCATGCTATGGTTTTAGAGTTTGAGGAGCTGACTCTCTGGTTTATCTACCTGTGTGTACGCGCCCATGATCTTGCGAGATTCTTGGTAGAGTGTCTCACTGTCCCACTGTGGATTCAATCTCTTCAGTGCACGGGCCAAGCGGTTGTGCTCACGCACAAACAGTGTGTGCATGGACGTCAGAGCGATGTTCTCGTCCACACGCATATCACCTTAGGGACAGAGAAACAGCAGAGTGTGTTCATCACCACTAGACGTAACCACTCACAAAGCATTAACTTGTATACTTGTGAGACAACTAACCTGCAATGAAACAGGGCACCTCCCTGGCTGTCGTGTCGTTGGTGACTCTTTTACGAGTGGCACACATGTTCACCTGGAGAGGGTGGAAAGGCAGCAGCTCACGGCCATTGTCTCTGAACTCTGAATTCACAAGCATCAGGCCGCCATCATTACTGAGGTCACGGAGAGAGAGGGCAAGTTTTTCCTCAGAGCCATACACTTGACTTAGATCCAGGTAGGACGTTAGGGAATTAAGCTGCTCCCTCTTGACGGACTCTCCGCCGAAATTGTATGCAGAAAATCCTGTGCCGCATGTAGGGGCGGATCTGAATGCAGGGATACAGCTGTCAGGGCGGGAGGGCAAGCGCGGGTCACCGGGAGGAATCTGTTTATTAAACAGTAAGGGCAGAGGTTATAGACAGAATTTCATCATGACTAAAGACGACTGCGTTTGACCGTCAACACCAACCGGGATAGGGATGCACGGCTCAGTGCGCTCACAGCTCTCGTCACAGTTGACCCCGTTGCTGAAAGAGCGGATGCTGGGGGAGAACGGCGTGAAGCTGAGGTCGTGGTCGTCCCACTGGCCAAAGAAAGTCACCAGGAGAGTGAAGTTTGCATCACTGACCACGCCTGCATCTGTAGTGCTCAGGATGTTGTTGGACACCTGTCTCACCTGAGGGTGGAGGAGAATTGTTTGTTTTCATTTTCGGTCAGCATGCGCTCATATCAGTCAAGCGTCTCAGGATTCAGGGTCGTTACCAGCGGGAGGAGGAAGTTGTTGAATCTTCGGGTGCTGTTCCAGCCTTTGGGCTGAGAAATGCCGTCGTCATATTCTACAGGCAGCCAGCGGGTGAAGGGGGTGTTAGAAGCTCCACGGCGAGGGTCCTTACTAAAAGCAAAGAAGAGACCGTGTTTGGAAACGCCGATTGAGAAATCAATGGGAAGTGTACACATCTGCTGCGGTGTATGACCTAAGATGTTTAGGTGTATTTCACAAGCATGTCCTCTGAATGTAAGCATCAGTCATTCCCACCAACCCCACCACAGTACAACAGATCCCTGCCAACTTTCCAATGTGTCAACATAAACTGCTTTTTGGAACAAGCCTATACAGTTGCTTCTTTCGTGTGTGTCTCAGGCCACCGTTAGATTTTAATGTCACAATGTCATTTTGATATAATTTAATATCATGATGATATTTCTAACTTATTTCTAGAAACACAGAATGGTTTCTTGGATGCCATCCTTTCACAGAGACAAAGTCCTGATAAAGCTTCCTTGGACTATGGAAGGTCAAACTTCACAGCACTGAGTCAGGTTCTTGCTGTGTGGAAAAGTCACACTCAGTATTTGTCAATTTATCTTACAAGCTATTATGTTCTAATTGTTTTGTGTTGCATTTTCTATGTGTGCTTTAATAAAGAGACTAGAACTAGAACATTAACTGACTGTTACTCACAGGTTGTTGCAGACACTGGTGATTGTGCGATACTTGTTAACGTCTGGTAACGTGCGACACTGTGGAGAGCGAACTCGAGCCGCACATCCAGTTATTTTTGCAAGCTGTCTCAAGTCCTCTTCATTAAGCAAATCTGAAAAGTATGAAAGCGTGTATTTGTACATGTCTGTAAATGTAATAAATGTTTAGTCTGTAATTATAGCTTTGAAGTGATTCACTATGCACATATTACTCGACAGTAAACCAGACCCTCAAAGGAAACCAGAACAGCAATGTGAGCACGACCTTCTGTCTTTGTGTCTGACCTGTTGCGTTCAGTGAGCGTTTGTGCACACGGTGCACCCTGTCGTGCAGCAGACGAAGGGTTTGTTCCATGTAGTCTGCTGATCTCACAGCTAAGCGCGTGTCACCGCGAGGCTGCTTCAAGAGACGAAGAGCATCGTGGGGACTCACCACATCCCTGCGGACTCGTCTCAGACTCCTGGAGGAAAAGTCACACAGCTGAGCTATTCGGTCCAAATTGTGATTATGTGGATTATGTCACATAATTATATATTTGAAATATTATATTATTTACAAAATCTTTGAGTAAAATGTTGTGTTAAACTTGTACACTGAAGGGACTGAAAAAAAAGAATGATAAGAGGAACTCACTCTTCTCTAGAGTACTTGTAGGCATCGTCCACAATTTTCTTTGCCTCTTCAAAACACTGTTGAAGGAAAGGACTGCCAAGACGCTCTGCAAGGAAACAGCACAATCATCAAGATGTAACAATTCAGCGATGAAGTAGAAAATAAAGTGTGAAAAATGTCTTGTACCTGTTGGTTTGGAGTGAGCAGGCACCAGGACGATGCCCAGCACAAGAAAGACAGAGAAGAGCATCTCTGAAATGAAGAATTAAACCACATCAGAAATAAAAAATAAAAAATTCAAGTTTTTTTTAGGGGAATTCACAAAAAACTTTCTCGTGCACAGCATAGTCTAATATAAAAAAGTCTAAGCATCAACATAACAAGAATTGTTACCTGTGTTTGTGAAGACGTCAGATTGTCAGATGTTCTTCAGGATCTGTAGTTTGCAGTGTCGTGTCACCCTCTTTATATTTGGTGCGATGCCCTGAGGCCTTGCCCCCTGGGGTGTTATCCAGGTGAAGTTATACTGTCAGTAAAGAGCAGTTCCTTCTTCCTTCTCTCTGTACTGAAGGAAATTCGTTATTCCTATAATTGCCATCTGATAAGATAATGAACTCACAAAGAACCATAAAATAATTAAGCAAAGTCGCCCTGGTGATAAAAGGCATACTCTCATTGTATCTTAGGTGTTTATTCGTATTTCTCTATAGTCCGAGTTTAATAAAGGGCTTTTATATTCATTGTTAATATACTGATATTTTTTTTTGACATTCTTGTGCTTTGTTTAAATCATTTACATGGTTCTTTTTCTTGTTCCACAACCTAAAACACAAATATTTTCTCAACAGATTTAAAATATTTTTCTTGTTTCTTTTTCTTTTTTTTTTACTAACAAATAGATGTAGAGAGATGGCAATAAGTGGGTTGTTGAAACAAACATAGCCTCGGCTATCAGGTCACCAAGGAGCAAATAGGTAGAGAGAAGTTAATGTTGCCTCATTTATTTCGTTTTTACAATTTAGGGTTGTTTTTTTTGCTGTTCTTTGGTTCCCTAGTTCTCTGATGTTGCCATGCTGTGGCTGAGAGCCTGCAGTGTTACAACACAGAAACTGGTCAGTTTGAGAATGTCTTCATACAGAGGAAGCACTTCACACTGTTCCATAATGTAAAACGATGCAAATTTTTCAGAACGCTAACAATAAAGTGTAAGAGTTTATTCAGTGTTTACATGCCATGTTTACATTTAAGAAAACACTGTTCTTTATCACACATGTAGTGTCGAAGTCCAAATCTGTTCTGTATTAACCTCGGGTGTTAGTCACACTGCACTGTACTCCTGGCAACTAAATAATAGAGTAATTGTACTGTTTAAGTGAGAGCAATGGTTGGTTGATGGTTGAGCAATGAGGAAAAGCAAGTAGCATTTCTATGTCAAACAGAAATTCATGTTGTCGTATTATTTAAGGTCTGAGCCCACTTCAAAATCGAACAGAAATCCTGCAAAAATAGCCTCGAAGAATTCAGTAGTTTAGATTTCTAGAGGTTTAAATGAAGGAAAACAGATATTTGCATACTGCCTGCCATGCTCTGAATTATTTTTAACAAAATACCAAATTAGTGGAGATCATTCTTAGAAATAGTCTATATGAAAGTTGGTTGCAATTATTTATTGAATTATTAACTTATTGATGATTCATAATAATGACTCATTTAAAATGAGTGAAAATCAATGACATTGTGCAGTATTCCTCCGTTACTTCTTCTGTCTACATGTCAATTAGAGTGCAGTTTGTCTGCTTTTTGTAAAAGTCGAAGATTGCTCTTCTGTTAGATTGCTCTCCTGTAGATGTTTGCAACATCTACAGGAGAGTTGCGCGATTCTTGTGCAGTTCCCCGTTTGAAGGAGACAAAAGAGGCAGAAATAAACAGCAGTGGCTGAAATATTGTTAGTCAACCTCGGGGTTTAGCAAGAAATTCAATTTCACCGGTGGGTTGGTTGGAGAGTTCGTTTTTTCTGTATTTGTTGAGAGGCTGCTGTGTGCTGAAATTCATCTTTCACAACAGCCAACAATTCTGCACAGTCAAAAGCGAAAAAACAGAAAACTTCAATTATCAAATTAAAGTTGAAAACCAGCTGTTTTAAATGATAATCGAACGAGCTAGAGCTGCAACAATGCCTCTTTGTTCAGTCGCTGATTACTGAAATTCCCCTTTGTCCTTAGAGCTGACTTGTTTTGGATAAGTCATGCCATTTCTGATAATAAAAACCTAAGTGCCATACAAAGCTGAATGGTGGAAACTGCATTCTTTCATAAGGAAGCCGTATATTTTGGACGTTACAGTAAATTCAAGGGATCATCTTTCAACAGGATTACACCTAGAGTCGATTTCCAAAACACAAGAAATCTTATCTTATCTCACGCAAGTGCCAGAGAAAACAGCAGCTTTGTCATTTGTGAGGCATCCTGTCTCCCACCAGAGGAAAAACCGGCCATGTATGCTCACGAGCTGGCAACATGTGACATGTTTACAGACTACAGACTCTCACGTGTAAGGTGGTGGATGAGTGTTACTTTAGTTTGGTCTTTCTACACCAGCAGCCAGTTTGAGAGACTCTAGGCGTGTTTTCACTCATGTTTCCTTTTTCCACTGAATATTTAGAAAGAAGAGTGTTTGTCCATGCAACAGTTTTCACCAGTCTGTTATTAATACCATGCTCCTTGTTATTAATACTGATATTATCCATCTATAACTATTAGCATCATTATTACAAATTCCTTTGAATTGATGTGTTTGGACCATAATTATTGAGAAATGTTATTAGTCCACCGTTCAGTAAGCACAACGGCCACTTTAATGGCAGAAGTCTACCTCTGAGTCTGAAAAATATCTGTGACCAGATATACAGTAACTTCCTGGTTCACGCTTGGATCATTTCTAAACTAACTAGAACTAACTCGATTGTGTCACAATAGAAAAAGCAGCTATGTGCAGTTTAATTTAATGAGCAAATACTAAGAAAAAGTACCCACTTTCAAGACATTGAGGAGGAAACAGTGCCAGCTATTGTTATTTCCACATGACCATTGTGATGTACTGTACTCGTATGGCTCCAGTGCACGCGGATACAGCGCTTCTATTTCTAGTCTCTCTTGCCAACTCTGAGTCTGTTCTCACATGAAATAAATAAAATGTCTACGTCAGCAGGATATCAGAATATAACCAGAATCAAACTAGCAATGCAAAGATCAAACATTTTCACCTCCGTCTGAGTCATATGACTGCACAGTACACACCCCCTGACATACATATATTTAATCTACAAGCTGCTGCAGACTTTACCGGAATAATACACTGGCTCTACCATAAAATGCAGGTCATGAAGATAAGTCAAGGCACTTGTTTGGGAAACCTTTTAAATCGTGATAAGCACAATGCATATCAGTGTAGGGCATTTGGTTTACTGCACAAATACTTCTCATGTCAACACGTAATCCTTTTAGTCTCAGACAGTAAAAACGCATCAGAGAAAGATACTGCTTCCGCTGAGAATTAACTCCGGGAATACAGTGTTTGGCAATATTGGGAAAAGGGCAGAAATACAAGATTTGTCTTGTAACAATGATCAACCACATCATGATATGACATGACAGGTCTGCAAACAGGCATGTACAGGCATGATCTATTTTATTATAATTAATGTCGTAGCTTTAGAGGTTTCTTTCTAAAAATTAGTAGAAATTATATGAGGCCTGCACACAAGGAGAAATTGCTCGAGATTTTTGATTTTGAGTCATGAAGTGATTTGTTATGCACGTGATGATGACAGCTTCTTTGAGATGGCTTGTTATCAGTCTGACACAGATTGCACAACCTGACCTGGACTCCTGTCAACAAGAGTAAATAATTATACACTTGGCAGGACGGTGATCTGTCAACTGTATATTCCTAGATTTAATAGCAACAAATACTCCAGTAAGATAACAGGTAGTCTGCAGGTCATCACAGGAATACATGAATTATCTAACTATAGCGGAAACTTAATTTAGTCCTTCTATTCTATTCTATCTATAACACCTGTGCTGTGCAACATGAAACACTGGTTGTCTGAATGTGTTTGCTACACATAATCTGTATAAAACACTTAATAGCACATCAAATATCTTCTAAAGTCTAAAATCTCAGATGGAACTAAAACTGTGAGTCAGCATCCCACAAATGACCCCGATCCAGAAGTTCACACATCTCACCATGACCAACAACACGTATTAGAATTTTTTCACAAACTGGCGCCCATGGGATATGCTGCTGCACACTGACTTTGGATTGTGTGTAGATATACAGTAAATTATGAATAGATACAGAAACAGCACTACTTGAAGGTCAAACAAGGTGAAACAAAACAGTGCATAATGTAAAACTTATATGTTTCATATATCTAGGAAAATGTATTGAAAATGTACAAACTGATTTTCTATATATTACGCTTAAAAACTGTGACAAAACAGCTAAATGACTTTCGATTATTTACAGGTGCATTATTCTATGTGACTCCTGTTAAGAAGCCGCTATTCTTTATGACATAAACAAGCAATGACATTCAGAAAAGGAACTATTCTTGAGGTTTTCTGTTTAAGGAACTTCTATGGTTTCTCCTAGAATTACTCACTTCTGTTGAACTTTTCACTCATAATTTTTACGTGTTTTTTTATTATTTTTTTCTCAGCTTCTTTCCATTATTATAAATAAAAGACATTCTTTATTTTTGAAGGGTCTTTTAGTAGGAAGTGGCACACTCTGTTGCTTCCAGGCCAAAAGAGGCCAAGAGAGAAGGTAGAGGTAGAGGAACACGTCACCAGTGTCTTATTATGTGAGACCACTAGGGGGCGCCAGAATCACGTAATTATGCCAAAAAGATGAAGTTTGTTGAAACTCTTCACAGAAAAAAAGAAAATAAACAAACAGTATTACCAATAACCAGAGGTAAGCTTTATGCTCAGATCTCATATAACTGATTTATTTAAAAGAATAAGAGTGTTTCACATAATCTGTCTGATACAGTAAACATTTTGGTGAGTTGTTTTGAAGGATGAGGATCTGTGTTCCACTATTTTCTCATGTTAGAAATTAGTCTGTGGTGTTGAGAAATAATTATAAGGAAAGGAAATTAAAGAGAAGTACAACAGAGATCATTTTGATTCACTGCAATAAACTGAACTACTTAGATGGATTTGTCTGCATGTAATGTCACGGCAACTGGTCTTCTTTCCTCTCAGGTCGAAATGTTTCACTTCTCATCCAAGTAACTTCCCCTAAGTAATGAAACATTTTATTCTAACACACCTATTCAGTCATTTGTCTGTAACATTATTAACACAGTTTTTAAAAGGAGAAAATATTATTTTATGAACTAATTGTGATGTAAACTGCAAACTAATGTTCACAGGCAAAAAAATGTTGCAAATTAAACTTTCTGGTAGTCACTAAAAAGAGAGTAGAATAGTAGATGTTAATGATATTAGTAGTAAGAGCAGTAGAATAATTATTTAAAAACATATTTGATGTACTGCAGTCATGACACACTGTAAATATGTTTATATCTTTAAAATTGTGTGTTTTTTCACACCTTGTTATGAGGAACTGAATATGAAACGTTACTAAAATTAACATATCGAGAGAAAGAGAGAAAAAACTGTTCTGCAATTAAAACTAGCACGAGATTTTTTTTCCCTCACACTACGGTGGGGGCCGTGTGGTAGGTGGGCCAAATACATGTCAAATACATATCAAACCATACTGTGATTGTAGTACCTGAACAGTTCTGAGGAGGAAAGGCATTCGACAAAAAGCTGGAATTAAATGAAGATGGCTTTGCTCAAGCTGGCACTTCTTCTGTTCATTAGTTTTCAGGGCTGCGGTAAGTTCTATCAGTCATGGCATCGTGTTGAATAATTAGGTGTACAGGTAAAGTCAATCCAGCAGATAAATTACAATGTGGGTCCTTCATGATGAATATTTCTCCCTGCAGCTCTGGCTTCAAATGTAAATACAGATGTGTTGCAGAGTGTTCTAGATGCCCAGGAAGTAGTAAGTGATGATTTTTTATTTCTTGTAATACAATTACAATGTAAAACACACACGTTCAGACTGCAATATACAATATGATGTGTTTATTCTTTCATTCATCTTACTGAATAATATATTTTAACATATAAATCATTGAGATGTCTCTAATGAATTTATAGTTATGCTTTATGAAAACACTTAAAATATTATGAAATATAAAATAATATTAAAATATTATTATGATGCATAACAGTCAATAAAGTCCAATGATGGCAGTTTACCGTCACAATCTTTAAGAGAAATCCCCCAACTTACTTACTGCAGCTTCACATAGTAAAATGTTCTCTTTTGACAGAATGTGAACTGAGATTTGCATTTCTTCAAACTCAGGAAATCACTTTGCATACCCGCACTCCAAGAAGAGAGGCAGTGAAGCAGCCAGAAATGACTCAATACACAAACCTAAGATATAAAGAACTTATGAAAACTGACGTACCACTCACAAAGTGTGAATACAAGAAGGAGCCTGATATGTGTAATTGGAATACGAGCAATTGGTTAAATGGAGATGTTCGTTTATTTTAATTCTGTGGCTTTGACTCTAGACTCCCGCTGGGGACGTCTGCAAGGACTGCACTCAAATATTTGAACTCCTCACTGACCTGCTTTCCAACTCAGACCTCCAGGTGAGTGCACAAAGCACATTCCTGAGAATAAAGCCACAAAAGATAAGACAAGCATGAGACTCGAAGTCAATCGGCTCTCGCTCTCCCTGCTCTGCTGCACAAACTGCTACACTCCACCTGTGCACCGTACTTCAGGTATTAGTCATAATTTAAAACACACATATTGACAATGCCCAATTTACTAATGAAGTTGATGTCATTAAAATTCTCTTTTTATAAGTTATTTATAAAAAGAGATTTGTTATAAGGACAAATAAAATCTGAAGTGCTTGCTAAACATTTGTTGTTTAACATTTTGGGTTATCCAGGTGATTGTAGAAATAAAGTTCTGTAATTATGTTCCTCTTAACCATAGCCACATTAGCACACTCTTGACTTGTGCATGACAATCAACAGAAGTCCCTTTTCATTTTGGCGGTAAAGCCACTTCCCAATTTTTATTCGAATAAAAGTTTTTGTTTTCTTGATTGACACGGAAGATGAGTCTGAGCAGAGTCTGAAAATAGTTCAATCTTCTTTCAATCCCAAGAAAGAAAGAAAGAAATAAGAAATATGGAATAAACTAGCTTTCTATTAATGAACTAACAGCACAGAAAGACCTATTTTAACGTCTGCTGTTGTGAAAACTGTAGGTAGGATTGGGTTGCTCTAAATAAAAAATAAAAATGAAAAGACCCTCAGTTCCGTGAAAGTATGAAATTATAAGTATTTAAGTGGTGCTCACAATTAGATACTCCCAAAAACCAATATTGAATAAATACTATGGTTATGGTACTTATACATATAAAGATAACACCAGGTGATGATGGTGCTGATTTTATATACTGCCTGGTAGCTTAATCTATATAAACAAGACAATGTTATATGTGAATACATATAAATCATTTATACTGATAAAATAACTAAGTAAATGGGGTTAGTTAGCTCAAACGTATTTCTGTTGTGTGTATATATTTCACTCAATTTGCATTTTGAATCATAATAAAGGTTATCAAGATTAACATTTAACACATGTAACATACAATTTCCTTTGCAGAAGAAAATAATTGCCGGTATTGACAGGCTGTGTGATTTCATTCCTGGACCAACCAGTAAACTCTGCAAAGATGAGGTGGAGAAGATGCTTCCACTGGCCATCACCTTCCTCACTGGTTTTGTAGTAAGTTGTTGAACACTGTAGCCACGGTGCGCTCTGTAGATTTCTGTATGTTTCGACACAATCACCTCTCATCTTCCTAGAAACCAGCGGAGGTCTGCAAAATCATTGGGCTCTGTGGCTCCTCTGACGAGCAGGAGAAGATGCTCCGCTACTTTGTCACACAGGCCCTTCAGGCTTCTGTGACAAGTGAGAAAGTACGTTGTACATTTGAAAAGAACGTTACTTGTTTGTAAATCCAGTGAGGGTTTCATGTACTCTACTGTGCTTTTCTCAAACAGACGAAAACCAACACACAATGCTCCTTCTGCATTTTTCTTGTGAAAACGTTAGAGGACTTGCTGCCTAAAGAACGGACTGAGGTATGTCACTCTCACTCAGGGAAGAAATCTGCACGTGAACAAATTGTACATCTTTTTGTCATACACACAGGCACCTAAAAGCCACACTACTGACTGTGGTGGAGCATGGACTGCATGCTGCAGCTCATCTAGTCTCTTGTTCACATCCTGTTCCTCCCTAGAGAGCAAAGAGTCAAGCTGCTGAGAGAGATTTGTCACATTTTGCATAAATTATCTACATAAATGATCAAATACTTTTCTTATACGAGTCTCCTGTCAACATTATAAAGCAAATATTTCTCTAAATGCTTTCCACCTGTGTCATTCTGTCTGATAGTTCATCAGTTTGGTTATCCTGGTGCATTTTGTGATCTTGCTGTGTATGTAGTTGGTGCAGGAAACTGGGATTTAGGGTAACAAAGCATTGCAGATAAAAGACTTATCTGAACTTCGGTTGTAAGGAATGCTGCAAAGATTATAAAGGATCAAAGGGTGAAATGCTCAGATTGATCATAATCTTCTGTGTACTTCATAAGATTACTAACTTTGTTACCACATATAGAAGATTCATTTTATATCTTGCTCGTCAACAGAGTGCTGTGACCAAGCTTCTGGGGGAGATTTGTCACATTTTGCCCTCCACCTACCGACATCAGTGCGAGGCTGTCATCGACAGGTTTACCAGGACGGTGCTGGATGCGATCCTCAGCTACGCCACTCCTCAGACCATCTGTGCCCTCATCCACATGTGTCACGGTCAGGAGGCTCCTGTTATCGGTGAGTCTGCTTCTCCATCAGTGCTGCAACGCGCTCGGGGTCAGCCGTGTCCAGGGTTGTTTTTAGTGGATTAATTGCTTAGTTCTGAATAATGCCTCATTAGCTGAGAGCTAAAGGTGACAAGTGACTTTAAATCACTCTTCCTTATTCCATTCAGTACTTTATTTTTTCTTACTTTCAGATCCATGTGCTTTGGCAACATACAGATGCAGAGACATCAAAACTGCTGTTAAATGTGGAGTAAGTAAACCATTTTTTGTTTTAAATAAAAACCTTGTTTATCGTATAACTGGTTCGTAGTGATCATATTTGACCTATGTCTCCACTGTGCAGACTATGTTCTACTGTCAAAGATTTGCCTGGAAACCTCTGAACTACAACACGCTCTAGGTCAGTTATTTGACAACTTCATTTAGTATTAAAACATACAACTTAACAGCATTTAGATTTCTCCAACCTCCTCTGTTTTAGGGCGGGACCAAATATATGAGTCAACCTCTGTGCACCCATGGATGAACCAGAGCTTTCAACATCAAACTGCAAATATTTTTCTTACTACTTCAATCCTGTGGAATTCATATACTGATTCATTATCTTGATCTATTTTGTGCTTGTGCTTTGTAATATGTCTGCATTCAGTGTCGAAAACCCAGCTAAGCCTGATAAAGGATAACGGGCAAAGTGATTCAGCTGTGAGGAATGTCGAAAAGAAAGATATGCAAGCTTAATTAAATCAATGTTTTTCTGTATATTGATATGAATGTTTTTCAGATTTTTCTTCTAATTGGCCTGTTTATAATTAAAGCATTAGGACAGTTTTGAGGTAACGTCCTGTGATCACCAGACATTCATTCCAAACATGCTGAACCCACACCGCCCATGTCACAGGAGGTCTGAGCATATGTACGAGCGGGTCTGCGTTAAACAGCAGCAATTCTTAAAAAACAGTAATGAAAGAGAAGAAAGAAACAACTCTCAATGTTTTGCGAGTTTCTTTCTAACTCTGAGGAAGTGATTGTGCTTATAGTCTCTTTCCACAGATGTCTACTTCTGCTTCCTTTTTGTACCAATCCTATTTTTATCTGCAACACTCAAATGAACTAGAGCCTCCATATTCAAATTACTAGGGGCCTTAACAAATAAACTAATGTTACCATATACAGAATTACAAGATGTCAATCTATTGTGTTACAAAAGACAGAAAGTCAAAAACTCAGCCCATAAGCACAAAGCAAAAGTGCAGTTTATTTTAAGGGTTTAAAAGAGCAAACAACACATGAGCAACCTCAGAGCGGGTACAGAGTCATGTCTGGGGATGGGGGTGATGCAGGAACAGAGAAAAGGCACTTTAATAAATCCAGCAACCACACTCACAGGCATACTTCCCATGACCTTAAAATTAATTCAGCAGAATAAAACAATGCTAACTCCCCCACATGAGACTGTAAACAGGTTGGTTTCTCTGTACAACACCAACCAATCATTTGTCTCTTCCATGGGTGAATCAGAGAACACAAACAAACCTACTGTAAAAAATCTTTGGGAAGTCATATTGCTCTATAATGCTCTTAGTACCACGCGCTGGATCCAGAGACCTCTGTAGTAAACCTAATAAACCACAAGAGGGGACCAGAGGAACCACACTGAAGACAACATTTAGGTTTTAACAGCAAGTGGAGGAAGTCTTGCAGTTTACGAAGACACAGCGCCATCTAGCTAAATAATGAGGGTGTTGTTAGATACAGGTACACACAGTTCAACCGAGGGTGATTTAGGTAAAAGCAAATCTCGCTCAGGCTCACTTAGCCTTAATGCTGCAAAACTATTGTTTCCAGGAGTCAGGGAGGACAGGTAGGAAAAGAATGAATGGCATAGGCTATTCTACTCACAACAAGTTGCCCAACACTGTGTGGCAAATGTCTCAGCAAGATCTGACTCATCCATCAACCATAAGTTACGGTATAACAGATTCATGTTTTTGGAGGGAAACCTTCCGCTCCAAGCTCAACATTCATTTGGGAACTGCTGTACAATACACCAAACACTGGAACAGAATCGGTTCTGTTCTGGGTACCTAGAACTATGTGGTATGCCTCCATAGAGTAACAGAACTGGTCCTACATCCTCACGTGTACAAAACTACCTCTCTCCTGAGAAGACAAGCACAGAAATACTACGTCTTACATTCAATAAGTAGACAGTGCACTGCCCCTTTACCTTGGTCTCTCTGTGCACCTGCCCTCCATATACTACTACAACAGTCCACTGTAGACATTATGTGCAGCCAAGCGTCAGGATGCTCAACATGTGCAAAGGTGAGGAAAACCGTTTTTAGCTACTAAGCTTGTGGCACACATTATTCAGCTGTCCGTCCTTGCTGATCAAACTGTCCCTCAACGGTCCCTCAATAGTCAAACATTATATAAATTACTTCAAGTGTTAGCATGGGATAAAAGCGGCCCCTTACCAGAGGTGACTGAATCTGGGTTTCTCTGTAGTTACACCCAGAATCACTCCCAGGAAGAGTGCGTGCTGCACCGTGCCTTTGTCAACACTGACAATAATAATCCGACAAATTTATGTGACATCATGACAAAATAAGATACAAAAAAAAGAGGAGTGATTTCACAGTACAGCCCAACAGAACCACAGGGTCATTAGCAGCTTCTGACTTCTCTGTAAAACGTCAGAAATCCATGGCCTGAAGGGTCAGCGCATTTTAAATAATGTACTGGGTTTTTGTCCTCATTTGTGCGACATTAAAAAGAAGAAAGTGAGGGCTGGAACAGGAACCAAGCTGATATTACTACATGGCGAAATCAACAGAGTTGGACAAAATGTTGGCATTAAATGGGAAGTAACAGAAGATGCCAAATATAAATAGAAGTGTTTCCTCCCCTGCTATATTATTTGTAAATATAAACATCGTCCTATCTACCTTAAATATATACCGTCAGTCACATTAATCTGATTACCTGAGAAATACGTTTGTCCACTCTTTACGTAAGTGAGGAATTTTGAGGACCAACTTGTGTTAAACTGTGTGTTAAAGTTCAACAACTTGCTTCCCCCCACCTCATATCTCGGCGTGTGTACTACTATCGTTTTCTCTTCATGAAAGTGAGCAACACTGACGAGTTGTGGAAGGGCATTGTTTTACGTAGGACAGGTTTTCCTGATGTGGTAGTGCATGTGGTGAGGAAGAGTGAAGAAGAGAAGGAAAAAGACACACACACACACACACAGGTTTATCTCTAATACACCTAAAGCATGCTGGGAGATAAAAAAGGTGGGCTCAGTATTTCAGCTTCTTGGGCACCTCCCATGAAAATATGTCCCGGCCAAAGTGCCCATAAGCTGCTGTGTGCTGGTAGATGGGCTTCTTCAGGTCAAGGTCCCTTAAACAATGAAATTATATTTGTTATACATCTTTTAAAACTTGAAATATCTGAACTGCTTGTTTGTGAGCAGAAACGCCTGATCATACCTCACAATAACTCCTGGACGGAGGTCAAAGTTCTTCTTCACGATGTCCAGCAGCTCCCTCTCGCTCTTCTGGGAGGTTCCATACGTAAAGATGGAGACCGAGATGGGATGGGCAACACCGATAGCGTAGGATACCTGAAGGAGTTGTTACATATTATGCATACGTACAACAAACTTAACTTACGAGACTTCAACGTGTGACGTATGGCTTAAACATTGTGATAACATGTGTCCTCACCTGGACCAACACACGCCTGCAGAGTCCAGCTTTGACCAGAGATTTAGCCACCCAGCGAGCAGCATAGGCAGCAGAGCGGTCTACCTTCGTATAGTCCTTTCCGGAAAAAGCTCCACCTCCATGGGCCCCCCAGCCCCCGTAGGTATCCACAATGATCTTACGTCCAGTCAGACCAGCATCACCCTGTGGGAAGAAACAAACGGTCACATTATCTGAGGAACTGAGTTTTATTTGTATTAAAATTTTTGTGTTTGTATTTTTTAGAACAGTTTAGCTCTTAAACGTTTTACTTAAAAATATCTCAAAACTGAACTGAGGCCCATGACATCACTGATTATGCTGGTGAAACTGAGCAGTGCCCAGAACAACTGAAGTGGTAAAGTCCCTCGTCTCACCTGCGGTCCTCCAATTACAAAGCGGCCACTGGGCTGCAGGTGGTATATGGTTTCATCATCGAGGTACCCGCTGGGGATAATGGCTTTCACCACCTGTTCCTTCAGACAATGACGCATCTCCTCTAAACTTACACCTTCGTCATGCTGCACAGAGACCACAACAGTGTGGACACGCAGCGGTACCATGGTGCCTCGATCCTGCTTATACTGAACGGTCACCTGAGAAGGCAAAACAACACGCATACATTTTACTTTCAGCTTTAAACTGCTCATATATACATACCAAAGAGCTTTAGAAACAGACCCTGAAGTTATGTGATCAACCACGTTATTAAACGATGGGAAGCTTTTCTAAAATTAGATAAATAAAAGTAGCAATATGTTTCAGATGTTTAAGTGTCTAGGTGATTTATTTTTAATAAAGTAATGTAGACCGATCGTGTAGAAGTTGAGAAAGCTTCCTGGTCTAACCTGAGTTTTAGAATCAGGTCGAAGCCACGGCAGATTTCCATTACGGCGCAACTCGGCCATCTTTGCATTGAGCTTGTGGGCCAGGACAATAGTGAGAGGCATACACTCCTCAGTCTCGTCAGTGGCATATCCAAACATCAGACCCTGTCAGAGGATCAGCCGCAGTGTCAACATAACATCACTAACTTTGTAAGCGCCTCATTTCTGGCGTCAGTTACCAACTCTGGACCAAACATAAATATATGAACCCTCCGACCTGGTCCCCGGCCCCCACGTCCTCTTCCTTTCGATCCAGGTGAACACCCTGAGCGATGTCAGGGGACTGCTGCTCCAAAGCCACCAACACATTGCAGGTCTTATAGTCAAAGCCTGTAGAACAAGAGCGCCCGCATTTCAGTTTACACAATTTATTTTTATGCAAGAAAGAGGATGGATCTCATATGGAATGAACCACACAGAGAGACACTTTCATCACTATACCTTTGGAGGAGTCATCATAGCCGATGTGCTTGATTGTCTCTCTGACAACCTTTTGGTAGTCGACTACAGCCCTGGATGTGATCTCCCCAGCCAGCAGGATCATCCCCGTCTTAGCAACTGTTTCTGAGGATACAAGGACATGCGGTGTGATGGATGTAACATGACTATGTATAAAACACTACCAGGAAGGATTTTAAATAATTGAATGTGTTATTTAATGCAAGTACCAGAGGCATTAACATAATGTTTATTTTGTCCATGGTGAAAATAATATGACTAACTTATTTGCATTTCAGATAAACAGCTTTTAAAGAGAAATCTGTGAACTATTAGTAATTACACGATTTCCTGCCCACAATAAAAACAACTCACTTGTAGCTACAGCAGATAAGACACTGCGTACACGATGTTCCATCCGCAGGACTGAAATCTCAGTGATACAGTGGTAAAGATGCAACTTCACCTAATTGCTTTGTTTTTGCAGCAGCACTTTCTCCAATTTATTTTTGACAAACTGGAACATGCTCATGATCAGCCTGAGGCTACCGTAAAGGCTGGACTAGACTAGTGTAATTAAACAGCTGGTGCATTGAATATTTCTAAAACCTGCATCTCTGGTGTATTTAGTTAAGTGCAAATGGTCATTCGTGGAATATTAAAAGACAATTTCCTAATTATTCAATTCCTGGATATAGCTTCTTAATGTTATGTGGGTGAAATGAGACTGCATTTAAAAAACGTATCATAAAACATCTGTCATTTGTAGATGGGGAGATCTAGTCTATTTTGCTACATGCACCAGCTTGAACATCAATTATATCATAGCATATTTCAACAATGAATAGTCAGTACACCTAATGGTTGACTTGGTTGCCTGCCTAAAGACTTACCACATGCAACTTTGGCATCGGGGTCTTGGCTGAGGTGTGCATCCAACACGGCATCACTGATTTGGTCACAAATTTTATCTGTGGAGTAACAGGAATAAATAACAATACGTCATGGCAATGTCCCAGTTTTGTAGATGCAGACTTGTTACACATATATGAATATACAAGTATTACCATATACGTGAAGTATACTTTGAAATGCATCCCGACTTGAGATCTTAGGCGCTTTACTGTCCTGCAGATAAAAGGTGTGTCCATGTAACGACTCTGCACACACAGCTGAGCATCAGCTCCTGCAGTATCTATATTTAGTAGTATGGGTAAGCTTATTATCTGAATCAGTAGAGCTGCCCCGTCTGCCCCACTGATGCATCCAGACCAAAATCCACCTGGCAAAACCTGGTGGTGGTATTGTAAATGTGAAGGATGCAGAAAGTCACTGTCCTTCGCTTTTTCTAGAGGCAAATGGCGCTGCTCCATCTCTGCTGCTTCCATTGTCCAGTTTACAGTTCTAACACAAGAACAGTGAGAGCTTATTCACTCTTCATCTCTGAAATCTGGAGGGCCTCATTGGGCCATCAAGTTCTATACTACAAATGTGTGCTTAGTTGACAATTTATTATCCACCTACAGCAGCTAAAAAAAACACAGTGCGAGTCAACATCCACGCAACTAACCCTGCTTATGGTGACCTGTTTTTAAGGTGCGATTGTGTTTGGCGTTTACTGTAAAATCAATCTTTTTACTCACTTATGAGCAGACTTTTAGACGCCTCAGCACAGACCACAATGATGACGCAACGCCGCATGTTGGCTAACCGTAGTACAGACAGACATGCGGTTATCTGCGTTTACAGTGTCTGTCAGCTAGATTCGCCGCCTCTTTTGATATTATAGTCAAAACCCCAGATTAAGTATAGAATTTAATGTGACAAATTAATGAGAGAGAACCGCGTGGAGCTAACGCTTCATGATTGACAAGCGCCAGCAGCGCTAACTAACGTGGTGTTAGGATTAGCTTGACGGCTAGCCGCTGGGTTGTTGTTAGCATGAAGCGGCGACATGACTTATCGTTAATTCAGTGTATTCTGCATTTCCCCATATCTGCAGTGTTAACCGCTCAGTTTTTATTGTTAGAGCAACGACTTTAAGCGCTGTAAGTTCCTTGTTTATACTATTTCGGCCGTTTTAAGCGAGTTAGATGTAGAGAGGATGAACAGACGGAGCCCAGCTGACAGCCACTTAACTTCGCACATGACCTTGTCTGAGAAGCTAATGTGGTGCTATCATCAGGCTAAATATCACGGTCAGTTGTAGTGAAAACAAACCTGGGTGTCCTTCTCCGACTGACTCAGAAGTGAAGAGGAAGCAGTCTTCATCGATGAGCGAGTCGTTGTGGAAACCGTTCAGATGTCCGTTCATTTTAGTCAACGATCACGCAGTTAGCCAACAAGCTAGCAACACCTCCCCGGGTACAGTTCACTGCCGACACACGGGTCCCCTGTTCATACACGCGAAATCAACAGAGCGGTTCGGGTTTCTGCTCACAGCTGAAATGAAAACCGGGGCCAGACGGCGATGCTTTATTTGACTGAACAGCTTCTTCACAGCCTCGAAGCAATCTGTGTGCAGCCAATGTTGTTGTTGAGCCGCGACCATGTGGTGCGGATGGGCGTGTTGGGCTGTGGGGCAAACGTGTGTTCTCCTTCCCGCAGGCTGTATAACGGCAGAAAGGTACAAATTGTTCAGCCTGCAATGCAATTATATGAATCGCACGTGATATTCTGCGCAATACTTCTACAATAGATTCTGCTATCTGTTTTCATTTTCCTTTTGCTGTCAGTGTTTTTTAGACCTAAACAACTGATGTCCCTTTTACTGAATAAAATGTGCTGGTGACACACTGCTGCATCCTCTGTTCACTTTCAAAGTGGTTCAGTGTTTCCTATTTCTCCAAACTTTATTTTAAAATCATGTGAGGTACTAATCCCCTTCACTGCCAAAGGAAGGAAAGGAAAAAGGAAGGTAAAAAACGTTTGTTTGTGCACAATATTTGGCGAGACTCAAAAACACCTATGGCAGTTTTATTTAAATGTCTCTCTATTGACCATCGGGTGTTGACTCAAACAATGAAACTAATCTTCATGAGTGCATCCAGGGGATGATTCCTCTCTGTCTGTGCAACTTGTTTTCCTCTGCCTAGTTTTTGGTTTTCCTTTTGGTTATCCACAGCACACAGCTTATTCCAAACCATAAGCTCTGTACAATTATTCACATCTCCTGGGATTCATTTGTTCATATACTTTAATGGTCACATGTCACTGCTGTCAAAGTGGAAGTGCTCGTGTCAGGTTCCTCTGAATTAGTGTTTGTCCAATAAAAATAGTTTTTATATTTCTGTTTCTGTTTGTTCTCTTTTATTTGCACACTCAGACAACAAATCAACATTTTTTTCCTTGAAGCAACACTTCCACATTCACTCACTGAGCTCTATAGAGCAGGGCTGTATTCACAACACTGCTAAGAATAAGAACATTGATCTAGAATTACTGTTCAAGTCACATGGTCACATGTAAATCTGAGATTGACTGAGGTGGTAAATAGCTTTACATGTCTATCCTTTGATATATGAGGTTATTTTGATGAATACAGACCAAGAACTATAGAGTTAATTTAAAAACCATCATCTGTTCAAACATTTAATATACGTTCCTACACACAGGCCGACACAAACCCACACTCTCACTCCGTTAGTGCCATCAACACATCCTCGTTTTGATACACGCCTGTTAACAGATTTACATTTCTGTCAATAATAACCAGTTCCATTCACTGCTCTGGTTCAACATTCAATATGTTTGTTTATGTATGATTTAGCTTATGAGTCTATAAAAGCACTTGTCATCACGTGTCCGGACACATTTGTGACTCCAAGATACACACAGTGTACGAGATGATAGTAGATTCGGGAACAGAGAACTGCGTGCTCAGATCAGACTCTAAACGCATGGATATTACACAGCACCTGCTTGGTACGGGACCTATTTCTGTGCAGTGTCTGTTTCTCCTGCCTTCCCTATCTGTTTGACCCCTGTGGGGCTAACCTGAGCTGGTCTGTGTTCACCTAAGATGGCAGCAATCAGGGCCTCAGGTGCTGATACCCCATTGCCTGGAAAGACCGGGCTGCGGGGACTGAGGGGGCTGATGGCAGGAGACAGCACAGTGTCAGGCGACACCAGCCGCTTTTTCTTCCCAGCAGGTGAGGGGCTTCGTGTCTGGCCTTCTTTGGAGCGGGGGCAAAGGCTGAGGCCCTGCAGAGAAGGGAGAGGGTTGGAGGTGAGAGCAGGGACAGCAGGGCTGCGGCATCGCCGATGGCGATGGTGGTGTTTGCCCGTTTTAGGGCTTGGGCTGCGGGAGTTTGGAGTCAGCAGGACAAGAGTGCTGTCATCCTCTGAGCTGACATCTGAGCTATCGGAACAACGTGTGGTGGGAATGTGGACTGGTATCTTGATCTGTTGAGGAGACAACTGCGTGAGCCAGGATTCAAAAACACACACAGTTATCAGCAAAATTTACTTAAACTATTAAAGCTAAAGGTACTCATCGTTCGGTTTTATCATATTCTGTAAACACATATATGCTTATTTTAAAATAAAAGTAGTAGAAACTGTGAATATTGACATAAAGACCTGTAGCTCAGTAAACCATTAGAGCTGCAGCTAAAGATCATTTTCATAATCAAATAATTTGGCCATTATTTGCTCATTTAAGCTGTTTGTTTACTCTTTAAAATATCAAACGGACTTATTCATAGCATGCTTTCCTTGACAAACAGTCCAAAACGAGTTCTTATTCCTACATCAGACCATGCTTTTACGTTTCTTTAAAGACAGTTAATCCATAATCAGAATAGCTGCCTATTTATTTTCTGTTTACACATGCTAGTAACCTCAGAAGTGTGCATTAATACATACTGTATGTATTTTAATCACTGACTGAAGAGAATCCTGTTATGCAGGATGCAATGACATAATAGTTTGCTTCCAAATATTGTGTTAGGTCAGCTTTGTTTCAAAATGAAAACCCCTTACAATTAAAGCAACACTCAGCAGGTTTAGGAATAAGATATTTTACTATCACATCTTGATATGATCTGTATAATTCCAGGTGCTTGTTTAAGTTATGTAACTTATATATCTATTCACAAGTTATGTTTTTTTGTTACCTTAATGGGTGATGACAATCCAACAATACTATTCATATTATTGCTGTAGTAACCCAGTATATATTCACAGTCTTCTCGTGGCAAATCTTCCTCTGAAAATGTCACCTGGACCAAGTGGAAAAGAGAGAAATCAGCTGTGAGTTTAGCTCTGGCACAAAATAACTTTTTGAATTTCAGTATCTGACACACCTGTGTTGTGTGCTCTCCCTTAGCCCACACGTACGCCTGATAATCTTTGTGATGTCTGAAACCAAACTGTATAGAGGGAAATGGTTAAAAAATTAATAATAATAATATTGACATAATGTAAACTTTGATATATTAGTTAGGAAACTAGTAAAAAAAAAAACCTTGTATATTGCTACCCAGTCCCATGAGCTGCGCTGATAAGCGGATGCAACAGTGAATCTGACTGTAGCATCTGAGACTTTACACCACTCCTTGTTAAATTGCAGTTCCACCAGGGATGTATCCACCTTGAATGGGAACTACAAGGAAGTATCACAGGTCATGAATAGAGAAAAAAATCCAAAGAATTAAATCACACGTAGTGAAACCCGGGGGCATTAATGGTGTAGGATACTGTCTTACATGTAGTGAAAAAAGTGCAGAAACAGGTTTGTGGTCACTGATGGTAAACACAGTGTGACTCCTGTAAGCATGCTGTGTCACTTTTGTTGCACCACCCAACCATGAGGTGAGACCCCGCTGCAATGCTGCATTGTGGGTAGGAACTGGGGAACCGGTGCGACGGAGGCGCCAGAGAATGCGGTCGGTCCAAGCAGGTTTTCTCTTCTTAGCACTGACAGAAAGGAAAATAAATGAGACAGAAGGACATAATACCTGGAATAAACCTTGATTTTAGTTGTTTTGGTGGAGGGAAGTGAACAAACCTGGTGTCGTATGTATGAGTGCCCACATCAAACTTATATGTAGGTGGGAAATTGAGTGGTCCTTCCATGAACCCTTCGAGGATAGACGCTGTCTGTTTAGCCATGTTGAGCTACAGAGCAAACAAATGCAAAACCACGATGACTGAAAAATTTGCATTCAGCATGACAGGAGGAGACGTTTGTTCTTACAGTGCCCTCTGTTGGTTGTTGTTCAAAGAGACAAACAGGTGGTGTAAAGCTTTCCAAAATAATCCATCTGTCTCTGTGAATTGGTGACGCTGGCGGTGCCTCACCTGATCCCGCTCCCAGAGAAGAGGCAGTTTGTTGCTGTCAACTGCACATTTCACCACATGGATGTCATAGTCTTCAATACGGAAGTTTAAATCCCCAAACCAAAACACCACACTGACAACAAAAGCAAAAATACATGAAAGGGAAAACAGAAACACATTTATTTGCAGTTTTACTTATTATCCCCAAGCAGTTTTAAAGCTCAGGCTGCTCGTCCTGCTATTAAAACCGAATATTTTTTTCTGAATGAATGTGTGTTCTCGGAAAAATTTAAAAAGCTAATAAGGTATAGACAAAAGATTTCACCCACTCATGGTCCAGTACACCAGTGGCAGTCCCTCCTTCAAACTGCTGCTGCTGCAGGATGCTTTCAAAGTCTTCCATCCTCTGCTCCAGGTTCCTCATGTGCGCCGGCAGGTGACAATTGAGAAAACACACTGGATGGCCAAACACTGTCATCCTGGCACTGACACCCCCTTTATTCCCCTAACAAAGGAGTGTAAAGGGAAAGGAGAAGACCTAATGAGAAAAAGATTCTTTACATAACGCATTGTTAGAATTAAACTATTGGTAGGTATCATCCAGTTCTGTTTGTTTAAGGGACAAAGTCCTGGTGTTGTTTCTGCCACTGAGTCATAAGACCAGAACGCTAGACAGCCTGCTGCTGCACTGACCTCAAAGAGAAGGAGACTGCACCAGCAGCAACCAGGGGTGACACTGACATCAACACGCACGAGAAGGTCACACACTGACATATACACCCACTCGTGCACGTGCCTGCTGGCAGGAGGGACGTCACGCAGACACACGCGCGCGCACACACACACACCGCCTTTCAATACCACACCTCTTATGAACTCCACTGACACAAACCCACCATTAAATCTGAAACATAATAAATCTCTGAAGAGCTGTGCTTCTCAGTATGTAGCACGTACCCAATATCCCCCAAGTCCTGTGCGTGTACTCTGTGTCTGCACACCTCTGACGAATGGAAGATGGCAGAATTTAGAGAAAACCAGCAGCAGTACTCCCTGCATTCGCTGGGAGGCCACCTACACAGATGAGATATATGGAAAAACTAGATGTACAAAAGGAACAGGGGTAAAATATGTACGGTATGCCTGGTGTGTGGCAAGATTGTGTTCACATGTGACAAATAAAAATAAATCTGCTTTCACTCCTCACTGACCAAAACATATCCAAAAGGACTGAGTGTGTCCATACACAGATCACTCCAATGGTCTGAAAAAAGAACATCCTTCAGTCTCTTGTTTATCATGGAGTTGACCTCCTGGAGCCTGGATAATGGCAGAAAGCAGAGAAATGCCGTTAATAAGTGAAATAAGTAATAAAAGGGATAGTGAGAGGAGGGGATGGATCAAAGTGAACACAGATGACTGAGTGGGCACTCACGGCTGTCTCTTTGGCACTGCTGAGTCTGGTGGAAATACTTGCTTACCCGATGATAAACACGTCAACGCTCCCATCTGAAACATTTGGTCCGAACAGAGAAGTGATGTCATCTGGCAGGACAGCTGATCCCACGTTCCATGTGACGATGTACACCCTTTCAAAAGACAGAAACGGGGCATGCTGCATTATACTGAAGCACCATGTTTCATAGGATGAAAGAGGACGGAATCTAAAGGGAAATAGCTTTCATTGGTGTAATTGAAAAAAGATAAGGACAATTAAGCACCTCTTTGTACCTCAATGATGACTGACATGATGATGACAAAGTTTTGTGTTTGTGCGTGTGTATGTGTGAGAGACTGACAAAAAGACAAAACTAAATGTCTTCAGGATTAAAGAAACAACTAATTAGTCCTGCAACTAGCAATTACTTTGATTAGTGATTTATTGTCTAGGAAATGCAATAAAATGTTGAAGACGTCCAACACAATTACCCACAATCCAATAATAATTTTCATAATTTATAGTTCTATTATGTCTCAGATTGTTTAAATTCCATTGTTAGTGTCTTATTATCAGCTTGTCAATCGTCTGTGGCTTACACTAAAATGTGCAATGACGAAAGACCCTTTGACATCTTTTATCACTAAACACAAGTTGCACAAGTTTAAACCGGGTTTTCACAAGCAGCCTTTGTAGGAGGTAAACAACAGACGTCTGCCAACACACTGTGGCTGTGTCAGCTTCAAAAATCTCCTAGTGAAATGTGTGATAAATGTGATAGAGTTGGCACACGTCAGCTTTCCTACAGCCACTGACTGCGGGACAGATTCTGAGACTGCATTTTGACACAACAGAGAACAATAAAAGCTAAGCTATATAAACTATTTTAAAGAGATTATGCTCCATCTCACCGGAAGTCATTGTTGTCTCCTGCTGGCTTCTCCTTGCTTGATTGCACTTGGCTCAGTGTTGCGCTCCCAGATGAGGGGGTCCTCTGTGGTTGAGGGCTGAGGATGGATTTGGGGCTGAAGCTGGGGGGCAGTTTTGGGTTGGGTGGGGGCAGGCTGGGGGTGGGACTCAGGTAAGGCTGGTTAGTGTAAGACAGAGGGCTTTGGGGACTCTGAGGACTGTGAAGAGGCAGGCAGGACTCTGTGGGTGAATGTGGCCGGACACTGGCACTCTGAGGCCCTGGGATGCAAACTGGGATTAAATCTATGTCCTTGGATGGGTCCACTGAGATCCTGGTTGGCTTTGAAAATTTACTATCAGGTTTTGTTCCAAGAGCAGTCGGTCTCGGCCTGCTGATGCTTGCCAGTGTTGCTGGAGTGAACCCAGGCTTTGCCTGCTCTGTCGCTTTTGAAGGTGCCACTGCAGGCTGGTTAGGGCTCAACCCAGACTGTTTCCTGAGCGCCTCTGGTGTGATGATGAGAGGGGGTTTGTGACTTTCAAGCTGTGGAGATAAATCTGGCCTGGTTCCAATCAGTGCACAGGTTCCAGGTTGCATTTTGGGTGCACAAAGGTCAGCACGGATCTGTTTCTGCTGTAAGTGATCCATGACTCTGTAACAGGCCGCCCTGTGATGTGGATAATAATAGCACAACACAGCCTGATTCAGACAAGTGTTTGTGCCGTAAAAACAAGATGAAAAGTACTCTTTATTTCTGTGTTTTTTTGCCCTTGATGTCTGTATCAGGCTTAGGTCACATTCATCAACTAGTGACTTACTTGTGCACAGATAATAGTGCAAATCATCTGCCTGCAGCGAGTAGAGAGAATACAAAGCACCTGTCAGTATCACGCCCCCCTGGCGTCATTGAGGATGTTATCATGAGTTGGCAGTACGGCTGAGGACCTAACTTTGAACGGGCGTCCTGGATTACATCCCTGAGCCTTTTACAAGGATCAAGACACAATTGTCTGTGATCGTTGTAGAATTCATCATCATAGTATAATCTACTGTCCTACTGTCTCATTTCTGACATGAGAGGAGGGCAGGAGCTCCTACCATTTTGTTTGTGTCCTCCCACACAGAAATCATACACTGCTTTTAAGTATTCATGACATGCAAGTTGCGATCTCTTTGTTAGTGAGGTATTCATGTGACCTCGGTAGTAACCTGCAAAACAGAGTTTGAGTAAAGGTGACCCAAGAGGTTTGTATTAAATTCACTTTAAAAGTTAAAAGGCAACTTTCAGAGCTTATATGTACAAGTGGCCTTTTTCATATATGACAGTCCAGGAGCCTGAACGATCTAGTGCCTAATCCTCTACATAAAAAAACATTAGCATGCAGAATCTACTTAAATACGAGCGAGTGATGTGACCTGAACACATCTGTCTTACCTTTAGCGCGTTCTGGTCATTTCAAGGTGAACGGCAAAGGTGATCTCACACATTCACACCGGAGCACATCATCCGACTCCTGTCGTTTCGTGCGCCAGTCAGCACGACACACACACGCATCTATCTGCGGGGTAGATTCGTGTTCGGATGGCAGACGAACTCAGGCAGCCTGCAGGTCGGATGCCGCCCGTTGTTACGCTCGGCAGCGGACGTCACCGTCACGGCGCAGACCGCACAACCGCGCTACTGGGACAGAAGGCGGCCACGCTTCACATGTCCGAACTCATGCATGTTGACGTTTGTACTACAATACCAAATTATATTCCATCCTATGTATTATTAACGTCTATGGCGCAGCGCAGGTGCTCAGAGGAGTTGTGCACTCCTCGGTCTCCTCATCATCCCGCCTGCACGTCCTGCACACCGGTCGTACCCATCATGCGCGCTCCCAGCAGACCTCTCTCCCTCGCTCTCTCTCTTTATCTCTCTCTCTCTCCGAGCATAAACCATAAGAGCACCTGGATGGTGGGCAGAGCAGAAAAGCCAAAACAACAATCGCTACTGGAGTGCAGTCAGTGACGCATTGGTCAGCATGTGAGTAGTAAGGGTTTGGGTTTGGCTTACACTCTTAAAAGGATTCTGTTGAAAAAATGACACAACTTATGTGTAGGACTTTTTTTTCTCATTTTCTGTCTATATTAAAGGTTGCAAAAGGTGGCAGGATCGATTCCCTGCCCAGACTCCCAGCCCAGCCCCCATACCAGGTGTGTCCCTGAGCGAGACACACGCCCCCTGCGGCTGCTCATTGATGGGTCAAATGCAGAAGACACATTTCATTGTAACATGTAAAATGTAATCATTGACATTGAATGGTGGGAATCTTTCCTGCCCAATAATGTAAGGTTCTGATATTTGAAAACTTGCTTCTATTCTTTGTAATGTGGATAAACAACAAGCCCCTACAAATAGTTGGGCGAAACTAATTTCTGATTCGTCTGAGGTGGAAAAACTGACTATATACACCGCAAAGAGCGCTTTGTTTAGTTATTCAGCAGATTGTACCACAAAGTGTTTATATGCTCATTAGAAAAGTGTGTGCAATTACAGAACTTAATTTTGACAAACAAAGTTGAAGGTCTCACATCAGACAGACAACAGGGCAGGGGCCAAAACAATTGCTAGTACAGGTCAAATTGTCCCAAACAATAGAATCTACAATTACATGTAATGTCAACTTTGAAATGAATACTTACAGAAAAAAGCACACAATATTTGAAGGAAATTATCAAACACAATACACAACAGTTAATAATGGAATAGTAACTAATCAAATGTGTCTTTAACATTCAACAGTCAGATGCTTCATCATAACATTTGTTCCCAGATGCTCTGATTGGCATTAATGCAGATGTGTAATCTCCATGGAATGTACTGACCCTGAGAACCAGCTGTGCCCTCAGAGCAGAATCTGTAAATATTTGGACTGTGACACACTTTTCATCATTTTCACTCTGACAAGATCACGTGGAGATGGTCAGCTTTAATTTAATTACAAGGTTTAGTTAATGTATTACACATTTTTTCTGATTTGAAGACAAGGTCTCATAATCAGATGATAATGATCATAATCAGAATTTCAACTGTTAGTTTTGCTACTTGGTTTCAAAATCCCAAATATTCTAGTTCTTTGCCTTAAAAGAATATTTGTTTGCCTTCACAGTCTGCTTTTTCTTTTGGCTGAGCAGATACTATAGTTCAGTTTTACAAATATAAGAGAAACAGTTTCACTGACACAAACAAATACCTAAAATACTTCACAGGCAGGTGAAGTAGTTTACTGCTAATGAATATTTCCTTCACTTCTCCAGACTTCTACAATTTATCTGTTGTCTAATCAGCTCATGGGACGTTGTTAAAATGTTTTCAGAGCAGTTTTCTTACATGTGTCTTTAGGGAAAGTCTCTCTTCATGTTTTATGGTTTACATCCTGCAGTAAACACTATACTTTGGTTACCTCTGGCATAGATATGTCTCTCTTAGAGGGTGTTATGATCTGGACAACAGCCTTACTTCTTACAGTATTTATTCACCAGGGAAATAATTATTTTGTCATCCATTGCAGTTGTTTTCCATGGCCTCCTGGGCCTCCTGGTTTCCCTGAGCTCACCTGTGTGTTCTGTGACACAAACAACAAAATATTCTGCAATGGCAAAGTCAGTCAGCCAGTTGACCTAAAGCTATTTGCATTTCACATGCAGAAGGAAAACACCTCAGTACCAACAGTAACTAAAGGCAGTTGAAGTAAAGACCTGGCAAAGCATCTACTGGGAATGACTGGTGATGTCTGTGGATTTAGTTAATGTGGGCCTATGTAGAAAATTAGTAATATTATATTATATATAACATTTTTGACCACTTTTGCAGCACATCTTCGTTGTTTTTTCTTTCAAATTCTTTAGGTATGGTACTGAGCCAAAATGAAAAATGATGACTGTGTAAAGATTGAAATCAGAGCCACATTTTTACAGTTGCTTTTTGGTTTTAACCAGGCCTTTCTCCACCAGGCAGCGGTAGAACTCCTGGATGTATGTGTACACACACTTCCAGTCGGGCTCCTTCATCCGGACTAAATCATCAGCGTCCAGCAGAGGGGGGCAGCCTGCCAGCCTCCTGAAGACAAAAACAGAGTATCAGTGAGAAATGACCAGAGACAAACAATGGCAAAGTATGTTATCAGAACCGTTCAGTAACATTGTTCCTAAGTGCATTTCTCTGCTGGAGTTTATTCCAGACATGTTATGATTTAGATCTCACTCTGCAGTGGTGAAGGCCAGCTGGAAGTTGTCCCTGGGTTTGTTGGGGTTGAGGATCGAGTATTCAAACGCGTCGGGGAAGAATCGGTGGACCAAAGCACAGAAGGCTATTCCATCTTTCCAACTTGAAGAGAAGTTCTGGATGTCCACTCCCTGTTTTATCCCAGAGAGCAGCCAGTTTAAAAGAAATAGTGGTAGAGAATGACGCATAAAGGGGCAGAGCTATGTATAGCTCAATGGAGCAATAATTCACAGACAGAGAGAGTCAGGGCATGTTTACCTCATATGGCTCTGTTTTGGCCCTGCACCAATCCAATAGCATCTGTTTGACATTTTTAGCATTGGGTGCTGCAGCAGGAGGACATTTCTGGGCTGAGGCTACAGCGGGACTGGCCTTGCTGAGGAGAGGGAACGAAGGTAAACTCTATGTTGTATGTACAGAAAGTTGTCTCATCTTTTACCATGACAAAGGCTTTGTGTAAATATCGTCATATCCATGAGGTGGCACCGATGAATGACGTAGGTTAATAGAAGCAGCATATGAATGAAAGTGTCTTCTACATGTTAACATTTAGCACATAGTTAAGTTAACAAACACAACGGGACGTACATGCCTGCTGTCCTGGTGAAAGGAGCAGATGAGGAGGCCTGGACTACAGGTTCTGGCAAAATACGAAGAATATGATTAAAAATTAAATGCTTAAAGAAATATAACTTGAATTAATTTAAACGTAGAAGATGTTCATGGTCAGTAAGGATGCTGTCAAATTAAACTTACTGTTTGATGTTGGTTGGTGGTTCATTGATGCTCTTCCTATGTTAATTCCACCACCTGTGGTACCTCCCTTGCTTAAGCATTGCTGTCTCAAGTCCTGCTGCCTCAACCCCCGTTCCTGCTCTCGTTTATCTGATGACAGATGGAGGAGAAGACATTTATCGGAGGAGGAGGAGTTAGGACAATATTATGTTTAGTTTTCTGGACAGCAAGGGAGCAAATGTTTTCTTCACCTCTCTTTTTCTTGAGCAGGTCCCTTAATGCAGCACGAATCATTCGTCTATCTTCAAAATCGACAGCATTGTCCAGCTGAAAAGATTAAAAAAAGAGATTAAAAGTAAAAATCTATCTATCCATCAATCCATCCATCCATCCATCCACATTTGATCACTCATTAGCTCACCATCTTGTTGAGAACCTCTTCATCCTCAATAGCAGCCAGTGCTTCACTGGTCAGTGATGTTGGTCCATCAGCTTTTGACTCCATGTTTGAAAAGTAAATCTGGTTGGATAATGTGAAAACACAGGTCTGGACACAACCTAAGCAAAGATATCAAGTGAATATGCAACTAATAATGTTCTGAAAGGTCAATATTTGCCTTTACATCATATAAATGCTACAAATTAGATTAAAATAAGCATAACTTTAACTGTCAGACAAAACTGAAAAAGCCTTTTGTGAATCATAACAGACTAACTGAGCAGATGTGCAAAGAAATATGTTTGTCTTACTGAAGTATCCCCTCACTGCATCTCTGCAACTGCAGCACAGACGGGGCAAAGACACGTACAAATATAGCAATGTAGTGGAACAAGAGCATAACCAAAGGAGTCGTAAAACTATGTGTGCTCAGACAATCATGAGCTGCGAATTAAACGAGATGTAACAAATAACTAATTAATAGAAATTCAGATTATGAGTTGGTGGCTGTTGAGATGCAGTGTTACTCACCTGCTTTCACGTTGTACAGTTGTATGTCTCGCGGTGCTCTGTGGACTTCTTAGATGAACTCAGTGGTCTATTCTCCTTGCTTCAACCTTTCTCTAAACTCTAAACTGGAGAGCTGTGGAAGTTCAGCCTTGACATCACACCTCTCACCACAGCACTTTATAAGCATGCATGTTTGCAGAGAGGCTGCTTATATGAACCACCCAAGATGGAAAGAAAGAAGAGGAGGAGGAGGGAGAAAAACACCAGGTCCTTGTCATCTGGTCTCTGTTCCCCTCAGCAGAGTCCTTGTGCTGCCACTACATTCTGGAGCATGTGTGAAAGTTTATGGAGCAAAGCACAACTCTAAAATCGGTTAATCATCACGTGGAGAGAACTACAGACAAACCAAAATCTGCTCGGAGATGAAGGAGTTAACAAGGACAAAAAGTAAGGAGCACTGCCTTATTCAGGCAAAAGGCTGACCAGTGAACCCTCTGCTGTTTACAGCAGTAGAGGAATCTTAAACAGGGAATACACAGTGCGCGCACACACACACACACACACACACAATCTGGAAAAAAAAACAAGTAAAGAAAAAGTTTTTTTCAGCTTCAGCAATGACCATTGAACTGTCAGCTCTTATGAGAAACCAGGCAAATTGCTCCATCAAGTGGTGACTATTAATGACTACTTCAACCACATTATAACTGCAGAACACTGCAGAACAGCAAGAATTGTAATAATCAGTAACAAAGCTCTGAATGTAACTGAAGGATTTCATGTGTAAAATGGGAAATTCTGTTTTAAACACTTTTCAGTCTCCACAAACACAAATGACACATTTTATTATAATACTAAAAAAAACAGTCCTCATCAAATCAAATCTCAAAAACGTTTTATCCAATAGCAAGTGGACTTGTTAGGTTAGGTTTCACGCTTCCATTCCACAGGGCTTTCTCAGTGGAAGGGTGAACCGTCATCAGGAAACCTAACAGTCCAGTTGCTATTGGACAAAACGTTTTTGAGATAACTATGACCTGGACGACCTTCACAGACATCAAATCAAATGTTTCTATGTGTGTGTTAAAGTTCTAGACGGTCTGACTAAGGAGTTATGTTATCTAATGTAAGTAACAACTCTGACTCTGTAATGAGCTGCTATTTACTGGTCAGTTTGTTTTTATTCAAGCAATTGCAGATCATGTGTATGATTCACACTTTTCTCCTTCACAACACCTTTGGCTGCTGTTGGCATTCAAAGGATTCATTTTACAAAAGTGACAAAATTAAAACAACAACTCAGCTCCTTCTCTTCTAAACTATCAGGCAAATAAGGCATGAGGCAAATGTTTCATTCCTAAACCAGTATATGTACAGCAATATATGACAATAAAGTACATAAATATAATATAATAACTATATACATTTAACCAGAAGTTCAAACCAGTATGTACGCAGGGACCACAGGCTTTGAAGGCAAGACTTTTGTAATATGTCAGTGCAAATTTTGCTTTTCCCCACACTCATAATATGAACTATTTTAACTGAGAGTATAAAACAAAACATGACAGTGGAGATCGTTATGATCGCAGTACAACACAAGAACTTATTAAAATGTTGTAGTGTTATAAATTAATTACGATGATTAGATTACTGAAACAATAACATCCATCATTTACATGCTGCAGTGTTACTGTAGTTATTGGAAAATTAGCCTGATAATTAATATGAACACAAGGGCATAAGTTGTGCCATTAACAGTTGAGGTATTCAATAACGAAGCCATTTATCAAACGTCATAACTTTCTTGCACCATTTCAACCTAGTGTGGATTTATGGAACGTATCTTAGGTTCATACATGAATTCACAATATGACATGATGCTCAGGACAGTTCACAAATGGCACACCTGAAGAACAAATCCATGATATACTAAAGTTTTCAATATATAATCCTGCCTGATTTTGCCTTTTTGGCAAAATATTCAGAAGAGAAGGTTGGCATCATAAAAAAAAAAAAAACCCTCCTCTCAAAAATCTTAATGTATGGCTTTGTGTAGGAGCTCAAACTGTATGCGAGCAATGCTTATGTCTAATCACTGACAGAACCAGCTTTACTACACATTTTAGTGTGACTCAAGAGCTCCAGGTGACATTTGGCATACCATACACGTAGGAGGAAATGTAACAGACAAGCCAGATCATTTAAGATTCTTTCAGGAGCAACGGCATACAGTCTCCTGCTCAGTACACCTGACTGCTCTCTAAAGAGAGAGACACAGGAGACACCAGTGCAAGATACTTGCTCGCCAAAACCTACAGCATAACAGAGCCAGTGATTACTATGACAGTTCAAAAATAAATATTTTCTTTTACATAACTATTAAAAGGGGAAAATAATAACGAGGAAACACTGAAGGAAAACATAACACTGTCCAGCAGAAGGACTCTTTAAAATGTCACCTACAAAAGGGGAGAATTCATCTGAGCAGAAGTATTAAAGTAAGTTTGAATTTTCTTTGTTCCTCATCTCTCGTCCACAGGGATGAGACAGCTAAAGTTGAGTGACACTCCTTAGAGACCGCGTGGACTATATACTGCATTGAGTGCACTGTTGAACAGATGGAAATAATTGGACTAATTCTACAGAGAGACCATCTTTAAAACCAGTTTTGAGAAAAAAGAAAGTCTGGGCCTTAAATGGAAGCCACACAGAGGCTTGTTGTGAAGGACAAACCATGGAGCTCAGGCCTCTTAATAAAAATGTGCTTCAGTAGAGGAAAAGAGGCATCTCATTGCACAGAAATGTTGGCTTTGTCCCCAGGCCCCTGGAGAATGCTTTTAGCCCTACAACAACGATCGTAGTTTCCTTATTTAAAATGCTTTCTTTACATACCAAGAATAAAAGCTGCCAAAAAAACAAGTCCTTTACTAAGACAGGACTAGTTGAATGTCAGGTAACTGTACCATTATTATGTACTTTCAATACAAATTGTGCTCATTCAGATTTAATGAGAAGAACTCTCTAAGCCTTGCAAACCTCAGTGTTGCACGAGCTGACAATATCCACAACAGCCACTCAAAACATCAATTAGAGTCCTCTGTAAATGAGAACAGTTTCACAGTGGAGTAGTACGAGTGACAGTGTGAATACCTCATGAGGTACTGAACAGTTTAGTGTGCTCTTGCATGCATATACTTCTATAGGCTGTGTATGAGTAGTTTACAAGTTCACTGTGATAAACAAACTCACTTTTCCTCTCAGATTTTAGGTTTCGTGTGACCAGAGGAGAAATAAATTGGCACAGTGAGGAGTTAAAAATATTAAACTAGAAAAAACCTCTGTAACATATAAGGTCACACTGCCTCTTCTGATTTTGACCACTGAGTGACACAAGGTACAGCTTTATCCTTAAACATTTTATTCATCCCTTCAGTCTATTTTGTCTTCCTGTTTCCCATCTGTCCTCTGCTGCTGATATGCTGGATCAGATGCACCAGCTTTGTCCAAGTCCTCTTCACATGCTTTGTGAAAATCAACTTCTTCTGACCTTTTAGAACGAGTTGATTTGGCCCGGCGTGCATCCAGGTAGCTGACAATGAACTCAGAGTTCTGATAGATGAGCATGCCTGACAACGTCAGCACTGCACCAGCACAACTCAGGGCAGACAGTTCGCTGCCAAAAAGCAGCTGAGACAACAGCAGGTTTCCCACCACACTCAGATTCCCGAGGATATGCAGAGTGACGGCCGAGGTGAGCGTTATTACGCAGCAGCTGGCCAAGTTGTACATGACTGAGCCCAGGCAGCTGAGCAAGATGAAAACCCACAGGTGGCAGTCGTAATGCAGCGGCGACTCCAGCAAAGCCCAGTTTTCTAAGGCCAGGGCTGCCACAGCCAAGATGCAGAAGCTCGGAATCGACATCAGGTAGAGGAGGAACACAGAGTTGATCTTCTCCTCCTGCAGTAAGATGCCTGCATTAACAAGGAAACAACCACATACCATATTGTTTTAGACTATTAATGTCACATAAAAAGGTTCCTGTGTTCTCCTAGTCAGAAGACTATGTTCTATTTGCTCACAGTATGCTTTAAATCCTTATGATAACAGGAAAATGACATGGAATTATGCAAAGCTCCTGGTTTAAAGGTTTGTATGCCTGGTGTTTTCACAGACAGGAAGCAGAACACATATACAAAACCTAATGAGTAAGTAAGAATTGTTCACACACTTGAAACACTCCATAAGGTGTGACAAAAGAACTTTAACTCTAAGCCTTTAAAAATGTGCTAACTCACATAAGTTTGAGAGAGAAAATAAACTAATTGTGGAAACTGTTACAACAACAAGTTAGAGAGGATAAAAATAGCCTGTTGAAATTTCAGACAGCTAATGTGGCACCTCATGGATGGAAATCAAGTTTGTAATGTGCAGCAGTTTCCATCTGCTGGACCTTGTTTAGAAATCCTGCTCCAAAGGCAAAACGTGAAGGAAATTAAATTTAAGAAAACAAGAGAGCAACTTTCTAAACACATCTGCAGTCTTGTGATGTTCGTTTTATTATGCTACTGAGCAGGTAATCCGGAGTATTTAGGGATATAAAGTGATGGCTCCCTGGTTCCAAATTAAGTACTTACATACTTACTGTATGTAACAAACCTAAATAAAAAAAGAAATGAATGTGTGAACATAGTTTATACAAGTTGAATTTTCAGGAAACAAAAATGTGGTAATAAAATAAAAATAAAATAGACTTTAAAAGTAGCTAATTTTATCTATTGGTTTGACTGTTAAAAGCATTTGTTACGTATCAGTCCATGACAAAACAAAAGCACAACAGCAGCATGTGCCCATTCTGTTACTAACACATATGCAAACACACACACACACACACACACACACACACACACACACACACACACACACACAGACGTTTATGTTATGTTTCCCAGGAAACCAGAAATATGCTACAACCCATCATGATGTGTGTGTGAATCACAAAATCACTAAGAAGTTCCAGGACCGCAGATTGCTGCACTGTCCAGGGGGAAAAACTAAATTATTCTGAAGTTTCTAAGTAAAACTTCACAGAAGTTACTTTTTGCAGCTACAATGACAACAATAAAATACAAGTGTTAATATCAACAGTCTGAGGTGACAAACAGGACAGAAAACAGTGGCACTCACTCTGCTGAATGGACTTAACACCCCTCAACATGGTGGCTGCGAATACAAAGAGGCAGCCGGTCTGATCAAACTGGACCTCTCCCATGATGCTGAAGGAGGCTCCCAGGCAGATTGGCATCATCGCCGTGTACTTCAGGATGTGATGCTGTTTGCCCAGGATCAGCGTGGAGATGGCCAGTGTAAAGAGCGGTGTGGTGGTATAGATCATTTGTGCAAACGACAGCTGGACATAGTTCAGTCCCATGTTCCCAAAGGCAATACTCGCACAAAATGTCAGACTCAGCAGGAACACCTTACATTTTGCACTGGTGGTCAAGTCCTGCTCTCCAACCCCGCTGTGGCGAATCACCTGAAGTTTAATCAGCCCATAGTCCACCACGATGGCTGTCAGCATGTGAAGCGCTGACAGCAGCAGAGGGTACCTGAAGTTGTAAACTGCAAATATCCATTTGTTGAGGCTGGAGATGGTGGTACCCGTCACCAACCAAATAATGACTGCCGACAGCAGATGGAGCATCTCTGCGGGTGGCCTCCTCCCGCCCCTCGGTTGCAGAGTCGCCTCGCATTTTGAGAAGCCATCGGCGCTGATCATGTTCTTTTCATTGTCTTCTCTGTAAGGAAAACACATGCTCAATCCGTAACTCTCCCCTCCAAACGAACCGCGTACCGTTGCCCTATGTGGTGTTAGTCAGTCTGTGCTGGTGAGTACTACTGCATTTTTCAGCACCACCTAAAGACACAGCGTGTCTGGTTGTGAGACGCACCCTGAACACACGAGCTATGCTGAAAGACAGGAGGGATGCACCGAAGAGGAGGGCTGGGAAACTGCACACATCTTCTCCACGCCTGGGATGGGTCATTGTACAGACACACTGCGATGCGCCGACAGTCAACAAACTTCGGCTGTGTAGTTAACATAATGGGGCACTGGGCGCGCCTGTAACTTAAGCTTATAAATAACACACAGCGCAGCAGCAAGTTATGTTTTTTCCACACGCTGGCTTTAAATAGCAGCTTACTACATTGCCCGAGTAGCTCTTGTGATTCCTGTTTTTCCAGCACCGGCGCAGAGGGAAACCCTGAAAACTCACACTGCTGCGCTGTCAACACGAACAACTGCGTGGTAACACCGTGGTAACACCGCGAGCCTGAATGTGGTGGTTACGGCTCCATTCATGACGTTAGGCGACTTTGAATGAACCACAGCTTTTCTCTGACAACACACACAGGTGAGCTAGCTGACCTCTGGGAAGCACTGACCTGTCACTTGACACCGGGCAGCTGAGCTGCTTGTGTCATGCTATCGTTAGCTAGCAGCTCCGTCTGTAGCCGTGAAACGGTAACGTTAACGCTCGCTAGCTAACGGCTGACATCAGCCGGTACTCCCGGGATCACTCGGCTTTTAGCTTTCACTGAACATTAGCTACACACGCCGCGACTGCTGTGAGTTGCATTAATCTGAAAACGAGCATCATTATTTTACCTTGTTTATCTTCGACGTGTACGTTGACAGCACTGACATCATCCCGAAATCTCCGTCCGTCCGTCGGTCGGTCACCGTGCTGTCAGCCAAGCCGAAGCGAACCCGACCCTCTTCAGCGCCATTGGATGGTTCATTTAAAGGGCAATGCCACTCATTTTCTGAGTATGGCGCAAGCTGAACGCAACCAATGCTGTACAGGATTTGATGCGCTGGAGTCACCTGATCATAAATCGTCCAGCGAAAATGATTCCATTTTTGTTCCTGTCATCACACCTGTACTTTTCCAGGAAACTCGTAGAGGCCTGAGACTGTATGATTGTTTTTGCAAAATGCATAAGGGCCTCGCTACCTACAAATTATGCATACAGGTTTGCTTGAGGTTGTTGCTGCCAAAGGTGGTTCAACCTGTTATTCAAACACATCATAATTTTTTCAAGTATCACTCTGTTTTCAATAAAGACATAAATATCTTTTTTATTTGTGACTTTGACAGTGCCATTACCTTTTCTTTCCACCTTAGTTTTGTTGAAAAACTATGGAGTAAAATAATGACTTTTAGTTTAAATTACATCAGGATATGTGGATGCTTCATATCTAACTTCAATCTAGCAGCTAGATTAAAAGTTTCTGGTGTCTGCTTTGATATTTTACAATTATGACAGAAGTACATATTTTTAAGAGAAACATATATGTTCTGCATGTAGAGCCCTTTGTGACTTAAATCATTTGAGCAAAATAGCTTTTTCCAACAGTACAGTGACAGCTTTGTTTTTATTTGAGCTCAAAAATGTCATATTTTCAAGGTCATTGGGCACAAAAGGTGAGTTCACATCATGTTTCTGTAACCAGTAGTCCACAAACAATTAGCTAGGTAACAAATCTTCTTGCTATAGAGGCGCAGAAACACAGTAAAATCATGCATAGCCGTGTAGCATATATCGTTACCTGCAGGTAAACACATGATTATGCTTTATTGAACAACAGCTTATTTGCATCAATCATACTGTATACTAGACGTTATAAATGTATATTCAGAAACCTTGTATTATCCATTTTGGATTATGTATACACAAATCCAGTTTAAGTTGTTGCCAAAATATGGATATTGTAATGTGGAAGAATATTTTCATACAGTGATCATAAATTAGGTGATCGTACCTATTCAATCGCTATATACAAGCCCAAACCCATCAGGTAATTGTACATCTGCATCAAGCCCTATTATAATACACATTTAGCTGAAACTATGGATAAACAAATTACTGATGTTTATTATTATCATTTATATTTACTACTAATGTACATAAGTGCTAATTCCAAGCAAGTGCATTGCTAGTCCTTTCCTTCTTCGCTTTTTAATACTTTTTGACATTAAATTTCTTTGGAACTGTGGAACACTGATAAAAACATAATATTAGTGCTGCATAAAACAGGGCGGCATGATAGCTCAGTGGGAAGAGCAGTCATCTTGCAACCCAGGGGTCAGCAGTTCATTTCTCAGTCCCCATAAAGCTACACGTATAGGTGTCGTTGGACAAAATACTGAAACTCTGTAGTAGTGTTGTGACAAGTCTAGCAGCTATTAGAGATTTAGAGATTTTTTTTCACAATTTAGGCTAAAAGACCATTCAGCACCAATTCCCACAAATTTAGTCACTGTAAATATGGTTGCATCTTAAGATATTTAAAGTAGAGGATATTTAGTTAAGCATGAGTACTGTAGTATTTAGATCCAATGGAGACATATTTGCAAAGGAATCACTAAAATAGCTGTAGCAAAGGCAAACAGCAAAACTAAAAGTCAAAACAGACTTTTAGTCCTTGGTAAGATTTAATACATTATATGTCAATCTCAAAAATGATATGTTTCCTGCAATGCAACACCATCCTGGTACAGTTAGTAGTACACACTCCCACAACCTATCCCAGACACTGTGAAAAATGGTGGTGTACTGCTTTAACACAACAATAAACATCATTTCGTTATTACTGTACAAGTATGTGAAATCAGCAGTCAGTTGTTGATCCAAAGAGAATAACATCTACTTTGGTTTTCAGTAGCTGCTCTTTAGAGACCAGTCAGAATGGACAATAACTGTGAATCCTTCAAGATATACTATAGTTTGTGCAATTTTAAGAAGTAGAATTGTAAACATCCCCAAGAATTAGGCAAGATCAGTAACATAGGTTCTGCTGTGATAAAGCTGTGTAGTGCAGAAGATTGCTTTGTCTTGCTACAGTCTTTTCAAAGTCTGGCATTCATCTCTGCCAGAGGACGAGGAACAATGTTCTTCCCACTTGACAGGGAACAAGACATTCAGTGCTTGTACCAAAAACTTCTGCAGCACTCCTTGTCCTAAAGTCATCACCACACACACAATACAACAAAGTGTGCTTTTGTGCAGAAATTATTTCTATGTAAAGCATATATTAATGTTTTAGCTCCAGACACAAACACATAAAATCTATATGTAATCTCATAAATCTGTTCTCTACAGTGCTGAAGATGAATACACACCAACTGAGGCTGTTCTCTCTGAAAACACAAGATATACTACAGCGGAAGAGATTAATGAGTCAGTGGAAGAATTTCTCCATTTTGTGCTTGAAATTCAGGTAGTGAGGGTTAATTTCACACATATATACACACAAACAACTGTCTATAACTCACAGCATATCCTCATATCAGGAGAAACCACTCAGCTTCTCTGCCATGGTCTACGTGGACGTTTCGTCTTGGAAGATACAGGGGCACTGGCTCCAGTCTTGTCTTTCTTTGGCCTCCCAGTAACCACCCTTGTAGATGTAAATGCTTTCTCCTGTTGTATCGTCTGTTCTCTTCTCAAACCACACTGACTGATAACCCTCGATATCTTGCCCTGGTGACACAGAATCAAGACTGATTGGTGTCAATACATACAAAATACCAGAAGTCTATATGAAGAAAAGATGTTAAGCTGCCCACAGCAAAGAATCACGAACTTCAAATAAGGCTTTGATTCAGATTCCTTATACCTAATATATCTAAGCACCATTTTATGTGCATTATGCTGGTGGCCGTGGATGCACACACAGACATGTCTCACCTTCCTCAAGGGCCTGATTGGCTTGCACCTCCCTTCTCTTCCTCTCCTGCCTCTGTCGTTCCTCCAGATGTTGCTTCTGTGAGTTTGCTTCATCCCAGACACCTTCCTCCATCAGCCTCTGGTCTGGTCGCAGACGACTGTCAGTGGGCGCAACACCCTCTTCTGGCTCATTTAGAGTAAGAGCCAGGGAGGAAAAGAAGTACATGTTCTCTGCATTATCCCTGTAGAGGAAAGATAGAATTGACACCACAATAGGACAAAAGAAAATGTCTGAGAGAGAGGAGGGAGAGGGCTAATCTCAAAGGAGGAGGGAGAAATGTGTGAGATAAGAGAAACATACGGGAGAGGATATTTCTTCCACAACAGTTTGGGCTGAAGCGTCTGATAAACTGTCTTTTGTTTGCCCTCAGATCCTCCGCATCCTTGGCTGCTGTCCACTATTTTGGACCTCTCCATTTTTTCATCCCAGGTTCCTGACAGGATGTAATGGGCTGTCCCCTCGCTGTCCTCTACCACCCCTGTCACCTAGAGACATCACAGAAAATTACCCACAGGAAAAGATCAGTTACATCCTGACATATTCCTAGCTGGATACGACTTTACATAGTTTTATGTTCCGATAGATCATAGGTAATCTACACTAGGTAGATCATGATATGGGCCCAGAGCATACAAGATTTGTTAAACATATTAAAAAACAATAGAAAACACAGCGTAATTTAATCATAACACAATGATTGGCAATTAAGACAACCAGCCGATATGTTTTTTGTTGATGAAAAAGTACAGAATGATAAAGTACAACAAACTTACTTTACGCGGGACGTCTCTGGAGAAGTAGCTGTAGGGGGAGAATTTGAGATGGCAGGTTTCTTTGGTAGTGTTGTTTACAATGTCAATGTCCCCAGACTGCCAAGAGCAATAGACATGAAAACAGTAATGTATCCCATTCACACATATTGATACAAAGCACATTTAATTCCTGAACAGGTCTCTAGTTTTACATTTTGCACAATAAGTTCTTATTAAGCTTTCTTAAAATAAAATAAGCTCATACACACAATCAAAGAGGTTGTGTGTGTATTGTGTCACCTGATCAATCCAAAGTTTTCCCACTATAATATTGTGCACTGTTGATGTCACTTTGCTCCACACATAGTGGTTTCCGCTCGAGTGAAACTGCAAATGAATGTTTCCTACAGAGACGAGGAAGAAGACAAACATCGTAAAAGAATGAATAGCAGTGCTGCCTTAAAATTACAATGTATCTTTATTTAATATTTGGCTTATATTTAAAGATATTATATACTGTTTGCTGATTGTCTGCATGATCTGCATCTAGTTAAAATTTGTACTTGTTTCTTACCTAATGGCACAACAGAAATATATTTCCCACGAAACTTGCTGTCAATAGTGATATACTGCCACATGGTCCATCCTCGCTGTGACGTCACGTGGTGGGCAGCAGCTGGTGGGTGATGACTGACCTGAGGGTGAATGGTATCAGCTGTGTCAGCAGAGATAATACAGACATCATAGAATTATTTGATCTCTCTGTGAATAAAACAGACGTGTCAACATCTAAATGCTAAAGGTAAATGCTTTTAATATGCTGCATGCGTTTTTGTCTCACCTGCTCAGCAATCGAGCGATAACCATATTCCTCCAATCGGTCCAGCTCATAAGTCTCCCCATGCAGAGGGTTGAAGGGTTTGGCTGTGCGATGAACAGTAGTGGAGTAGGAAGAGACAGAAAAGGCAGCAACCAGGCACATCTGCTCCAGGGAGGAGTCACAGCGAGCTGCCCGATCCAGAAGCTCACTGTATTCCAGGTCCTCTGTGAGACGCTGCAGCATCGACAGTGGCTCATTGAAGTTTACCTGCAACCACAGATGTCTTGTAAGTGATGCAGATAATTTCACGCATTTAGTCAACTTCTAATAACAACTAGATTACAGGCAATTAGTATGGGTTGGATTTACAGGCATAGGTATCTTGGACAAGTCTTTGCCAATACAGTTCTTCATGATACTCCACAAGTTGAGGGAATAATTTGGTTTGTTAGGAATACGAGTGCGCCTTGGTCTCCGCAGCTGCATGTGGTTTGTGCCCGAGGTGTCCTGAGAAAAGAACAGCAGTATAAAAGAATTAGACTTAAAGACTTAATGGTACAACATATTTTAACTCAAACAAACAAAAAAGTATGGATAACTAGTGATAATGTTTTGTGTACAGAGACAACTAAGGAAAAAGCTACATTTCTTTATTATGTTGAGCACCTACATTCTCATTATGAGTCCAGTCATTGGGAGCTCCTCCGCTCATTATACTCTGATTACTGCCTGAGCGCCTGAGACAAAGCAAAGTACATTAAATACAGTTCAAAGTTATAGTGCTGCTGACTGATCTGTCTCACAGTTCTGACATTGCTCTATACAGGAGATGTCTCACTTGTGCTGTATGTTGCCACTAGCAGTCACAGTTATGAAGGGGGGGGAGTCCTCCATGGCATCGAAGAACTCTGCTTCATCATTCTCATCACTTGCATCCCCTTCCTGAGACCGCTCCACACCTGCAGCAACAAACACAGGTCAAGAGGACAGGGTGTCACACTCCAAATGAATGTCAAATGAACACATAGACAAACAAAATGACAAAAGCCTTCTATGATCTATGATAAAAGTTCATTTCTAGTAGTGGCCAGAGGAGGGCCACATTCTTGTTCTGTAAGACCCTACTTTTTACATGATACTGACGTAATAGGACGTCTAGGAGACAGAGCATGATGTCTTACCTGTATACGAGGTGGGATTCTCCCTCCAAGCTCTCTCTAAGCTGTTGTGCTGTTTGGCTAACTGTTCGATGATCTCCTCCAGATGGTGACGCTGTTCTCTCTCATACTGCAGGGCCTTTTGCCACCTCCGGCTGTGAGATTCAGCTACGTCCAGAAAGTCACGACAAGCCTGAGGTGTGAACACCACACACATAAAAAGATGTACAGAGCTTTCTCATTAAAAGAGACAATTGCCACTGATTCATCTTCCATTTACAGGGCTTACATACTGGCAGAGGTCCAACCTGAACTCACATTGATCATAGCATTGGAAGTGATGCGGAAAAGGGTGGCTCGCTCATTAACAGCTTTCACTCTGTCTGTGCTGTCACTGGATCCACGCAGTTCCTCAAGTTCACTGAGGGAGCGCTGAAGGGCAGCACCATGCTTTCCTATCAGCTCATTACAGGTGCTCAGGTCATCTAGCTTGCTGGCCAGACTCTTGAGCACCCCTTGGGTGAGGGCTCGTTCCTCTTGAGGTATAGGGCCTTCATCTCCTGAGTCATCTTCACATGGAGATAAAAAAAGAAAAGTGCACGCCTGAATAAAGAACATATGTTATATATATACAGAGTATATAGAGAGAGATAATTTAATGTTTATGGCAGTGAAATTGTAAACACTGTATGGTAAGTAAATGTCTTATCTGACAGATTGAGAAGGATATTTTAGATACTCCAAATTTAGACTGGGAAGAATTGAGTAAGTGTTAGTGGGGAATGGATGGAGGAAGATAATAACACTTCACACCCTGATCTTCCACACCCCTTCCTATACAAGATCAGAAAGCAGTGAATGAACACTGTTACCCTGGAAACCTAGGCCTGTGCAATCAGGAGGCTAGGCTATTTTTAGAAAAGGGAAAAAAGATGACGCACTACCCTTATCCTCCTCTATTCCTCTCGCTTCCCCTTGTTGGCACAAGCCAAACCATCAGCTTCATGTTTTTTCGGGGACGGCGTGGAGATGGGACTGATTACTGAACAATATATAAAAGAAAAACATAGCATTAGCTTTAGCCGACTCTACCATGAAATTCAGACAAAATAGCTGTTTAAAGTCATTCAGAAAACGATTCTCTATTTGGCTATTTATTGAATATATTAACTATTATGTGAACATTTTCAGTTCAAAGTAAGAAGATGTTTAGTTTGTCCATTCATACATAATAGTGTGTTAATGCTTTAGGTTGTGTTTTATTTCATAGTATGTGTTTGCAGTAATAGACCTGAGTCTAAATGTTGGAGATGGTAGTTCAGCAAACTCTGCTCTATTAAAGCCTCTCTGAAAAAATGTTTAAAACAGAACAGTTAGTACAGATGTAGATATCTACACGCAGATGCAGATTGATATTCTAGAAGATATTCTTTCTCAAATTACATGTGACAAAGTTACAAATGATTTAAAGCTTTAAAATTCTGTGTCATGTGTAAATAACTGCCTTGTGTTTAATGGAACGTTTCTAGGTCAAAACATTTCTTTTCTGCTAAAAGAAACAGATTGTGTGTGTAATCCGAAAACTCTCAACCATGGTGACTGAATCTAGGCCAGTGTCTGCACTGCCTGTGAGCACCAAAGCGTGGAGATTAACTACTATACCTTAACAAAGGGGAAAAAAATTAATTAAAACAATCAGGGCAAACTAGATCAACAATGTCTCAGGAGGAGAAGATTAAAAATGATCTTGTGAAAAATCCATCAGCTATCTGTAATGGCTTCATAACCCATGTACAGTAAAGGATCTCACTGGACGTACAGAGCTCAAGGTGTTAGGACACTAGATTACAAATTTAAGAGCTGGGTCCATCTGCCACCGCATATTTATGTAGCAGTGTTGTCTCTACACCCATAATAATGCACATTTTGGGTAAAGGTATAAGAAACTAGTCTGTTCACCAGTGGGATTTTTGTTTCCCCACACAGGATACTGGACAGTCTTAGACAAATTGGTGACTCATCGTCGAATCATCAAAACACACCCACAGGTGATAGAGAGTGTACCAATATGGGCACAGTGTAGGAAGAGAGAACTACAGCTGAGAATCAGGGGACACAGCTTCTGCAATACAAATGAAGCAATCAAAGCCCAACAGTAACCTAGAGCCTGCTGAAGAACAGTCTCTTTTGTTCACATTTGGTGATGTGTACAACGCTGAACATTTGATTTCATATTTAACTGTTAGAGAGTTTTTATTTTTTTCCTTATCATTATTCACACATCATATTTCTAGTTAAATAGAAAGCTTGTGATAACTATCAGGTGAAACATCCACTTAATCACTGCTGCCCTAATCCACTTTTATCCAAATAATTTCCCCTGCTATTGTTGCCACTAAACCCATAAACAAAAGCTCAAGTAATAATAATCTGTAATCACAACACACAAGGATTTATTAGTATTATCACATTAGTTATAATGAACCAACAACAGTACCTATGTTTGTCTAAGTGTAAGAAATATGATAAGTTTGACCTCAAGATACACCACCTAGGTGAGATTATTATATAATAATAACATTTAATTAAGTAATCAGTGGAAATATGACCAATGACCCAACATAAACTACCCTCTATACAATGAAAATCTCAGGCAGAAACTAAGGCTGTGTAAAAAGTTCAGCTCTTTAAATCCTGTTAAGTATTTTGGATATAATCACTACTAGTAAAGCAAAGTCCATTGCTAGACATAGGTAGACAGAGCATAAATACATCACACATCAGCCACTGTCTCAATATGCTGCTAGTATGCTCAGGGAAACACAAACCACTGATTTGCATTTTGTAGATGCCGATACCTTACTAATGAAAAGGGTGGCTACAGGCATGTGTCTCCAAGGAGTGATTAATTCTGAGGAAATGGAGAATTTAAATCACTTGCAAAGAAGATAAATGTGGCTTTTCTATGACTAAATACTGTTTTGTTTTGCAAAAGATATTGAACCATTTTGGTAACTTTAAAGGCATTTCTGCTCTGTGAAAGCTCTATTTAGCATGTTAACAAAGGCATTTACACAGATTGAAGTATAAGGCTAGAGCAGAACTTACTGAACTCCACAAACACACACACCACAGAAATTACAAAAACATGCATGCAAGCACAGTTAGTAAAATAGCAATAAACATGTTACTTACAAGGTAACACCCATTGAACTGGCTGCACTCACATCTCCCTATTGTCCACAGAATGTATGGTGAAAAATATTTTCAATGAAAATCCTCTCACCCTCCTGTTCTCTGTTTTTCTACCCCTCCTGCCACCAGAAAAGGAGGAGGAGTCTAAAGGAAGGTCATTTCATTCAACTCTCACTGTCGTCATACTGAAGGAGACTGGGAGGGTGGAAAGAGACAGAGTGGGAGGGCGGTGGTAGCAGCATGTGTGTTGCACATTTGTGAAAAATAGGAGGCAAGACGAAAAGAAAAGCATGTATGTCCTCTATACTTTTTAAAAATTATATTATATTATATTATATTATATTATATTATATTATATTATATTATATTATATTATATTATATTATATTATATTGTATAATAGCATTTTGAGTTAAACTGGATAATATTATCTAGAATGATATCTGTAGCAATTTAATATGACATTATTAAGCACAAATTTAGATTTAAATAATTCACTTGCTCCACTCAATATATAGTTTTCATCTTAACAACTGGAACAACACTGTCCTCTTGTGGTCTTTCATTGACATAACTCTGATGGCTACTAAGAAATAAAATATGGATTTAGGTTAAGTGGGATGCTTGAGCCTACATTCAGGTTGACTCTAAAGTTAGTTTATCTCCATCAGATTTTCTAAGGTAAACCATATTGCTTTGTTTAATATAATATTTTAATACAATTACTCCATGAAAAGTAAAGCGAAATAAAACCTATTAGTAAATATCTATACAGCAAAAATATAAACCTAAATGTATAATATAAATATATCATGCTGTCTAAAACAAGTTGAGTATAACATGCATTATGTGCATTTCACCTGAGTGATGCATGAGCAGAGTGGCATTGGCCTTGGCCTGCTGCAGAGCTGACACCCATCGCTGACACTCTCCCTCGGACGTGGCCTTGAGGTGGTAGCTTCGGCCTCCACTAGTTAACACCAAGTGGCAGGTGTCACCCACCTCAATGTGCGCTGTTGCCAGAGGAATGGTACCACGGCAAGTGTGTGCCATCTCCGCCTGAGTCCTGAGAGAACCCAACATAAACCAAGTTAAATAGGACAACATGACAGTCTCTCCCAGTCCCACGTTTATGTGCATCATCTCAGAAAAAGGGCCATTGTGTTTAAAGTACTTCAAAGTAGTTTGCTGATAAAACAACATGTCTATCAGACATTACACATTGTATCACATGTATATTTTATACATGTAAGCTAAAACTAAACTTTACTTACGTCATTTCTGTTTTATAATTTTACATACCATTTTTCTGAGGTGTAGAGGGTCTCTCTATATGCCTCTATTAAGTCTAGTTTGTTTCCACTGTTAAATAGCTAATACTAAAAACTAGTACATCAATGTAATATCTTGTAGCTATGACTCAGGATATTGTTGCTTTCAGGAAACTGAAGTTTGATGTAATGCTACTGTTGTAAAAAAAAATAAAAAAGACAAATAGTGCTACAATTTCAAACATATATGTGTAAATCAGTTTCCCAACACAATCAGAAACGTTTCACTTTACATGAATAAACAAGCTTCGTCCGGTGGAGCAGCAGCGGTCGCCGTGACCGTTAGTTACCCGTACCTGTAATAGGACAGCAGGCCGTTACTGAGGACGAACCACCGCCGCTGGTAGCCCTTCAGGTAGTTGGTCCATTTAAAGAGCCAGCCTTTGTAGGCGTCCGGGCACGACAGGTGGAGCCCCGGGAGGGTCGGGGAGGGCAGACTCTTGACCAGCTCGTTCATCGTTGACTCCAGCGGTGTGGGATGGACGGAGAGTGGCTGCGGCCGTTAGCTAGCTCTGGGAGTGGGGCTGCCAGCTGCGCCGTGCCCTGCCCTCGCGCTCACGCTGCTGCTAGCTTGCAGCGGTTCGGTGAAGCTGTGTCAGTGTTCCCCTTTCGACTTCAAGTAGTTGAAGTACTTATGTAACTGCCACTGCCGCAGCCAGGACGAGGCCACACACCACATTTGCACGGTGGGTGAGCCTGCACTTTGACTGCGTTTATTTTTAAAGCTGGTGGATGTGAGAGAGGGGATCATGATGACGTCCTCATCACAGGGATGAAGCATATGGGCGTGTGCGCGCGCGCGCGTGTCTTTAGATGATGGTGTGGACAAACTCTGCCGTCGCTGTGGGGACATTTGGTCTTATCCACACTCAACTTTAAATTACTATATAAGAGGTAAGACTTTGTTTTAGGTTAGAGTTTGGTTTATGTGAGGGTTAAGCATTTAGTTGTGAAAACTAAACAGAAACTGTTGTTAGTAACAGAAAACTGTTGTTAGTAACTGAGAGTTTCTGGGGGAGGAATACATGATCAATGGTGGCATTTAGTGTTATGTACAATATAGTATACAATAATTGTTTGAAATTCCATACATTTTGTTTAACTGAAATCAGTTAATGTGAATTGTTCTGATGCTCTGGCTAACCGGCTTAAAACTAATAATCATCTAATTTACAAAATTACCAATTAAGAATCTGCTTCTTCACCTTATGCCAAAGATTAAACTATACCAACATTCTAGTTGTTCAAACGATAGAAATTTCATAGATATAGCTTTTGATTATCACTGACAAGACATATTTCAAACAGAAATGCACAGTAAAAAATGGAGTGTTAACATTTCAGAGTTAACCTATTTTAACCTAGATAGAGTATTTACAACTCTATGAGGAGTAAACCAGCTCTAACAGCAGAATTAAAAGTCAGTGTAAAGGTTTAACTCCACACAGTGTTTATCAGTACTAGTCTGCAGAGTAAATTTGACCATAGAGTAAATTTTACTCTCATTTTGATTGCGACTAAATGTTATCTGTACAGAGTTGGGTGTAAATTTGACACTCGTTTTTTTACTGTGTACCCAGTAGGATCTGCCTCTGAGAAGACTGCTACTTTTTATGTAATTGTGTTAAAGAATATGTTTTCCAATTTTTGCTTAGACAAAATAGGGAATCTGTTTTTTTATTGACAGAAAAAAATAAAAATTATATTTGTACAATGTAATACAGTATTTAAATACTTTCTTTACCACAGATGACGGCAAAAAAAAATTAATCTAAAATAAATTCAGAAATGTATGAAAATCTTTTAGAGTTGCAAGACTTTTAAAATGACAAAAAAATTTGAATTAGGTTTAGCATGATAGTTTTCTCAGTGTTACGTTCAGACTTCACTTGCTCAGTGTAGAGTCAATGAGTGATTTAATAAAATAGCATAACACAGGCTTTACTTGCTTGCATTTCTCAAAACATTTATTAAACACATCAAGATGGTAAAATATTAGACTCTTGTACAGACATTAATTTAAATAAATACCATAATTCCAGTAAGTAGTATTATCAAAGAAAGGCCTAAGACTTCTTAACTTCTTGTAATAATCAATATTTTTCTGTTGGTTACAGGGGGGCTATGTTAAATAAATGCATTAATAAGCAAACAGCTAACAGTTGATTATTTTCATTTGGCATCCTCACAGTCATTATTGAAAATCTTAAATTGTACAATAATTTCTCCAAAGTGCTTTGTGACAACATACCTCACAAAAAGGGTCATGTTTTTATTTTTTGACATCCACAGCTTTTCTTTCATCACAGACAGAAGCAGCTTAAAATATCCCCAAAGACATCCCAACATCATCAGAAATAAATCTCTATGGCACTATATATCAGGATGCTTTAAATGGTTTTTGATAAAGGGTTCTTTTAACTTATTTAAACTTTACATTGCACTGTATAAATGCTTATTTTCAATGTGTTGTAAATAATACAAAAACAGTTTACACAGCACAATGTAAATTTTATTTACCCAACTTGTGAGTAGTCAAGTAGTGTTGAGGAATATCTCACTTAGAAAATGTAACCATCAACAGAACAAGAATTTTGAACCTCCATGTATTCAGAGGCTTGCTGGGTACAGTAATAAGGCAGTCAGCAAAGCTGATAACATTTTTAAAATTGTCATGGTGAAAAACGTTGCTACAGGAGTGAGTTTCAATCTACTGTCTCGAATGATGGTTGTCGTTATCACAGTGTGAATTGTTCCAGCGTCCAGCTTCCTTGCCAATTACAGAGTCTGCTTCCTCTCATATATCTAGCAGAGTCAGGTTCCATATATTTAAAGCAAGCCATCTTGCTCAAAAATGGAGGGCAAAAGAGAGAAGTCAAAGGGCACAAACTTCACACCGGTCCCATGGTAGAATTTGTTCTGAAACTCCACCCTGAAATCAAGTGTACAGACAAGCAAAACACTGTAAAGAAGCAATGATGAGAAAGGTGGATGCAGAAGGGAAACAAAATAAGAACAACAGAGTGGGAAACATTTAAGGAAAAATCACAAATCATGATAATGTGGTGCAGAACAATCAGTCATGCTCTTGTTAGATAAGATTAATAAATGTGAGAATTTACATGATCTAAAAACTCATAGTTACAAAATGTAACTTTAAAACTCCCATACAGAATAAGAAAAGATGTTAATGTATTTATATTACACTACAATACCTACTGTTAAAGGTAATGTCTAGTCTCATGTAACAGCATTTATAATATAAAGTGTTACTGAACATTGTATGACTAACCAGTGGAGGCGAAGGGCGTGGAGGAACGCCGATAAGCCTTCCATGACAAGTAGGATAGACACTGTGAGCATGGCGAAGAGGCCAAACACAGGGACCAATAGCATCACACCTACTCTTGTGGTGATTCTCAGACCTAAGCGCATAACCATGGTCCACAACACCTCTGACAGCTCTGAAATTAAAAACAAACACGAATGTGTTTAAACACACTAAACACAACTTGGGGGATAGCATGGGCGAGGGAAACCAAAGAGGAGAAAGAAATATTGTGCATCTCACACTGTACTAAACACCTGATATTGAGAGGAGACAATGCACAGACTGTCTGCTGAGGGGCTGACTCACACCGTCATATAATCTGCAGGCAGCTGCTTTTACAAACTGCAAATCATTTGCTTGCATTGCTCAATAGGATGAGTAACCAGGTTACTACTGTTTCATACTCCTCCACATTGATCTACTTCCTAAAAAGGAAAGTAATGTCACGGATATCCAGTGTCACACAGATCCAGGCATTTTAACAACTAGGTTGCAGTGTACAAAGACAAACACAAATATAAATGTATCTGAAAGGTAAGAAAATGCAAAAGAAAAAACAAGTTGACGCTATTTGTGATTGTACTTACGGGCATGAGCCAAGCTGAGTGCCCAGAGACGCAGGTAGGATGCGGTGTTGGAAATGCAGCCCAGGCAGTACTCTATGGTGTGGATGGCCTGGTGCAGGAGCACATCTGCAAAGTCGAACTATAAAACAATAAATCCTTCTTAGTTAATACTCTTAAAGTTTTTGGCATTTTCTCTTTTTGTTGTTGCTCTGTTATTTTCTAATCTTTCTCATGTTGACAGCCTCAGATCGTGTCAACCATCATACCTTTGCTTCAGTGACAGAATCACACTAGTTTATAACAACATTCAGCATACAGGATGGATCTCTGACCTCTTTGGGAAGAGCTTCTTTGCTGGTGACTTCATCAAGTCCCTCCTCTTCATCATCTTCATAGGATGGTGCTGTGGAAGTGTCATCCTCACTAACACGTCTGACCCTCTCATAGCCCTGAGGTTAACACAGAAAACTGCTTAGATACGAAACACACATATGATGCTTCTGTAGCTTTGTCTAGACTTACTCTGCGTCGGCGCAGGCCTTTGCCTCCACGAAACAGCCAGTACAAGTAAAGAGGCTTTCCTAACAGCAGCACAGGAACTGACAGCATAGCTATCAAAACTAAGAAAATTTGCAGCCCAGTCTGGAATCAAAGTAAGAAACATTTCCATTATTGTAAACACACAGAGATGATGTACAGATGGATGACAGATGATATCGATACCTGTCCTGGATAGAGGGGAGTGATATCTTTCCCCTGCATGACAAACATGTTTATGAAGTGGATTAGGATGCTGGGAGCCTGGCTGGAGTCTCGTGCACCGAATGCCAACCACTTGTAGAAAACCATGAAGACCAGGTATCCAAAGAGACAGAGCAGGAAGAGCAGCTCAGGAAGAAATAGCAGGTAGATGTTACATTTTTGGCGAAAGTGCCTGAAGAGAGAGAACAAAGTTTGGGAACCAAGTGCTGGTTATAATGAAAGCACACTTCGGTACATAAACAATAGGTAGATAAACTTAATTTAACTGAGCAGAACCTTTGATTCTAGTTAGAATGTGTAGCCATTAATAGGCTGCAATCTGTTGAAGTTGTAGAGCAAATCGGGCCAATAAACACACCCAAATGCATTTTCGACACGTGACAGTGATGAACATTTCTGCTGTAAGTGCATGAGCAAAGTTTATGTGAGGTTACTGTCAGGGACTCACAAGTGATTGAAGACACTGAGCACAACTCCAAAGCTCATGTGGATGACCCCGATAATAACGGACATCTTCATCTTGTAGGAGTTGAGGAAGGACAGTCGATTCACTGCCATGTTCCATATCTGACGAAGTATCACAAATAATCTCAGTACAATGCTCTGTGATTAAATCAGTTGTACTCTACAGTAGTCTCTGAAGGCATCTACTCACAGGATCGATGCCAAATGGGTATGGGCCACGGAAAACTCCACTAATATTAGGGTCTAAGGTGAGCAGGGCGTTTGTTTGGACTGTCTTATTCCTGTATGGTAAAAAGGTGACGTATCAGTTAGAAACAACTCAAACCATCCTCCCTTAGGGTTTATTTGTACTGATAACTCACGTCCACTGCTGATTTGTGAACATAGCCTTGACGCTCCAGCCAGAGCCAAATATGTTGAGAGACTTAGAGAAACAGTCATTGTAAATCAACCCGGTGTACACGGAGAAAAGCCCCATCATTAGAATGATGTAACGTCCACTGAAAAATGTTGACCATATCTGGAGGCAACAGAAACACAACCATCAGCTCAAACTAATGAACCATAGTTAGACTCTGCATAATAATAGTCATTCCTACCTCATTACTGGAGCGTTTTTTCTTCTGCTTCTTTTCCGTCAGCACCATCCACAAGGCAAAAAGACTCATTACCACCCCATGCCCGAGGTCACCAAACATCACAGCAAACAGAAAAGGGAACGTGATGATGGTGTAAGGAGCTGCCAATTAAAGAAACAGAGTCAGTGTACCGGCTCTGAATGTGTCCAAAGCAATGACACATGTAGTGATCGGTTCTTTATGAGGCGTATTATGAGGTCTTACCTGGGCTTACCTCACGGTAGTCCCCCACCCCATAGGCCTCCACAATGCTCTGAAAGCCAGATGTGAACTTGTTGGTTCTTAACAGGGTAGGTGGAGTGTCAGTGCTCGGGATGCGGTTCACAAAGGAGGGTACAGTGGCATCACCTTTTCTCTAAAAATAAAAGACATACACTCACTGGCCACTTTATTAGGTCCACCTGTAAATCCAATGCAATCCAATACAGCATCTCTACCATGATTTCTTTTACAAGAGTCATACTGCAGTATATATTCACACGTGTTCATGTATCTAGGATGGCCAGAACATAACGAGGTACTGTCAACATCTCCTGTGGTCCAGACTCACTCTGCAGGTCTGGCAGCGGTGCAGAAATTTCAGTGCACAGTTTCCTGAGCAATACTGTAAAGGTAAGTGCAACGAAGAGCGTGGCTGGACTGGGAAGAGTGGACTGACTTTGAGTCTCACGCTATCTTAAGTTGCATAAGTAGCTTTAAAGGATCTGAGCTCCTTCCTGGCACTTTACTTCATATTCTGTTTCATGTAAAATATTCATGAGTGATTCTCTGATCAGAGAGAAGGTTTTTGTAGTGTGCTCTGGGTGGGAGGTTTCATCTGACAGCAACCAAACAAGCAGACTGAAGCTGTGCAGCGAGAAACAACAAGACACAGGAGAGGGAGTCGTTGAAAATCAAGGGAGCAAATGCCCTATGAAAACAGTTTTCTTATCACTATCCCTACATTTAATAACATTAGTAGGATTCAACAGCATAGGAAGATGTGAAAGTAAGGAAACTGAGTGATGGCATTATAATTAATATCGCAATCACTGAGCCCAATTGTAATGCAAGAAAAAACTGATCTCTGTCTTGTCATCAGAAGTAAATAATCACCATACTCACTGCATTTTACATAACTGTACTTACTGAGCCCTCTTCTAGTGCTCCTCGCAGGTTTGCCAGGTCACTGACGGGACACCACACCTCAGCGATCAGACACTTGTTGGTGACATCAAAGCTGCAGAGGTTGAGGATATAATATATAGCCTTCATCTTTTTCACCTGCACAACCCACTTGTAAGCTGACTCTGAGGCCTTCTGCAGGACCTGCCTCAAGTAGTCCTCAGTGCGGTGAAGCACCTGCAGAAAACAGCGGTGAAAACCCGAGCGTGTGATCCTGTCTGAGCCACAAGCTTTAATGTTACCGTATTATTCTTACATTGTTTAGGTCTTGGATGCGTGTTCTTAAACTGTCCAAAACATCTGCCCTTTCCTCATCATTCTCAGGGTGAGGATAGAGATGGCAGTGGTAACTGGAACATCAAAGACAGATGCTTTTAATGAAGGATAATACTTATATGATCATATATTCTCCTTCATCAGCGTTAATCATGCATCATATTATTCTTACCAATCACAAATCTTTTGAACTTTCTGTCCAATCTGCTCTCCCCAGAAAGAGATGAGAAACACAACACTTTTGCTTATCTCACCCTGAAACAACACAGGTTATTAATACATACACCTTACAAAAAAAGCACAGAAGCGGCAGGACGAATGCTACAATCATGAAATACGCAGTTCCACTCACAGTGTCAAGATCGGCAAGGTGTTCATCCACTTCTGCGTAGCTGAGGATGGTGTAACCCTTACACACTCGCCACAACATGCGCTCAAAGGCCTCAACCTTTACCCGCTGGATAAGACCTGAAACAAACCTATAACCAGAAGAGATCAGATGAGATTTATAGTTTCATAACAGTGGCACCATATACACGTATAAGTGATAGATACAGCAGCTCACCCCAGTTTGGCTCCAAGTCTTTGCATACCAGTGCATCCTGTGACGGAGTCTGTCTCCATAGTGGGGAATTCTTCATACTGAGGACCAAGAGCTTCATGCTAATTATAAAAAGGAACATGTTTCATTCATGACAGACTACAGTAACTGTTCCTTACATGGTACTGCACCCGCTACACTGTTGAAATGCCATGTTTACTCTCACAAACCCCTGTGTAGCAGAGAGAGTTTCCTGCTCCTCGCTGTATGTTTTTCCAACACAGCAGCCTGGATGAGTCAAGTACAGCTTGTAATGGCTGTATTGTGACCCTGTCGTTAATTAAAAACAGCTCTTGTTCCTCGTCACCCGGGCGAACAAAAAGACATCAGCGACAGGAGAACAAGATGTTGCTGGCAAGGTGACACGACGACGGTGAGATGCAAACAGAGTGGGACTGGAGAAGGCATTTTATGACAGAAGGTTGGCGAGTATGATAAATAAGCAGCTGGTCAGAAACACACTTACTCTGGAGCGGCTGTGTATGAACGTTCGGGTAATCTTGAGCATGTGCGTGTACTCGGTGAGTTCCAGGAGGTTCCTCTGCAGCTTTTCTTTGTTCCTCGCCACCTCACTGAGCTCCATCTCCAGCCTCTGTAGCTGCTCCTGAACATCACATTTAACACCAGCTTAAGTCTGAATTCAGCAGTGAAACGAGAGCTTCCTTTAACTCACGCCTCCGCGAATCAACAATACACGAGACTGACGAGTCAATGCTTGGTAAAAGTCTAAACTCAATGAAGAGCTGAAACAAGATGTTACTGTATATACACGATACAGTCAGACAGTATGGAATGAAATGATTTCTCAGTCAGCAGCATGATTAAAATCAGGACACTAGTTCATGTAAACATATATGTAATGACAGTAAAATGAGGTCAATGTGACACTTGCCATGATCTCCAGGACTTGTCTGGGGGGAGGAGCAAGTGGACTCTCATCCTCCTCTGGAATGGCTATGTTAGACTTTTGGATCTCCCTCAGGAGGTAGCCTGCCAACAGACGAATGCTTGATAGTGATTACCAGTAAAGGAAAGCTGTGAAATCAGTCTCTCTGATGGAGCTGTTTTCTTACTATCTGCATGATTAACTGTGCAGGTGCATACTCCTGCTACATGCACATGAACCACCTCAGGTGCTCTGCTCTCTTACCCAGGATTCTCTCCATCTCCTCACATCTCTTGATTTCGCTGACAAAGCGCCTCTGGAATGAGCTGACACTCGGGTTAAGCTGAAACCAGAGGAGCAATACAGATCAGGAGGATGCAGGTTACTGCATTAGTCGCCCATGCATACATAACAACAAGGTTCATTGTGGCATTCTGAAGTAATGTAATTTGCATGTCAATTTAAACAATTAATTTACATCCTTATCTCCCTATGCCACGTGCACTGTGGAGCACTTACATGTTGTTACTATATGTTTTAAAGTTTCCTTAGAAAAAATCTAAAATGTCATACAGGACAAATATGTGAAGCTGCACCGTTAATCCCCTAAACATACATCCTACATAACCAGAAACAACTTCAGATGTCACACGTGTTGGCACAATGTCCTTTGAACCGATGGTAGAGTCTTTGTGCATCATCAGTCTCACTACTTACATCTCGAAACTCGACCAGCCCCAGCTCTCCGAGCTCACTTATGCAGTCATATTCAGAGCCGGACTGCAGGAACAACTGCGCCAAGCACATCTCCTCGCTCCGAAACACCATCTTTATGTGCCAGACACTCGGATCTCCTCCGCCGCCTGAAAACCTGTCCGTAGCCTATAAACCCGCACAACGAGCCGTTTACTGCGAACAAAAACAGGACATCACACAGTCCACCGAGCCACTGCGTGGCTGTAAACCCCTTAACCAATTAACTCCCCCCTGAGGATTAATTATTATCCATCGATAATGACGATTTTCAGAAGGGAAACTATCCTCATTCCGCACTGGTTCGCTTTCCTCACAGCTGCCTGGTATCTACAGGATAAACAACATAAAACCGAGGCAAAAACCTCCCTAATGCACCTTTTGCCATCGAGCGACCACGGAGAAAGGCGTCATCCCGTCGGCTCTTTACCTTGAACACCTGTCATTACAGCGCAAAAAACACGGCGACGACGCAGCGCACAAACCAGCAACAGGCAAATTGGAGCATTAATCCACAACCAAGCAAGGAGGCAAACGTGGAGAATGACAGAAAAAAGCTACAGTCAGAAATAGTCTACGGCCTTTATTCGCGCTACGTCGCCCGGCAATTGACACAGATTGCGTCTCCGGGTTGCCAGATACGGTTCCATCCTCTGAAATAATCCTTGTTTTGGAGAATGAGATCCGTCAGGCTACAGCAGTGGACCGCTCCACATTAGGCAGTTAACACGTAGATAAAAACAAACTATACAGGCAACTGTATCGGTATCGTTAATGCATATTGGTCTGCATTAACGTGCAGATTGTAAGAGGTGTGGAGTTGCTCTGCTCTCGACTCATGCCTGAATTTCTTCTATTAAGCAGTTATTTTTGCAGCTTAAACAAAAGAGACACTCTGGTCCTACTATAAAAGTGTTTACGCTGTGTTGGCAAACCTGCCCTATCACTCATTATTGTTTTGTTGTGATGAAAGGTCGAACATTTGAGAAAATTGAAAACATATTTGGAATAAAAAAAAAGAAGTACAAATTTGAGCTGTTATCAAGTCGATTCACCCCTTTGTCTCGCTTGAAGTTATGCTGATAATCGGCGTGTCTCTTAAAAAGGGGGTTTATCTGCGAACCTGGCAACCAGCGCGTCTTCTATTGTGTTCCATCACTGAAAGCGGACCGACAGTCTGCTTCTCTTTGTGTGCGAAGCTCTTCACTGGTGGTGTTTTTGGTTTTACAACGATTTTCCTTTGTGCTAAATTGTCTGTTTTAATAAACATCAGAATCACAAGTACAAGCATCTTTTGGATATTGGTACTTTCCTTTGTGCCCTAAAAGTGGGCCTGAACCAAAATTCAACACACATCCCACAGAGCTTTCTAAATATGGATGAAGTTTATTTTTCGAAGGTATTATACAAAGCACACTTTGGGTGACGTCTGTGCTGTTATGCTCTTTAATTATACACTAACATTTCAAAAAATTGGATCAGACTGAAGACAGCTTCAAATATTCACAATACTGGAAGCACTCAAACCACGTACCTTAAGACCGCAGGCTAATTACTTGGAAATCACCAATACTATCACATCTATAGAAAAATTATTTTTAAATTAAATTTGGTAAATCTGACCATTTGTTTTTAGATACACTCATTTCTTGAAAAGCTCACAACTGAATCCCTATTATGGGGTTTATGTCCTCAGACTCTGTGACAGCCTGTTGAGCTCCTGTGACAGAGCTTTGACTGTATCCAGAATCTTCTGCTTGTCCTTCTCCTCTAACCGAGTTTCACACCTCTGAGCAAATTTATCAGGATGCCAGAGAATTTGCTGTTTCCGGAGCACCTTACGAAACACCTGCACATCACTTCGGTCCACACCATGCAGCATCACGTCCACCATCTCCTGCACTGTACCACGTGGACTTGGCCAGGGGATGTCACTGTAGCTCAGCTTGGTGCTGCTGGATGAAGAGCCACCATAAAAAGTAGCTGCACACCTCTCATCATATCGCCTCTTTTTGCCCTGCCGAGTCTCTTCTTCTTTACGTGCTGCACGAGCCAAATACTCTTCATGTTCCCTCTGCAGCCTTTCATGCAGCTCCTTACGACTTCGCTCTTCTTGCTCTCTTTCCTCTTTATTCTTTTTCTTTTTCAACCCAGAGCCCGACGCTGCCAGTCTCTGAGCTTCAGCATGCTTTTTATCAAAATACTCTTTCCTAATACGATCGGCCCAGTCGCCAAAGTCTTCCTCGTCATCATCAACAGGAAGAAAATCATCAGCTGTGAAATACAGACAGAGGCGTTATTATTAAGCAGAGAAAGTCTAAGTTAGGTTCTGAATTAAGAAATAAATTAATAATTTACCATCATAAGCTCCAAAAGTTTCAAAGAATTCATCCTCGCATTCACCAAACAGCTTCTCCAGCCACTCCTTCTCTTGGTTTGTTTCACGAGGACGATCCATGTTTTGTCCAGTCTGTGAAAAATGAAAAAAATGATCTCTGAACATAATCCAGCTCAAGCTGCAGATGCATTATTTAGATGGCAAAAAGATAATATTATATGAAAGGTGGAAGTAGTTTTTTAATGTAGAATTTGAACCATCCTGTCATTCCAGCATCTTTGATTAAAGGATTTACTAAGTTTCAGTTTTATATAACTGTGAAGTAATAACACTAGTTCTGGATTGTTTATTGGACAAATATTATTTATAAATTAATAAAAAAAACTGCAATTGGCAGATTAATATATAATAATAATAACCATTAGTTGTGTGTTTCAGTGTGTGTATTTGTGCATGTTTCCTGTAATCCTGTTAAACTTACATATATTATATCTTATTCAACAGTGGTCTAACATCAATTTCTAACATATAGTATTTTTGCACTTCTTATTACTTAGTGGTTGTAAACACACAAACACTAATTTCTGGGATAAGCTAAGAATAATGAGATAGTTTTATTTACTGATAATTACACAGACAAATCGATTATCTTAACATCATATATGTCATAAAAGACAAACCCTGTAAAGTAAATGCATTTGGATCTATGAGGGTTGGTCTGACAGTGTCATGTCTCCATAGCGACTGTTGGTTGATAAAAGAGCTTAAAATCAATGTTTTACCTCCCTGTGTTTCATCCAGTTCAGCAGGTCCTGGGGTGTCACTCCAGCGGTGTTGGGGACATTCAAAGCCTCTGGACAGCTCTTTTTTAGAGGCACAACCAGGTCGTCATACGCTGGAAACATAAAGTCAAAGGCAAAGTTAAAACCCACTGCCTGTTTACTTGTATGAGCTTATCTCCATCTTATCTTCACCTGTCTTTCCGCGTTTAAGGGCCTTGTTGGCTGCTACATGTAGCACCGTGTCTCCTTTACGATCCCTCTGGAGAACATCTGCTCCGTGTTTCAACAGCAGACGCAGCACGGCGTCGTCCCCCAGGCAGCAGGCCAGGTGCAGCGGGCTCCTCTGCCTCCTGCCCTGGGAGAAGTTAACGTCCAGCTCCCGGTGTTTCCGCAGGTACGACTTCAGCCTCAGCACGCTGCCCTCTTCCACGTACTTCCACACCCGTTTCTGTTTGTGAGACAACATACTATCTAAAACCAAGCAGATTGCAGCCCTAACTACGTTAGCTTTATTTGTGTTTATGAGTTTATTGCGTTAGCTTTTAAGGCACTTAGCATCATGCTAAGAGGCCTCCCTCGACCGTCCTCCAAATAATTCCGATGGTAGCTAAAGCTCGGACACCAAAGTTCCGGGACAGGACTGTTCCGGTGTTGTCGCTAGGTGTCAGTATTGATTCGTTTCTGAACAGGACATTATTTGATAACTTTGTCATGTTCATTGTCAGTATCCCTTTATGTGTAACTTGTATTCCTTTCTAATCTTAATAAAATATGACTCTTTACACCCCAGCCTCTTTTCTGCATGCCTCCTGCCAAAGAGGTCTTTGATTTTCCATCTCAATGGAATAACCATCAAAGTGGGATGCAGAAAGTGGCAGGATCAAATCCCAGCCCAGACCCTATACCAGGTGTGTCCTTGAGCAAGGCACTCAGTGTTAGCTTCTTGTAAGTCGCTTTGGATAAAGCAAATAAAGCAAAGTAAAGTAGTGCGCACAATTAATCTTGTTTGTGTGGGAACAGTGGGTTGTTGATTAATACAGAATACTTACAGAATAATATAATAATATATTCTGCAGACTAAATGTTGTAAGATGAATGATTCAGTTTAGACTTCATAATCTAATTTAATAAATGAAAACTGTTTGTGTTGCTGGTGCTGTTCTTATGTAACCTCACGCCCTCCACTGTGCTCATCTGTGCAGCTATCTATACCTGTAGTGCCTAAATCATTGCAGCTGAGCCTCTGAACTGGCTCAGTCCTGCTGCAGATGACAGGGCATCCATTAAGGCCTGAGGGAGGGAAGGATGCACAAAGGAGAGGATAGAGGAGGGAATGAAGGGACACTTTGTGCCCTGTAAAGAGGAGGATCTACTCTCATCTAGTCTCACACAACCCCAGATCCGGAGTCACCCACATCTTGGACACTTCCGCTCCCTTTTGCTGCGGAAACGACGTGTCTCCACTAAATGATGGCCGTCTTGTGTGAACCCCTTTGATATGTCTGCCATCTCATTAAAAACAGAGAAAAGGTGAGAGCAGGCTGTTAAAGAGAGAGGGACACATGATTTGGCACCTCAGGTGTTTAAGTTGCATAGCTGCTGGTAAATAGTATGTTTTCACCTTTATTGCCTTAAGTGCACTAAGTTTTATTCGCCCCACAGTCTTTTAGAGTGTCACCTTTTACCTACCCAGTGCTGAAGAAGAAACTAACACTTGTCTCTGAAGTGGAGCATACATTTCTTGCAGAGCGTCATGAAGAGAGGTTCATCTGAAAGGCAGGATATCCCCGATCAGGAACCTCTACCTTGCCCAGCCTCCCTTTGACTTTCCTGCTTGGCCTACTGACTTTTATCCTGTCTGTGATGGCTGCCATCCTCTTGGGACAGACTAAGTGGGACTGCTGCAGGAATGGGGGGAAGGAAACTGAGGGTCCTCCAAGACGTTCCAGAGGTCATCATCTCATCTTAGCACATTATGGTCAGAGAAGGCCCAAGGTCCGGTCTGCACCGTCCATTGTTTGGACAGAGGAGAAATTTGCGCACACTTCCTCTGTCTATTTTCTGCTTGACCTGGTTTATTGGGTTCTGATTTATGACAAGTGAACAACTGGTTGTAGGTGTGGCTGTAAATCTGATTTAAAACAATACAAAGGGACCAGCTTTTTGTCACCCATTCATATGAAAATGAAAGAGTTCGTCTGGACACACCTATAGAAACTCCTGCCCTTAGTATCAGTTTATTTACATTGCTAGGTAAACAAACATTATGCAGTCTAGTGAAGAGCAAGCGTTGTTTCACCGTTTGTGTTGTGATGTGTAGCTAGATAACCTCCCAAAGCAGAGAAAGTAACTTAACACCAGTCATAGCTGGTTTGAAAAAACTGAAACTCAGTCAACAGCATTTATTTATTTTATTTATATTCTGAACTATTTACAGTTGAAAATACACTTCTTTAGTATGCATACTGTACTGTTACATTTCACAACTGGACAAAAACTTAGTAGCAACTTTTGCAGAAACAAAGTCTAATTAAGAATGAGCACTTTTAATATTTATTTTACATCATTTAGTTCAGTGTAAAGTAGATTTGTGTTTGAAGTTATTTAAAACCCTCTGTTAACTGTAGAGTCTAAAACAAACCATTGTGTCTCAGATCACACACACACACACACACACACACACACACACACACACACACACACACACAGCTACTGTAACGCAGCAACAGAACATTAAAATACTGAATTAAGCAAAATTAAATGATAATGTATGTTTGACGTTTGTTCTAGAGCTGTTCTAGTTGAGTTATTTATTTGGAGGAAAGAATGAAGACTATTTATAATGATAGGAATCCCTGAGGCAAACTTGCTGCTTCGTGTGGACACACTTGATTTTCACAGTCTATCATTACGGGGGAGGAGAAAAAAATGTCTGACACAGACACCTCAAAACACAAAGCTTTAAGATGGATAAACAATTTTATTTACTTTGGCAAGAAATTTTGTGCCATGAAATTGTTAGAGCCCAGGAGGTGCCATGGAAGAGAAAACAACATAGGTAGGCGCATGGGCTACTAAATCGAGAGCATGTGTTACTAAAGTAATAAAGTCCTCAGTCCTCAGTCCTCATGCAATTCAGGATATGGTTTATTCCAGTGAGCAGGAACAGTTCACTTGTACACTATAATGATTGTGTGGCTATTTGAGCAGCCAGAGAGGAACACATGGGGCTTTAGAGCCTTCATTTAGTAATCCATGCTCTCAATTTAGTATTTTATGAGCACCGGTTTTCTTTTTTCTTCTACACTCTATGTTTTTTTTGTACTTTTCCCTCAGAAAACTTGAAAAGCCATGACAATAGTCTTTCCAGATTCTCTCTCACAGCAGGCTTTGATACTGACAGTTGGAACATGATGTGACAAATCATCTTGTAACAATAAGAATCGTAGGAATATTAAAACGTAGTGTTTGCTGTTTCACTGACAAAACATGTTGCAGTACAGACTCTTGAGTGAATAGATTCTAGCACAATGCTTGTATCAGTGACTGTACTAGACAAACATTTTTTATAGTAAATTCAGGTATCTGCTAAGATTTAGTTTGCACATGGGCTTTTAGATCCTGGCTCCAGTCACACTCAGGGACGCTGATGCCACTTTGTCCACATACATCCGAAATGTTCTGTGATTGTAACTGGTTTAGACTAAGTCATTCTCCATCACAGGTTCTACACATAGACAGATACTGGACCACTACTACAAATCAGTGTCCAAGGATTAGTCCAATCCCTGTGTGTCCCTGCTGTTGCTGATTATATCCCCTAAAAAGCTCATTATAGTCAGAATTTGTTAATCTCTGAATTCTAATTTAAAAGATCAACGACCTCTTGTAATGTTTGTTCGATAAAATAATAGAAATTTTACCATCACACATAAACAGACTAATATACATAGAGATGATATGTAGAGTAAAATGTTCTTTTTAGAGGCATTTTGGATATATTAGTACAGCAGAATTCAGAAGTTGTGGTAATTAACACGTAAAGAACTTTAGCATCTCTGGGAGAAAGCCAAATGTTCTGTGGCTGATCCAGTGTAGAAACGTTTGTACTTGCGGATTGTTTGTGCGTGTAAATTGTACAAGGAGAAGAAACAAACATAGTGGAGAAGAAAAACAGTAGAACATGCATTTCCTGCAGACATATACTTTGATTTCGGCCCTGCAAAAGACAATGGGAGGGAGACTGCCTCCCCTCAGCAGTGCACCAACAGGAAATAGCACATTCACTTGATAGGAGAAAATACATTCCAGCAAGACTTAACAAGCTATCACAAGTAACAGAGTGACTCCACAGAGAAAACTTTCAGAGCACCATTTTATTACAAATCATAAACATGAATTGAAAAAATTAATACATATTCACAAAATGCTGTCATGTATTTGTCAGAAACTAATTTATTGTCATTCTGATACTCATCAATCACATGCAAACTCAGTCCTTCACATACAGACACCCACACACAACGGAAGACTGTCAAAGCAGTCACTTTTTAATTGGGCCCTTCACCAGCCAGAAAACATTTGTCAGCTGCCATCTGTCCGTCTGTCTGGGACTCCCACCCCCACACGCTACCCCCGGCTCTCCTTACAGCACTCTTATCAGACTCCGACACCTCTCATCGACTGGCACGACCTTTCTACTCACACACGTGCAGATCTACAGACAGACGTAACACTGCTGGCTTGTGTTGTAGATACTACAGATTGAGCTGAAGAGCAGGGCTGTTCAGACGATATCACACCTCAAGTGCTTACAAATGAAAACAAGAACGGCAGGGGCGAATGCATGAGCAGTACGCGTCACTTGAGAACGTGATATCAAGAGTTCAAAGTTCTTTACATGAAATCCACTGGAGAACCAAGAGAAACACATAAGCATGTTGTCCCTGTGAAGGCATAAAAATAGTCTATTTTCTTTGCTTGGGTCCTTGTATTACGTAGTTCAGTTTTGATCCCCTGCTACTGGAAGTGAGGCTGGAGTGTGGTCAGACCCCAAAACCACAAGGTAAAAAGTATTCAGCAGTCCAAAGAGTCAGAGGGGAGCAAAGCTATTACCATGCAACTGGCCCCAGAGGATCAGCAAAGAAGCACTCAGTGCTGTAAAGTTTGGATTTACCTGCATTGCACTGCATTGTTCAAACCTTCCCCAGCATGCCTCTGGGCCCTCAGCTGTCGTCACACCTTTGTGGCCAGAGACTGGGCCTCTGTCTTCTGAGAGGACTGGGAACTGGCAGGGCTGGCATGCAAGGACTTCTTCAGGTTCAGTAGGCACAGACACTGGGATCTGAAGCGCAGGTCGAAGAAGGCGTAAAGGAAGGGGTTGAGGCAGCTGTTGACATAGGCCAGGCAGGTAGCGTAGGGGTGAGCCAGCAGCAGGAAGCGCAGGAAGTCACAGGTGGTGGGAAACAGGTCCAGGTATGAAAGGGCATCAACACTCTTGAGTATGTGGAACGGCATCCAACAGGCTGCGAACACCACTACCAGAGTGGTGATGATCTTCAGCAGCCTTCTCTTGCGTTGGTCCTCTTTGCGCAGAGTGTTAAAGTGTCGGGTGACAGTGCTGCCAATGAAGCAATAGAACACCATCATTGCCAGGAATGGTAGAAGAAACCCCAGAGCTGATGAGGAGATGCTGAGACCAGCAATCCACAGGTTCTCCTCCCCATCTTTGGTTGTTACCAGGCTAAAGTCCATTGCGCAGGATGTGCGGTTGATGGTTTCATCATATTTGGTGGTGCGGAATATCAGCGTTGGAGCAGCCAGGAGACCAGACAGCAGCCAGATGGCTGTCAAGGAGCCTCTAATGTGGCCACGGGTTCGCATCTGGGTGCTGGACAACGAGTGCACAATGGCAAGGTACCGATCAAAGCTCATACAGGTGAGACAGAAGACGCTGGCATACATGTTGAGCAGGACCACATAGCTGCTGATCTTACACAGAGCCACTCCAAAGGGCCAGTGGTACCCCATGGCTGTGTACACAGCCCACAGAGGCAGAGTGACCACGAAGGTGAGGTCAGCCAGAGCCAGGTTGCCGATGTAGATGTCCGCCGCTCGCCGCTTTCCCTGAACTCTCCACACAGTGAAGATGACCACTCCATTTCCTGAAAGGCCGAGGATGAAGATGATCATGTAGAGCACCGGGATGACAGAGTACGACGGGCTCCACTCGCTGTAGTCACACATGGTGGAGTTTTCCATCTCCATCTCATAGTCTCCGTATTCATAGCCATTAGAACCCTTAGTTGGTTCCATCTCTGTTTTCTTTTTCGTCTTCTTATTCCCTTTCACGAGAAGGAAAATGTCTGTTGGGCGTAGATAGATCAACACCACTTGGCAGCACTCTGAAGTCTCTTGCTACATGTGAAACCTTCCCACCCTTATATACCCCCACTACTTGTACCCTCCCAGGACACCCCCTCCCCCTCTCCTCCCACTGCCCTCCTCCTCTCCTTTCAGAGGAAGATGCTCTTTAACAGCATACACACCCACTTTTCTTTTCATTCATCTGATTTGTACCTGCACTTGAAAAAATGGAATATATATTGAATTACTAAAACTTAAATAAATGTTATTAGACTTTATATCTAGAGGCAAAATTAAGCTCAGTCCAAAACAAACATCTTTAACTTGCCACAAATGTAATTGCATGCGTTACATTTTTTCCTTTAGGGAAGGAACATTAATTAGACATGTTTGGACAGTAACCTGTGAGTCACACCAAGGCTCAAGGATTCAATTCAAATGTTAAACAAGAGGCACTGCTCTGGTACCAGAGTACTCAGCAACACTATTTACATTTCTATTGTTGTTGTGTTTATGTCTGTACACGCTCCAACATGTAGGGACCACAAATGAAGACAAAATAAACATATTTAGTTTAAATGAACTGCAGGTAAGAGAAACAAACATTTGACCTCAGGCCTGATGACCTTTGACTTTATAGAAATTATACAGTAATATTAAGTACCAAGGAAAATGCTTGAAAATACAACCGAACAATTAGATTTATTATTTAAATACATTACAAATGTGTTTTTACATTAATAAAACTGATTTCAACATTTCCTAAAATATCAAAGCTGAATTTCTGGGAAATGGGCAGAAAATGACACACACTGTATTTTGATAGAGCTTCACAAAATACTTCCTTAAATCATCATTCATAGCTTCTAGGGAAGAGACATAGAATCTAAATGTAAAACTGTGTTCAGCATTAACCGTTTATTATTTTTACCTTTATCGTTAAACAAAAGGGAAACTCCGTAGGAACTGTTTCTCTATTAAATGTTTCTCTTCTTCTTTCTCGTCTTTGGCCCAGATGGGACAGCTCAGTCTTCAGCATGCCCCGTCTCTCAGCAGAGCGGCAGCAGTGGCGCCGGGCCACTAACCTTTAGACACAACTACTGTATCACTCAACAATCTTTTCTTACAAAGATCCCTTCCTCCACTTATCCACCTCTGCCTTCTCCTCTCCTCTTTTAACTCATCTCCTTCTACCGCCGATTATAAGAAGTAGGATTGAGTCTGTTTGTTGTTGCCAATTATTGTGATGAAGTTTTTTGTATTTGATAATCAAACAGATGTGGTTGTGTTTGTGTGCCTCCACCCAAACTCTTGTCTTCTCTTGCTCGGCCTGATTGTCCGTTCAGCTCTTTGTCCATCTGGCTCTCTGCTGCAGGACGTTGGGCAGAACAGGAAAAAAGCAAAATGAAGTGATTCAAGCAAGTTTCCTATCTGTATTCTGCAGGGACTGATGTTTTTAGCTGTGCCCATTGACAGGGATGTGAATATGCAGCTAAATAAAACAGCAGTTTGATGAGTAACCAGTACACGCACTCACGTTTCCCCAAATCCCCTCACGGGAGTTGTGAACAATTTGTGACACAGTGAAGACAGAAAACATTTTTAAGATTTAATGAATTTTTTATTATAACATAACATACTGTCAGTGATTAATTCTACTCACAATGCTTACTTGAGATTCACAAATTCCCAGTGGACTGTGTTTTGGAACTCTTTGCAGAGCATCTATCCATTAACTCAGAATACCAGAAACCCTCCTTCCACAACATCAACAGCTCGTGTTTTTCCTCTTTATTGCCATCCAGTGTCTCAAATTGACTGTTTTTGTTGTCTTTGCTGTCCTCTCATGTGTGGCCTTCAGCTGTAAACCACACACCATGAAGACACCAAGATGCACTAACTACACCGAGGAGTTTCATCCATCCTTCATCCTTGTCCTCCATTTGACTGCCATCCATCAGCGATGAGTCAGCTGCAGACATCCGGCAGATGGAAAAGGATGAGTACTTGCTTCAGAAATGACACAAAAACACACACAGTGCAGTGAGAGACTGTCTGCGTGTCTGCACAAAGTTCTTTTGATCTGTGTGGATTGCATGTTTATGAGCCTGTTTTTGGTGATACTTGCGATGCAGAGAGAGCATAAGGTGTGTGTTCTTGCTGTTTGTGTGTGTGTGAGGGGTTGTTGGGGGTCTGACAGTTGTTTGATGTGCGTGTTAAGCTGTTAGAGACCACATGCATGCCCCCCCCATCCCCTTCGCTGAGACAGCTGGTTCATTGAGACTTTATCTGTGAGCTGATGAGCTCTTGTCAGACTAAAGCTCTTATAAAAATTCATGAAAGCACACACCTCATTTCATAAGACCTGATAACATCTCCACAGCTCCGATGATAAACAGCACCTCAGCAAATACTGAGCTATCAGTTTGAGTTACATTACCAATCATATCAACAGTCTGATCTCAACTTTTAATTACTAAGAGGAGTCAGAGGTAACACCACAAACACAGCAGGGTTGCTTGAACATTTGGGTGTCATTACTGGCTGCTCCACTCCACTATCTTCCCTTTGAGCGGGTCTGATGAGGTGATTGACACCAGCTTATTAGACTCGAAGGTCACCAGGAATGGAGTCTCACTACAAACAAACTACTGTGGCTTCAGTCTGTTTTAACAGGAGGATACAACAAGAATTAAACAAAATGGGACCATGATTGAATTACTGAATGACTCAAAATGACCCAAAACACACTGAAAAGTAACCAAACATAAACACACGACCTACAAAAAAGACAATATGCTGCTGTGGGAGCTTTTACCTCATGATCTGTCCACGGACGTCTCTCTGGACTTTTTGTCTTTTCCAACAGGTTCTTGGCTCTGTGCCTCACAAGCTCATCATAAACATATACTTTGTTTTTTTAAATACATATTCACAGCTACACGGCGCATATAGGAACATGCTTCGTAAGCTCCTTGTACCCTTAGTATCTGTAGTTTTGGTGATTACAGCGTCAGCTGGTTCTGACAAGTGATTTGTTGACCAAACATATTCTATCACAAGCTGTATCCTTAAATTGACATTAGACACAAATCTGCTGAAACAACTCAGCTGGTCCAACAAGATAAAGGAACCGTATGAGTGCTGAATAGGAAAACATAACTGTATTATCTTGTGCTTTTTCTCCTCCTGAAACGAACTATAATTGTCTAGAATATTGGAGGAGTAACTCCAGTACATTAACAGCCCAGCGTAAAAAGAGGAAGCAGTGGTGCAAGGTGCAGTTTCAGTGCTGAGTTTACTTTCTAGATCCCAGTCAACACGTGCGGGAGGTCACAAGACATTTTCATTAACTAATGACTCCCTGCACTGCAGCTCACTGCAGAGGAGCAGTCACTATTTTAAAAAAGGATTTAGCTCATCACAGCTTAAAGGATGTCTAAAATCAGTTTTCTGTTTGTGGGTCAGTGGATTCGGAAGCACTGTTGATATAAATTTTCCTGCTTTCGACATGTTGTTGTCTTCATCTGATATTTGTCATATACAAACGTGAAGTCAGGAGAGGCATGTCCCAAACAGTTTCCATGAAAAGGTAAAAATAGCTCAGACTTACATTGGAGGTCACCAGTGAAAATATAACTATTAGAGAAAGGCGGGGCGCCACCTCGTCTCTTACGCAGGACAGCTAAGAAGAGTTTCAACCAGGAGGAAGAAAAGGGTGTGGTTTGTTTATCATTTATAGAAGCAATGGGATAACACTGCCGCTGCAGGTTATGATGTATGCACCGTGACAATGACTTGTTTCAGTGTTTGTGTTCACTTTGTGTCTGAGACAGGATGGTTACTGAACTACTATTAAAACTGTTACTGGCTATGTAATGCATGAGGTCACACCTATTGAAGACACTGCGTCTTTCATTGCATATGAGTTCATCTATTTAGAGGAATGTGCCATGCTCATTAAGCACAGAAAACACTCAGAGTAAAGATTTTACTCAAACTACGAGTTCTCCAGCATCCCTGCTGTCTAAACACAAAAACAAAAAGCTGCAATAAAACCTGTGCACACATTTCCTCTTCCTGTGCTCCCGGGAGATGAGGATCTTCCTTCTTCTGCGCCCTTTCGCGTAGACGTAAGAATATTGTTCACAAAAATGTGTGAAGCAGTGATGCTTCGGTGAACTGGAGGTTCTGTGCTGTGTGTGAATTGGATTTAGAAAGTGTTGGAGCCTTTTATCCTACACGTGTAACATGAACTGTTTTACAGATTTGTATGCTGGCCGTCTGAACTTCACAGGCTTTTGAAACACAAGCCTGCAGTTTAGCTTCAAGGTTGCACACACACGCACACACACACACACACACACACACACACACACACACACACACGTAGACTGAACACTTTCAGCAACCCTACATGTTCGCACACTAAGTAACACCTATTACTACGCTGGCTGAAATACAATAAGCTATTGTAACCTCAAACCAAAGGTCTTGACGCCCATATGCTTTTGTCATTAGTCTAAATTATAACAGGCTATGAGGTCACTCGCTGATGTGTGTGTTTGTGTTAACACACGGTCCCCTTTCGCTTCTTCAAGTTCGCACAACAACCACGGCAATGTTGTGGGGCAAAGCTGAGTCTGCTAGTATATGGAACCTCATTACATGTTTTGTAATATTACCATATAACTTTTTCAAATCAGAATCACAAATTGATTATACGACAAGTACATACATGAAATTGTATGTGAGTCAAATAGGAACAGCATACAGGTAGAACAGCAGTCTAAGAGTTGCATCAATGTGATCTGGTTGTAGTAATCTGTGGGGCCAGAATAAGTCTCCGTGGGGGAACGTGGACCTAGTCGAGGTCAACAGCTGTAGATTTTAATCCTTATGGAACACAGCCACTTTCCAGAAGGTAGTTTTTGATTTGTTAATGTCCAGTTTAGGAAGAGGTGGCAATATTTTCTGCATGCTTCAAAGTTGCACAGGATCAGTGGTAAAATGCAGCATATCACAGTCTTATCTGAGCAAATGATCTGCAGCAGCACGCTGCTCTTTAGCGCACCACACAGTGAAGGTACAGTGTGGACTCGATGACAGTGTAATAGCGTACCAGCTTCCACTAAATCTTGAAACGCAATAAACTCAGAAAAATGTCTTTTACCATTATTATTTCTAGCAGGGTGGTGGCTTCAAGTATACACAGAAGACGCTAGTTGTAAGTCTATGACAGATCTGGTCACACCTGATAACCAGACAGGATGAGGTATGAAAGCTTATTTTTATGTTAAAGTTATTTTCCTCTTGTAGTATATCTTCTCATGACCAAATAGGAGTTACCCTACACATGATCCCTGTTTGAAAATATTTCAAAAATTATGAGGACGACCTGCAGTTCTTCATTTTGTTGGTCTTTAGACCTGGTTGACTTTTCTGTTTGTGTTATCACTCTACTGCTCACCATCAATATCAGCTTGTCTAAGTCTGGCCCAGGTTTATCAGGGCTTGTGCAGGTCTCTCTGTGCCTCACACACATACACACACACACACGCACTTGTATACACACACTCAACGCACTCACTGCCCCCTCATCAGTGTATCCTCCCCTAGCCCCAGTTTCCTTGCTGAGGGAAGGTGGGGGGTGCTTGATGGACGGGAAGAGAGGAGACAGTGGGGATGTGACACAACAATGACAGGAAGTGACTTCAGATGCGTACAGATTAGTGCAAAACACAGCAGCATCGAGCTAACAAACATCCCCAGTGAAGAGATAAACATGGAAGAAAAACAACATCTTTGCAAGACATGTTGAACACACGGTATCACCACTGCCAAGACAAAATAATACAACATTTGCACACTAAGCAGTGAAATAGACACCTAAAAACTCAGCTGCACAATGATGATGCACAAATTAGCATCAGACTTCCTTTTCATTAAAGGGAGGGTATTCTTAGGGTGTATGATTTACAGGAAAGTTACTGTGTGTTACACAGGGTTAATAATACCACTGGATTCTAGTTAGGCATTTCCCAATGATGTTCTCAATTACTATAATCATGTTAAAACCATAATGATTACACACCATTCAGCAATTGCTACTGGAGTCATTTAAAAAAAATGTATGTAGCATTGTTCAGTGTTTCAAGTATGCTGATACAGTGCAGAGTAAAATTCCTCCAGTCCAACAGTTTGCCGACTATTTAGTAATATTCTGCAGACTGAAAAATGTATTCTAGTTCATTTTATGAAATCAAATTCAATTCAGCACAAAACAAACATCTTAAAACAGACACATTAAAACACAAAATCAAACCCAGGGGTTTTACAAAATAAGCATGTCTGCACACATTAAGTTGAAAGCGTGAACAATGTGTGTAGTAGTAGAAGAGAAGGGCAGTTCAAAAGGTCAGAGGTCACACCAAGGAGAAAACCTGATAGGTATAGATGTTGTATAATTTGTAACTATGAGCCTACAAACTTCTAACGTGCTAAAATCAAGTGGAAAGAGGCCAGAATAATGAGCTGATGTGATCTTTTATGAGCCTATCGGTGGCATTCAGGATCAACATCAAACAGGGAAAACTGACAGGCCAACAGTTTGAAAAAACATCCATGTCAAAGCACAGTTTCTTCAACAGAACAAAAATATTTGAAGGTTACAACATGTAACTTTGGGAAATCAAGGCATTGAAGCATAAGACTCCAATATTAAATATTATAAATATTTTCTTCCTGCCTTTAACAGAATCAATGATGTGTTTTTCTACTTTTATTGCAGAGGATGACTGTCTCAAGGACCTAAAACTGGAACAATAGCTTGGACACTTACCTGAAACACTAAGCAGTTTAAATCAGTCTAACAATGATTCATAAGACATTCAGTAACTATAGGAGACCGGGGGGTTCCCCAACTCAAACCAAACAGATGTGTGTTATCATTTCCTGCTACAAATTACAACAGTGTCAAATAAAAGCTGATGGATCTGAGATCATTAAGGGTACATGTCCAGCTACTGTTAGAACCGTGAAAGGACATGTGCGCTTCCTGCCCACACTGCGCTGAACTGGCATCTGTCTGACCCATGACACCTTCCACTCCGACTCTGCTTCCTGTCACACACGTGCAGCTCTGCCACTTGAACCTTTTTATCAAAGCCTTCGACCTGTAACACGGAAAAAAACCCAAACAGGACCCTCCATGAGGTCACCTCACACACATACCGTTTTTACATTTACTTTACTTTACTCTACTTTACTTTACAGACGCTTTTATCCAAAGCGACTTACAGGGAGCTAGCGCCGGGTTTCTGGCTCAGGGACACACCTGGTAGGGGATGGACTAGGAGTCAGTCGGGATTTGAACAGTGTGTGGCAAAGCAAGGGGAATACCACCTACAATTGTATCTATCAAAATACCAAATGAGCAATATAACCTATTATTAACGCCGCGTTACATACTGTAAAACTTTCTTCACACATACAGACTGCATAAGTTTCAGTTCCAAGCCCCTGACCTCACCCTCTTGTTATTCTCTCTTTGTACCGAGGGCATGATGGGGGATGGCAGGCCAGAGATAAAGGTGTAGACCATCAGTCCTCGTTACCAAAAAGCTTTAGAGGAGCTTTGCAGCTCATGAAGACAGACTATAATCTCCCAGACGCTTCACACATATGGCCTCATGAGATCATCCACCTCTCAGGCTCCTCAGCCCCCCCCCACCCTCTTTAACAGCTTCAGTGTATAAAGAGATCTCAGGTGTGGGATATCTGTTTACCCACACCCTGTGGATAGACTTACTGCATATAAATATAACGTTTTACTTTAAGTAAAACTTAAACATGGAGATTAATTTTCGATATATTTCTGAAAAACTATTCTAGAGAAGCTTCAGTTGACTTTAGCCTGATTTATCACAGAATCGACAATAATGAACAAATGAGGTGCAACAGATGGAGATACATAATGCTGCTGCAGATATTTGATCCATTATAAAACTAGACATTGTTTCTGGCAGTTAAAAGAACAGAACTATTCCGCCGCAGCCGTTTCTCTTCAGGTATGACCAATGAGTTCAACCACCAGTTAGTTTTCACTGAGAGATAGATATTCTGCTTTCTGAATATTCTTAAATATTCTGACCACAAATACATTTCCTAACCCTAAAGCATTGGCACCTATGCAGCTTGCTGTCCATAAGAATCTTCCCAATGGGATTGATAATGTATTAATAAGACAAGAAGGAATGAGGGACCAAAATCCCCAAATAAAGTATAATCCCCCTGTAGTATTTCCATTTGTTGTGATCAAGTTTGAAGGCTGAAGCCCTTTACTATTAGATCAATTGTATAATACATGTTAAGCATAAAAAAACTAATTGTGAGAGAGTGTATCACTACATTCTTGCATTCAACAGAGAGCTACAACAGCTACAAATTCTACTCTGGTCTTTACTAATCGTGTGGTTATGGGGGCAAGTCTGGGTCACATCTCCTGCTGCTCTGCAGATCATCCATAAAGACAGTCTCCCATTACACCCTCACTAGTCTAGGGACTGCTCTACCGCATGTCCCTGTGCACCAGCACAGTAAGAGGCAGACAGGTGGGGGAGTAACGAGGCGCAGGGTGGGGACGGGTGGGTTTGGATTGGCGTGAAGGGTGGAGTTGGGTTGAGAATGGGTGGACAAGCGACCATTGTTTACAGTTAAAGGCACAAAAGAGATGATGAGGGGAGCCAGAAAGTCAAAAATGTGCTAATGACAGGCATCTTCTGACAGAACACACAAAATCACATAAATATAAAAAGTCACGGTGACAGCTGGGAGGAAACTGTAAAGTCTGTCACTCCTAAGACTGTTGATTGTAATGAATTCTGTCTTTCATCTTTGCCACCAATGTATTCTCAACTGACACCCACAAGATTTTAGTGAACAATACTAATGTGATTTGACTCAGCACTGAAATTATATATTATATAAGAGAAATGAATAGTTTAAGGATTTCACAGTTTGTGTATGTTAAAAAGTAGAGGACAGCATTCTTGGCTTTCATGTACTTGACTTGGACTACAGCTGAACCTTGTAGAGGAGGAAGAAGAAGAAGAAGAAGAAGAAGAAGGCCTGTATGCACGCAGAAGCTTTCATTCAGAGACTCAAGGCAAATGGCTGCATGAGATGCTTTGGACGGTGCTGTGGGAATTTGCCCCATTTGAGATGCAAATTCCTCAAAGAGCTGAAAGAGCCGGAGAAACAGGTGCCCTAGGAAGTGTGCTGCTGCGTGGGTGAGTGAGGGTGGGTGTGAAGGCGCTGAATCATAACACAGGGTGCATTCAAATGCTGTGTGTTCAGTCCAATGTGTGTGGCACTTGTTCTCATCTAATTTACTTTAATGTTAGGTAATAAAATAGACATTTTTAATACATTTGCAAAATTTCAACTTTTATTGATTCAAATGTAATTTGGTACAAAAACAAATTAAGAAAACAGATCAGAGTTAAAGTCTTATACACCACGACTGCAGGATAAGCTGCAACTTTACAAGACCTAAATATAAAGAGTGTAACCTGTAACAGCTGAAATGATACTGATTGATATTATTTTCTTTTTTAAGAAGAACTCCGCTGTTCTGCTGTATGTTTTTTTTTTCAACAGATAAAATAATTTTAAAAAAGATTTTAAATCGTAAAAGCTTCAGAAAACACAGTAAACACAGATTCTGTGGAAGACAAAAATTTATCCGTGACAATTTAAGCACTGTAAATTTTCTTAAATCAACACATAACCACAACCACTTCCTATTTTACAAAAATAGACATCAAATAATCTGATCCAAAGTTATACAGGTCATTGCTTACTTTTCTCTACACATATTATTTGGTCATAATCAAAGGTTGACTTTTATTAATTTCTGTTTCCCAAATTTTCTTTTTCTTCATACAAATCATGTAGGGAGACACATTTTTAAAATTGCAGTATTTTGTGTCAATTCATAGTTTAAGCTGACTTCACATTTAGTCTGTAGTTCTTTGTTTTTAATGCTATAAAAAGCTGTTCTGTTGACAAACTCTAATTCGATATTGTAGGATTTCTTGGCCTGTTAAAAAAAACAACCCAAAAAACACCTACCGAGCCTTTAAACTAAAATCATGATTCTTAACTTAAAATACTAAACAAAATCTCTCAATGTTGTCTCTTTCTTTCATACTTAAATTAGACGTCTGTCTAAGCATCCATAAAACCTTCAGCATTAGTGTCTGGGAAGATTCTCAGTCATCCAGGTTAAGTTGTCCAGTCGCCTTGACTCAACTTCCAGACGAAGACGATGTAGTATTCTTCAAAACATTATTTACCAACGTTCTCTAAAATAAATATAACCCCTTGGCTTTCCCAAACTGACAATCAAATACTGTACAGCAATATGATTTAATAAACTGTTTGGAAAACATACATTTTAAAAATTGACATCCTAAATCTTTGGCTTACTGGCACAAGTATCTCTGCACCTTTTTCCTTCATTTCACACAGCTAGTGTCAGTCAACTGTTTCTTACTGTTAAAGCTGAGACATTATCCCAGGACGCCCCCAAGTGTTCGACAACTGCAAAGACAAACTCATGGACGCAGCGTTACAAATAAATGTGTCTGTACGTTAGTGTTTTAACCGAGTCTATCAAAGAAAACTCTAAGCTGGCAACAGTGTAATATAGAAAAGTGGGTTTCCATCCAACTAAATTTTATAGGAACAGGTTTGAAGGATCCCATTCATCCATGACTGTCATGCAAATATTAGGTTGAATCATTGAGATAACAGAACAGCTGGTGGGGACGGTCCTCTCACGTCACTCTTAGCTATTGCTGAAACACATTAGGATTAAAAGAACACCAGACAAACTTCAAACACGTAGCATTTCTACTTGTGAGTGGGTTTGTGTATGTTTTGATTCATCCATTCAATACTTTTACATAACCCAACTTTTCCACCTCACACAACATGTTCAGGATTCTAGTTTTCACATTTCATGTCCACTCAGGATTTTACGCACAAATTGAAAATGCTTATAAAATAAGATAGAAGGAAACCCACTTCAAGTGGAAGACCATAAAGGCAAGGTGCACTAGAAAAGTTCATATCAGTTAAGAAAAAAATCAAAACTTCATTTATAATAAAAGAGAGAATCTACTTTGAAGAAGTAAATAGCAGCTGTAGCTGTTAACAGTTAGTGTCAACATGTTCAGTCGCAGGAAGCTCCTAGCTTCATACTCCCAGAGACACTGGAACAAAGTGCACATGATCACCACCTGCTGTTGCTTCCATGGCATCTACAAATTTAGGAGTTCCAAGTACAGAGAATAGCAACTTATATTGTCAAAGAGGCAGATGAGGTTCTCTATCTACAGCAAGTCCTTGGTTTTCTGATCAACAGCATTTAGCTCTTTTTAAAAATTGAAAGAAAAAAATTTAAGTTGCTTAAATTCTCTAACATTTCCTGAATTCCTGTGACAGTGAAAAAAGTTGCGTAAACTGTCACAACTGTGGGGACAACCGATTGAAAACTGGGCTGTAAAGTTAGAGAGACTTTCAGGAATGACTTCTGGAGTTTCTGTATTGAAACTGTGCCTGCTACAGGTAAGTGTCATGCTCTGCACTGCTCAAACTCTCTTTGGACCCCTGTGTGTTCAATTGGGTGAGGAGAGGAGAAGGGTTAGAGTCAGGAGAATAAGGATTAACCGTCTCATTGTGAGGCAGCATTTTTTTCTTCTGCCTTTCCGCTTTAGGCTTTCTACTTTCTTGCTCATTTTCTGCTTGACCCCCATCTGTCTTAGACGCTAGAGGAAACTCCACAATGATGGTGGGCCTCTGTCTCAGGAACTGCCGGCTGGGTGGCTCTGCAGTCATGATGGCCTTGGCACCGTGCATTCGGGGAGGGGACTTACAGTGTAGATCTCCATGGCTCTCCTTCCACGAACGCAGCTGAATCTGATGCTCCTTCTCAATGTCTTTTTCAGACACTGCTAACTCTATAACCTGAAACACAAGCGTTATACATCATATCACATGGGAGGTAATGGTTATCCATTAAATCTTATTATATTGCTGTTACACAAGTCCAGAAGGGCAAAGTCAAAGAGGGATCCTGCTTTTAGAAGAACGTGCAGTGGGTGATGTGTTAAAACAATAAAATAGGTAACACAATGCGACATACCTCATGCACCAGGAAGCCTTCTTGCATGTACTGTGGCTTAATAGCTCGGAGCACTTCCATTGTTTCATATAGACCTTGGCATGTCTTCAGTTTCTCTTGGGATCCCAAGGTGCATTTGAGAAGCACCAGACCCACTCGGAAAAGGATCTTCACTCCTGGAAACAGGATCATACGAGACAACAAGCTAGAGCAGCAGTTTTCACTCACACTGAAAGAGAGGGGTCATCCGAGCGCTCCACATAACTAATGAGTCGCTTCTAAATCATGACAGTTTCACGGTATTAAATACTGGTTTTTATTTTTACATTATTATTTTTTAGGAGACTAACTATTAACAAAATAGGACATAAGTTAAAGTGAGTTATTAATATTTGTGAGTGCGTTGTCTCACCATCACAAAGAAACATGTCCCAAACACGCAGCACTGACGCCCATGGCAGAGTCCGGGAGAAGGCACACATGAACCACTCTGTCATGTACAGGATGGGCTCAAGTTTGTGCTTCTTCAGGTGACGGTGGGCAACAGGAGACACGCGCCGCAGCAGAGCATAAAGGATCAGCCCATCCAGCTGGATTGCCTCCTGTGGAGACAAAATGGAAAACAGATAATCTGATTGACTGATTATCTCTTATTCCAGCCTGGTCCACCTTTTGTCATTCTGTCATTAGCATATCACTGTAAAGCTAGAGATTCACTGGTCTGAGAGAATAAACGCCACAGCAAATCAATTATGTTTACTGACATCAAACTTCATCAATGTGTGCAAAAATCTTAGACAATATAATTTCCAGGAAATATGCAATAATGCAAAGATTTACTGCTCTGAGGCCATATGTTTACTCACTGTCTACATGTAATGTGACAGAGAATAACAGATAGTAAAAACTGACAGGTTGAAGACTGTGAATGTTTAACCTGTACTCTGATGTTCCCAACCTCGTCTTATGATTTTAAAAGCCTTGTGCCAAATGACTGACTGTGAGCCTGTCTGGATCCTTACCAAACCTGTGCTGTAGTATCCAGGAAGGTACTTTTCACAAATCTGAACAAGAACCCAGAATGCATCCTAGACAAAGAAAAAACAGACATTTATTTAAATACCAACAGATAAAAATACAATACATGACAGATCAACAGAGATATTTTAATTTAGGATTTATGACTTTAGGGTTTGTTTTTTACCTCAGCTGGCATATGCATCAGGAGTACAGCAGCGATGGGAGCCTGGGCCTGACAATAACCCTCTTCAGGGCGGTGCAGAGTATAAGCCTTCAGTACGCGGAACAGGTCCTGCTGTCTACATGTACGAATGCCCATCAAATATTATTTTTTTTACACAACCACAGTCATCATAAAAGGCCTACATATAGTGAAACCTACCCATGACCTCCTCTGGCTGCAAACATTTCATGGAACGGGAACTGTCGATGGAGGTCCCTCTCAATAATATCTACCCAGTTGGGATCTCCTGGATGACTGTCAAGTTCCTAAAAGTGCACATACTTTTCCTTTTTATTTTATGACAACAACTTTGGAACTAAAAAACTAGAAATGACATTATGCCTTATAGACATATCGGCCTGTTTAATTAACAGTTTGAGTGGAAAACTGTTTGGTCTGAAAAATGTTTTTATAAGTCAATGAACTTGATGACAGCAGGCATCACATATACAACTGACCTGGAACTTGCCCTGGTTTTGCTCTCTTTTCACTTTGCCCCCAGTGAGGTAGAGCCAGGCGCGGCCACGCAGTGATGGCGGGATCCCCTTCTGACAGCGCTCCTTTACCTGTTATTTAACACATGCACAGTTACTCAAACATCTGGAAACAGCAGGACTGTGAAGACTAGTGCATTGTACAACATCCTGAAGCTGTGACAACAAAACAGCCCAGTACACACTAGAGTAATGCTAATGCTCATTGATGGTTTCTGAACATAAAACATGATGCTCAGAGAGGAATGAAACCATATGTTATGTACTGCTAAAACATTGCAGACCTTTTTGTGTTTTTTTGCCATCCATTTGTCCCAGCTGTTGAGCATATCGAGCCATTTTGCCTCCCGCTCCCTCAGCACCTCAGTAGGAATTTCTTTAGAACTGTGGACACAGAAGTAAATGTTTTTATAACAACAGCTACTAACTTGACTGAACACTTATCTCTACTTCTGACAGGGAAATGCTGTGGACAGGGGAAGAGGGACAGTGACTGCTCCTCATCCATACAGGAAAGCCATCAAAACAGTGGAATACTTGCCGTCGCCAGCGGAGTACAAGGAAAACAGGAAGTTGTGGGAGAAGTTTCCCTTACTTCAGTTACCTACAACCTCCGACACAAAACATATTACACACATACTTCACTAGATTCCTGAAAGATTAGAGTCCCAATGAAAACTACTGCTGCAATACTGTCGTACACACACTGTCCTATTCTGATCTAATAAACACATGCTTGGCAAACTAATTTATATAGCTGACTGACAGGGTTTTGTATTGAATAGCTAAAGAAATATTGCAAGTTATCAGTAAGTTATAATAATTAACTATGTTGACAGATTTCCCTATAAATAAATCTGTTAATCTTCACATAACTCATTGGATTCATCTTGTAGACCTGTTGGGGGATTACAGCAACCAGAATGCCAGCCTGAACCACTGGCCTAGAGTGTAAAACAGCAACACTTTTAGGTCAGAAAACCTGACAGAAGTAGAGAAAATCTGAGGAAATCGATGGTCCAGAATAAGAATAAGTTTATTACCAGTAAATCTATCTATACTATTCTATGGATGTACAATAAATACTATCCACCACAGATGTACGGTGTCTCTCTGGTATAGAGAAACTTAAACAAGAAAGACCAAGGACTACTAACTAGTACTGATTTTCAAAGAATGACTGCACAGTGGTGGTTTGGGACAGGTCTAGGCTCACTAATTAATTCATGATACCAGAAAGAAGAAAACAATGATATTCTGCTATGAATGTAATAATATTGGCCAGTCCTTATTTTTCTCTCTGTGCAGATCCTCGTCATTCGGGTTATGGTTCTCCCAAAGGATCAAAAGTTCTACTATGTGGCAGCTGGACTCGCCTGAAGATATGTGCATCTTTAACATCTCATCTGAAAGGATTTTTCAGTTCTGTGTTTTGTAAATCAACATTAGGAGGTGACATTATCTAACCTTAACCAAGGTCAAGAGGTCAGAAGATGTAGATAACTTTGAGCGGTCATACACTAGATAATAAACAATGCTCCAGGTGATAAAAACAACAACTGTGAATAATTGCCCAACTATTTACAGTCAGTTAAATATTCTTTTTTCAATTATAAAAAACAAATGACTGTTTGATGAGTTCAGCAACGAAGAAGCGGGTTTCTTGACTGCCTGTGTTGCTATGTGGCTGAATGACCGTCAGGCAAACAGCAGCTAGATCTCTATCACCTTTACTGGTTTAACCTGTATGTACCGGAGTGCAAGAAAATACCACAACTATGCGGTAGTCTGTGCAAACATTACACATTTGTGTTTCATATATTTTATGAACACGTAGCGACTTACGACTCTCCGGAGTACTGCTGAGCCCCGCTGCTGAAGCCGTACTTGTCCACCGGTTTCTCTTCTGTGATGCCGTTGATCTCAGAGTCTGATACAAACGAGTTGCCTTTGCCATTATCTGTCAACTTGTCCGTGCTGCCCAACAAATCAAGTCCATTTCCATTCGGTTCGGTTTTTGCCATTTAATCAACATTTACGTTATCCTAAGCAGAAGCTGCCAGTCTACAGAGTTTTCACAAAACTTCCGACCAGTCTTGAAAGCCTGGCTAACCGTTTTAAACCATCCATGAAGACGCCTGCTATTAGCTAAGCTACTGTCACACTAGCCACGGTTGCTAAGAGGATTTAACGCCTAGCCACTTGCTAGCTTGCTAGGGCTAAAATGCTAATTAGGCAGGTTGTCTAATATTAAACCACCTATCACATAATTAATGCTCGGCTAAAAAATGTTCACCAACTGTGTAAATGTAAACTAGTTAGAACGATCAAAACAATGACTATATTATCTGCTTGCTAACTACACCGCTAACATGCTAGCATCACACAACTGTCAGCTGACACACACCTAGCTCTTTTAACCAAAATCGCTGCTGTCAGCAACAGAGTGTGAGTGTGAGTGTGTGTGTGTGTGTGTGAGAGAGAGCTGCAAGCTACAAGGAATCTGGGATAAATCACAAAACAAAACACCCAAGGTATTCCCTGACTCCGCGCTGCCATCTACTGCTGAAAACACGCACACTCAAGTACCGCATTTATATACGGTAATTGTAATAGAGTTGAAACTACCAATGCACTGTAATGGAGAAGTATGAAGAAGCAGAGAATAGAGGCGTAGCAAAATTATGATTTAGTACAGTCATCATGAAACTGTCATCTTCGTAGAACAAATTGTTTTATTTAACTGTAGTTGTTAAATATAAAAAATTAAAACTCCATGTCATTTATTATAAAAATAACAAAATAACTGCTAATTAACTGTTAATTATCAAAGATAAATTACAATTTAATTTAGTATCAATTCAGTGTTGATTTTGCAAGAGTAGATGTGGTTTATGTGACAATCTGTTTTTGAATATGAAAGCATTCAATATAAAATCAAAACACAGAAGCAAGTTTAGTATAAATACTAGAGTCTTTATTTAAATATTGTACATTTTTTAAAACATATTTACATAAATTAGACCTGCATTGTTACACTGTAGACATTGGTGTGTCTTTCATACACACAAACATCACTTGCTGGAAAGAAGCCAGAGACTGTAAGTCATACCATACAGTCTGCAGAAGCACCTTTAAGAACAGCTCTACGGGACAGAAAGACGGGGACAGACCTCATTTACGTCAAACACTGGGCAACATGAGCAAGACATGACGAGCTTGCAAGACAGGGAAGGCCTCTAGATTACAGGTCTTGTTAAGGCTGAAACTGTGCTCACCGTGATGCTGTTCAAAGCACCACTGCCTATCTCACCGCTCCACCTTCTGCATATAGGATACATCTCTGTCAAATACAGGGCTACCTCGAAGTAAATACAAGCTGAGAGCAAGTTACAGAAACCATTGTAAAGACAAGTACAGACTACAACTGTGCGAAATGAACTTTGTGAATTTGTGCCAAAGAGCCAAGACCAAAACAATATTGAAATAACTGTCTCAATTTTGTGTGAGGAAGAAACTTCATACACATTTAGAATATCAGTTATTTGTCACACTGCTGCTCTGTAAATTATCTGAATTGTTGGTAGAATTCTGTTTTCTATTGCAAGACACATGCAGGACCAATGGATTCAACTGAGGCAGCACCTGTACAGTTTTTTATGATTGTTAAAAGAACAACACAGTGAAAATATTGGTCTCCCACAACATCTTTAGAGTAGGGCTTACAGAGAAGTGTACCAAACACGTAATCATGACGCAGTGCTGTGAAAAAGTGTTTGCCCCCTTCCAGTATTTCTTTATTTGTCACAGCTAAATTATTTAGATCATCAAACAAAGTTTAATATCACATAAAGATGACAAGAGTAAGTACAGTGAAAAGGTAGTTGTGACAACCATTTGTGTAAAAAAAATAAATAAATAATGAAGGGGGCAAATACTTTTTCACAGCCAATATATATCTATATATGGCTTTCCATCTTTGGTTTTATAAACCTGTGTTATACTATATAACTGGTAACACGTCACACACTATACAACTTCAACCAACAATGTGACACAACCATTGTTCTTAAACAACAGGCATAGAAAAGACATTTAAATGTCCCACTGAACATTTCCACCGGAACGTTTTGCCGTCCCACAAGATTCAGAACACATAGTGAAGGTTAAAGTATTGCTGTATGGTGTTTGTAACAACAAAGTGTAAGAGTTACACAACGAAAATGTGTCTTTGGTGGATCTGCTTCTAAACTATAAAGACACTGGCCAACTAACCTGGGGTGAAATTTAGTGTGTCCCTACACACGTTCGCGAGAAAAACAGTATTATCAATGTCTTTGACTAATGTAAATGCATGTAGATCAAGCACACACACACACACGCACTTATAAACTCATTACAATCATAGTCATGTTGATGTAAATCATGTTGAGTTATATACAGACATCAGAATTATAAACACAGGCAGCAGCAAACAAATGTAATGGAAATAAGGAACAGAGAAATAAAAACAAATGACACTCATTTGCACTCTCTCTCTCTCTCTCTCTCTCTCACACACACACACACACACACAACACAAGTCGTTCTTGTTAAGATATCTGAATCTTTATCCTCTGTCACACATGACTGACCCTTAAGTGATTGTGAGCATTCCCTTATTCTAGCTTTAGCTTTGTGAGATAGCACGTATTAAGATTGAATTCAACACACGTCCCAATAACATCTTCTAACCACAGTCACACATTCTGAACATCTCTTCTATTACACAACTGCTGCAGCAGTCAGTGTCAGAAAAGAGCTTGTTAAATTTAATAAATGGAAGTGTGGTGTTCATATAGCTCACTTCAAGATTGACATGTATACATGAAAAAATCCAAATATATTTATGAATACATGTGTACATCTTAGACAACATTAACAAAATAGATTTGCTTCAACAAGCCTAAAAACAACAAAAACAAAAACATATATTTACAACTTATTAGGATGTGCGCACAGATCCCCAGCCAAGTGAAAAAAACTAGTTTAACCTTCACACGTAGCTCCAATGTGTTGCAATTTCTCTCAACATTTAACCGAACAAATGAACAAGTTACAGCTTGTCCATCATTTACAGCCTAAAACCTAACTTTTACATATCATCCTCCAGTAACTCCCGTCCACTCCCAACATCAGCTTCCTCCGTCCATCTGCATGATTTGTTCAACACATTTACAACATGGAACATGGTTAACAACTGGAACAACAGACAGACAGGCAGACAACTCTACCACTACTCTAAACAACCCAAACCCATGGCTTATTATGGACTGTCTCTTATCCACACGGTGAAGCATGGGAATCCTCAGCCCATCGTACTCTGCTCCTCCTGCATCATGATCAACATGTAATTGTCTTAGCTGCCTGCTTTGCTTTCCCCTCAACCGCTCAAGCACCAAATCAAAAACAGAGGAAGAAAACAAAATGTTACATAGCTGGACCTCAGCCCTGCAGTGAGGAGTGTGTGTCGTGACGTGTCGTGGTGGGCCTGCCCTGTCAGCCCGGGGGACGCAGTGCATTTCGGGGGGGCTGTAAGTGGAAGACCCAGGCAGACATACAGGAAGGATCAGCCCCAGATAAGCACATTTACGCTCTCTCTTATACATACAGTTCACACACGTGCACACATTCAGTCTGTATATTCAGCCACAATGGACAGCAGCACCGTGATGTCATCTGGTTTCCCCCCTGCAGAAAAAAGACAAAAGGGTGTAAGGAGCTGTGCCAAACCTAATTATCAGGTCATGCGTGGTAGAGCTGGTATTTTTCCTCAAGGCTGTTTGGAACTCATTGCAAACCTGGGCTCTTCCTGTTTTCCATTTTGTGAGATGAGTAAAGTATTTTTTTTAGCACAGCTATGTGTAGTCACCTTGGTCCTAGAGAATGTTTTTTCATTTTTAGCATGTAAATCACTGCCTTATATGGTCAGAATGACAGTGTAAAGAGAGCATACTTACCCCTTACATTCAGCCCATTGTCACAGGCAAACTGAGCAAAAGGAGACATGTAGTTCGGGTCATAGGCAAGATCATGAGCTTGTTTTGCTATACTCTGTGCAGTCTGCAGGATGCTGTCATAGTTGGATGTCTGAAATAAGCCAACATTAGAAATATTAAATGTTGAGAAACCTTTTTCTGCTTACACGTCTACTTAACTATAACTATAAGCAGTGTGTGGCCAAGTATGAACAAGCTGTTATGCAGAAGTGAGACCTTGAGTTTTTTGAGCTCCTGAAGAATCATGTAGTCCGGCATGTTGTCAAAGAGGCCATCGGTTGCTGTCAAAATGATGTCACCAAGTTGCACATCAAAGGATGAGCTGTCAGCTGCTTCAGGACTGAAAAAAAAGGGCATATAAGATCAGTCACAAATTAAACAGGAGCATGTAGAAACTGAGGTACTGTCTCTAGTGTGGCATTAAGCCCCTGCCAAAGTGAGCACAACGTAGGTGTTTAATCTTGCAGCTGACTTGGAAGCAGACTGTCCCTTGTGTCCTTGCCAAACCCAGAGAGGTCCTGCTGCTTGTTGGTGCCAAACCCAATATGCACATTTTATTTCCTGGGAGCTTTTAACATCTTGCTCCTGGTTGGTCTGAAGGGTTTGTTTTTATTTTAAGGTGACATAGCACAGAGCCTGAATATAAGTTTATTTAACTCAAGAACACGATTAAATAAAAAAGCTGAAAAAAAGCCAAATGGATTACAAAACTTTTATCCCCTTTTAATAAGGCTGCCATTAGCAGAATCAAAGAGTGACACCTATACAGGCAGCATGTACATATTTTTATGCGAACTGTGTTTCCTATGCTGAAATGTTATCTAAGGAGAACACCATCTGTAATATACCACTCACTGCAGTTGTCTGCATATACTATACTGAGCCATAAAAGAATACATGGAGCCACAGACTCAGGTTACCTGGCGCAGAAGAGAGCATTAACTGAAAAGGGAGTGCACACCTCTTTTACATATGTTCTTGTATTCTGATTTCACCAGTGTGTCTATGAATGGAGTCATTTTTTGGTTCTGATAATTTGCCTAAAAGAAATCCCTTAATCCTAAAAACAAAAATAACAGAACAAAACACTTCCATCTGGTATTTTCTATGTGGATGATATAACCAAAGATGATCACATAGTTATAATGGCAACAAACCTGTGCTTTCTTGTTTTTTTTTAATTTATTTGTCTAATATGTCTTGCATGACGTAACACTAAGGTACTGACCTGTCACTAAGCACCACCCCCTCGGCTCCTGGAGGAGCAATGGACAGCTGAAAGGGTGTATTAAAATAGTGCTGCTGCTCGTCTGAGCGATGAACCACCTCTCCTCTACGAACCACCAGGAATCCGGAGTCACCAAGGTTACACGTGTGCAGTCGGTGACTCCGTCGATCCAGAACCACAATACAGGCTGTGCTGCTACCTGCAAAAAAAGAGAGGGGGGGGGGAAATTACATCAAAGAAATGTGGGACAGAGGTTAAAGTCTGACAAGAGAACCATGAAAAAAGCGTATGTAAAATTCAGGATACTATAGCAGCACAATGAACATGCTAACATTTCAGAATCTATTTTCTATTTGGACACACGGATAAAAGAAGGACAGGCTGAATGTGAGTTTTCACTTCACTTTCAAAAGAGAGAGAATGCAGCTCAGCCAGTAAACCACCAGCTTTGTGTGCACCTTCTTTGTGAATTTGATGCAACCACAGTGGGTGGGTGAGGTTATGAAATTTTCAAATGGATTTGCTTAAAATAAGGGTAAAAAGATTAAAAATAAAGGAGAAAAAAGAAAGACAATCAAACACATGGGTCATATCGCTTGTCTGTTCCAGGTCCCAACTGACTGCAGCTTCAGGAGCCAGCAGTCTGAGCAACCTTGGGCAAAGAAGGTCACACACAGACCTCGTCATGACTTCCCTAAAGAAATGCAGGCCATATGACACAAGTTGTAACAAGAGAGGTTAGCATTTAGTATTTATACTGGTTATGGGTGACCAATACAAACTTATGACCTTAGTCACATGTTTGTCCATGCTTTAACAATCTGTTCAACCCTCCTGCAGTGTCAGTTACAGATGGATTCCTGACCTTTTGGGGCTCTGGTATGAGGCAAAACATTTACTGTGGGTAAAATAAAAACTGTCTAGCTCCACAAGGTCAGTGAGTCTCAACATTCGTGTTGAGGCAAATCAAAATACAGGCTGACCAAGTTACTTAGTAATTTTACTGGTTACATCAAAATAATCAAACATTAAACCTAAATCAATTATGACTAAAAGTTCTAATTAGTAAATGCAAATTAAAAGATTGGTGAAACCAACAAAGTTCTGTGTGCAAGTGTTTGTAAAAATGCGGAGGAACTGATATCACGCTATGAACATCTTGCATTTTTCAGTTGGGTTAGAAAGGAAAATGTTCTCGACACACACTACAATCTGACTCATGCTGCAAATGTTATTTATTTCTCAGAGTACAGCTGCTCAAATGAGTCACTCCACTGCGGAACGCCTTTACCACGATGGTCTGTGGTATTGTGTCTTTGCGTACTCACCTAGCAGAGAAACTTTGTTCTGCAGGAGCTCATAATAGCCAGACGTCAAGATACCCACTGGATTACTGGGAGTGAAGCGTCCCTCCTTCACCAGTCGCTCACAGGTTCTCATTAGGGTAACAGAGAACTGCGATGGGTCAACACCATAGTCACGCCAACCACCTACGCCATCTGCTACACCTGATGCAAAAAATTAGAACAAACATTTTAATTGGGTTGCTATTTGATGCTCATTCATCACCTAAACTAGAATATGAATTTCTGCCAAAGTGAGGGTGAGTAGTGAGGCACAGTAGCACGGTTTTTCTTGTCCTGTAATATCACTGCTGATGGATCCATTTAAAAGCACCTCATTCTGTACTCCACACTTCACCATCATTAGTGGTGGTAAATCAATCAGCACTCTGGTGGCTATTTAGATTGGGATATTCAGTTAGGGTACAAGGTAGCAGCCATCAGAAACATGGGAGTAGCCATCTCATGGCTTCACCTTAGGCACAGGTATATATTTTGATGGAAATGTCTAGAGGCTGTATTAGAAAAAGTATAAAATTCTATAAAATGTACACATGAACAGTGTACATCTGTAATATTTAACTTATTTTACTGTTATTCACGCTGAGTGTTTTACTCTCCACTAACTCGTTTAAGGGCCATTTGCTTGAACTGAACCTAAATATTGTGTAGCATGTATAAAGCACCCATACTGATTGATAATAACAGGGGGATATTAATCAGAGAGCCACAGATTAACGGTTTCATTTTATACTGTAGATGTTACCCCAAATTAGAAAGTGAAACCACTACAGTCTGGGAATTTCCCTGCCGCCGGAGAACTATTAGACATTACAGTAACTGTGATCGTAGTGGAGTTTACTCGTTATATATCTCACTACCAGGTCATTTGTACGTTTGCCATGTGCAACACGTGAAGCCACGGGGAGATAATGTTCCTCAAAAAAACTAACACACTGCGCATTGCTTAAACATATGAAACATAGTGGATGTATTTACCAGCCCACGTGGTTATCAAGCACTTTGCTGTGTTTACCCTCTTGACAGCTGAGCAGTTAAAGACAAGGCAATCACGTTGTGCTAAGCTAGTAGGCTAACGTACTGTATTAGCAATATGGCTGCCTCCACACTCAACCATTCTGACCTTTGCGAGACATTGTGGTGTTCCGATTTTTTAATGGGGACTTTTTAGTCACGTCCACCTTTAATCTATCTTGTATATATCTCCTAATATAATTTGTTTAATTCCGTGTGTTACCGCTGTGTGTGTGTTTCAGTTAGAGCTAATCTAGGTGAAAGGTCGCTGGTGCTTCATTACCAAAACTACCACTAACTACACAAAATCGCTATGTTAGCAGAAAACAACCTATATTCAGGTGTATTTTTACGCACTGATCTCCTGTATGCAACCCTTCGGCATCATTCTAACCAAAGACGAATGACCTAGCTAGGACAACGGCAGCAATGAGGAGAAGTTACGGGTCTGTCTTAGAGGGGGAGGGGGCTGTTGTGTTTTTATCCGAGGGGTCCGTACACGTGTAGGCGAGCTCACTGAAGGTCACCCGAGTACAGACCTTGTCTAACGGGAATCTACAAGTCACACGCGGGGTTTATTTGTCAGAGAGCTTACCCAAAACGTCGGCAGACCTGTGCCGTGCAATGAAGCAGGCATCGTCCCCGTAGCACATCCCTTTCTTCAGGATCCCCTTACGAAAGTCTTTACCGTAACCATAACTGGCTGAGATCAGGCTGTAATCCCGACCGTCCGTCTGAGAGAGTCCACCCAGGACAGCCCTGGCGACCAGTCTGCCATAAGACAATACGGATAACATGCCTTGCAAGGAGTGACCTAGTCCTGATTTAAACCTGCACACACTGCCCCCCTCTCTCTCTACCCGGCTCGGCCAACTGCCTGTGAGGGTACTTCTTCGGATCAAGCCCCTGGTTGTCGCCCTTTATCGGTCCATTCGCTCTCGACTGGCCCTCTTCCGTGAAATAGTAACGTAGCCCGGACAGCTGCTCAAAGCTCGGATGAAAAAAAAACCCGTTCGTCCCGCTGTTTAGGTCACTGGTGTAAATTTCATAAAGGCAGTTCCTCCACTGGACTCTCTCCTTCCCAACATGTTTCCACCGTGTACCGGGCAGAAAGACGTGAAAGCACATACGGGTGTTTGGCAGTTTACAACCTCAACGTCACGGCTTACCGACGTCATCCAGCGGCAGCGCCGCGCGCAGCCAGGCTCAGTGAACTGCGCATCAAATCGGCGGTGCGCTTGTTTTAGAAGTGGGATGTCCCGGACTGGTCTTACCGAGCTATCGTCATCATCATAATGACATATGGCTGTACAGATTTACCGTGTGTGTTCTCCCACCGGTTCCTTAGCCCTTACTGACCCCTTTAGATATATAGCTTTATAGGTATTTCCAAAACCAGCCAGACCACTACAAAAAAGACTACTAATAACTAGTTGATAAAATACCATTTTAATTGTAATTATTTATGTCACTTTTTAGAATCAGAATCAGAATCAGAATAAGTTTTATTGCCAAGTACGCTTGCACGTACAAGGAATTTGTTTTAGTGACAGA
>JAUMTR010000014.1:9762239-9792821 GCA_032270685.1 Microctenopoma stevenorrisi | reverse complement strand
CACCATACCAGAATGAGTACTAGATGTCACTTAGGGACTTCATGAGTTAAAGTCAAGTAAAAAGGTTTTTAAGGAAGTGTGTCAAACATTTAAAATGTATGTTACGCATGTGTTACCGTGGGTCCTTATGGGTTAAATTACTTTTTTTTGGTGATATATAAATAACTAACCCGGAATGAAATATACATTTTTGACACTTTAGAAGATTACAAAGTGAAACTTTATGGGTAACTGGCTGCATAGAGTAAGTGCATAGAACTTCATTGTTTTACTTGCATACAATTACAATAAATTACTTACAATAAACATATATGAAGTGAATATTACAGTGAGTTCTGTATTCTGTGTTGACTCAGTAAAAACAGTGTAAGATGAGATAAAATATGTGCAGAGGATTTAGCACACTGAGGTCTTCATACTCACTAATGATTTCTGTGAATAAATTAACTGCTGTCAACAGTTGTTGAAAGTAGATTTTTATTTTGGGGGTTTTCAGTCAACATGACAGTAACTGGACGTCACGAAAATAGGAAGAACCTAGAAACATAATTATTTTCTTTACAGTATAATACAGTAGCAAAGTATCATCCCACTTATGCCCAAGTTTCAAAGTACACAACAATAAAAATTCTTCTTTGTGCTTAGTGTGGTTTGCATCACATGCTGTTAAAAGCTGAGGATTTGTGCTAAACACTCATGCTCATGTGACAGTGATGATGAATTTCTTACAATTCCTTTATGTGCAAAAACAAAATAAAAACTTTGTCATGCAAAGAAACATGCAAATATATTGGTTAATTTCTGCACATTTCTCTGCATAGAACAGTTTAAGTGACAAAATAATTGTGTTCACCATATTAATAATGTTGCATGACCTAGATTTTCAGGAGGAAAGTTATTTCAGGTCCAAAAGCTTGCAGATAGACCAATGTAGCATTACTGATGGGAAGCTAGATAACGTTCTCAAAGAGCTGCATGGAAGCCATTATATTTTCATCCTGTGGGGAAAAGGATCAGTATGCAATGTGTTGTTGTGCACCAAATTGCATAATTCAGTTAATAGCCATGTGGTAAAAGTAGTGATGTTTACCTTTTGGCAGGTTTCTATAAATTCATCTAAAGTCACCACTCCATCTCTGTTGCGATCCATTTTCTGAAAAATATTAGACATGCACAGGAAAGAGTCTTGTTTTGATTAATGAAATAGAAAGTGAGAATAATATTTTTTGTGCAACGTATAGTTTGTAAACAGTGATTCAGGATATTATGTTAGGTGAAGGTGTTTTAGGCGATTCAGCTGGACTGAAGGAATGGAAGTAGAGATCATAGAGATTTGTTCACTGCTTGTGAGGTCATGTCATGTCTACTAAAACAAGCTTTCATTATGCCACCTACATTCGAACCAGTGTTTTTATAATTCACCACACACTTGCAGTAGCATTAATGTGACATTTATGCAATTACTTGTGCAAGTCTGAAGCCATGTGAATATTAAATCTGACTTTCAGTACACTGTCCAGATACATGGACATACATTTCTTCAGGGGCTAAGGATTAGATTGTGATGTTTAATGGACACAGAGATCACATACCTGGAAGAACTTCTCCACATGCTCAAAGGGGGAATCATCCCGTACGCTGGGTAAGGTGTACCTGCCCATCATGTCATAAATAGAGGTCATTATTGCCAACATTTCCTGAAAAGGAAAGGAACAAAAATTTATAGGACTAATTTTACAACAGATTTTAGTATGTTTATATTCACGAGATTGTTGACTATACCTCTTTAGTAATATAACCATCCTTGTTGATATCGTACAGATTAAATGCCCATCGAAGTTTCTCTGTAACCGAGCCTCTAAGCAGCACAGATAATCCTAACACAAAGTCCTGTAAAAATCATGGCAGCCCACTTAAAATGAATCTCTATCACACTAGATTAATGACAGACACATGCAGGGAAACTCACCTCAAATCGGATGGAGCCATTCCTGTCCATGTCAAATGCATTAAACAAAAAATGTGCATATGTGGTCGCATCTGAGAACAAACAATTGTTATAGAGGGTTCACATTCAACAGAGAATTTCTGAGGTTTGTTTCCATGTCCTAATAATTTAAACCTAATAATTTACTCAGACTCCTGACTCTGATTGGACTGTTTGAATAACTGCTTTGTGAGATTACCACAAATCTAAAGAGTTGAAGTAAAAGTGGCAGATCTAAAACATAACAGCTGGCAAATACTGTAAAACGTGTATTAATCAAGAAAATGGAAAACTCATCTATACATGTGTGGTTAGCACTATCAAGTAGCATGCTGTACCTCCTTGAGGGAAGAACTGTGAGTAAATGATTTTGAAAGTTTCTTCATCCACAAGTCCACTGGGGCATTCCTATTGAAAGGTTTAAAGAAAGACAGAAGAGTTTTTCTTTCTTGAGGTAGAAAGAAGTCCAGTTGCCATGACTAAACCCTCTGACAACTTCACCTGGATGACTGAGAATCTTCACAGACTTGTCAAACTTATGTTAGTAAATTTTCAGACTGTGCAGTTGAAATATTACCATGACAGTGTTTGGTGCTGCAACTGCTCCACAGAGAGTCTTGCAGTCATCACAAAGCTTCCACGATTATACACACACTTACATTTAGTTACTCAGAGTGGGTGGTGAAACTAAGAAAAGTGTGTAAATACAAACAAACATGCTATAACACATACATATAAGATGATAAATCAAATGCTACTGAGCACCCTAAAAAGGTGTAAGGGTCTGGTTGATTTTCTTCTTAATTGTAATGAATAAATAAAAACTGTGTAATGCTGTGTTGAAGCTGTGCCTGACTGTAGTGCAAGGCTATGGCCACTAGAGGGTGAGGAAATAGTCCCTCAGTGGACTACGGACCTCTGAGTTTATTGTTAATCCATTGACTGGAGTAACTCAAAGAGCTGGGGAAATGTGTATGAACTGGATATGTCTGAGATAACGTTGAAGAAAAACCAAACATTATCTCTTAACCTTGTGAATGAAGGGAAGAAGTGTTAAGAGACTGACATACTTATAGATGCAGATATTTAGTTGACAGTTTCTTAAATTGTTGCACAAAAAATCAGTGTGAACTGCCTTGGTTGTAATTGCCCTCACTTAAATGATTGTTTTCATACATTTTTGAAGCCTCTGTAAAGTGATTGGAGCTCCTTCCTGGTGAACTGGGTCTGGGCTTGGAGCTGCTCAAGACCCTCAGGTTGGTGACGCACCATGGAGAGCTCAAGGTCACTGTCCATGCTGTCTGTCAAATAGGGAACAAGGAAATTGGGGGCAGATGGGATAAAGGAGGAAGCAAGGAAAGAGGAAGGAAATAGCAAGTAAGACAAGAAGGAAAAAAAGAAAGAAGGGAAGGACCAGAAAATACTATAAAATCAAACAGATGGGAGGCAAAATAAAAACTTCACATAACCTAAAATGCTCACCATCTTCACAAACAAAATATACACAACAGAAATAGAAAGGTTTTGAGGGAAAGGTGAGACAAGGAAATGGGCGGGAGATAGACAGGAATAAGACAAATGTACAATATTGTATAAAAATAAAAGCTGAGAAAGAAGGAAAAATGTAAGCAACATATTAGCAAATGCTCAAAAACCTTTGCTTAGTTAGTGGTTAGTTTAAAAGTTTAGGTCATTATTGCATTAAATGTAAACACAGGTAGTAAGCTGAGAGCGATTTTAGACTAGAATAAGAAAGCTGCAGGACTGTTGCATAAAAGAATAAGAATCTGCTTTATTGTCATTGAATACATTTTTTTACATGTTACAACTAAATTAATCTTCTGCATTTAACCCAACTCCCCTGCGTGTACGATGACTCTTAACTTTATCATTGGTATTTTAAGCAACACTTATATTGTTCCATACACAGCTCAAGTTTTCATGTTCATCCATTTCCATTATATTCAGATGTCTTACCTTCCAGTGACATGGGCTCCCAGATGCCAAACTGTTTCAGCACAACAACAAACAGTCCAATAACAACAGCGATGGCAATTATTTCCATGCCCTGCAGTCCCATTGTTGCAGTGCATTAAATATCACCTGTGCAAAAATCCTTTTTAAAAAATGACTTTTTCTTTACTAATTCTTTTCTGATGTGTAGCTAAATGGCTAAACTGCATAATGCAGCTTGTATGCCACAAAGATCACCTGCTGCCAATCATCTCCCTCCTCCAGCCATGTCCTTTTATTGCTGGTTTTGTACAGGTATCAGCAATTATCCTCACTTAAATGAAAACTAACCACACTAATTGAAACACAAAAGCTACTAAACAGACTGCGGCGCATCCTCCTCTAAGTAAACAGGTCCAGACTCCATCATGTGCACTTGCAAGGAATTTTCAAACTTAATCCTCCCTAATCTTATCCGAAGCAATCTCCACTCGCGAATGCTCTTTCTTTATTACTACTCTGTGGCATTTTATATCCTGGCTGTTTCATTTTAGGATCTCCTCAGCAACACCATGAACTCAGAAGCTCCAACAGCACTCACTACATCTCCCCTCACTCTGCCCTGAGCTGTATGTGTGTTTGAGGTTGGCTCGGGGGGGGTTCTCACTGAAGGAATTTCTTCACTAATAGCCTCTGATTGACACTCTATGCTGTCTTTATTTGCTCAGTCATTTCAAGGATGCAAAGCTGTAAAACCAAGCATTGATCCACATCCGCTGATGGCTGGAATGTGAACTGCACTTAGGGTAAAGTACCCTGCTCTGCCCTGCCCTGTTCTCCGTGGCGCTGCTTGTGTCTGCTGGGTTGTTCAGTGATACACACAGTCAATAAGTCAGTCTGTTGTGACTGTAAAACAGTGCTTTGTTTATGACATTGTAGTTAAGAATAGTAAAGTAGTAGTAAACGCAATGCATGCTGCAATGCTGCGCTGCACAAAACAGAGATCAGTTTCTCAATCACCCTGTAAAATGCAGCACATAACATACAGTATAATTAAAATACATTTTGAAAAATTATTGTTAAGACATAAGTGAGTTGTTGTATGATTATACTGTGCTGAAAGACAGAGAGTAAAGATGGATATTAGTGTAGTTCACAACTGATGACTCTGCACAACATAATGGACTCAGTTTAAAAGGTGGATAGAGGGCAAATCAATTGTTGAGAGGTAAAATGTTGGTCTGACAACAGAGAGAGAAAGTAGTCGAGAAATGCATCTTGATGGCAGTGGAGGGTTTTAGTAAGTTACAGACTCCTGATAGATTTGTCCTTAATGTGCAAAACAGAATCTGTTCTAATCTGCATTTTTTTTCTAATAGTGCAGATGTCTTTTAAATAAACATATCTATTACATGAAAACCCCATTTTCCAAATAAGGTCCTTTTTCTAAAATGCAATAAAGATTACAATATGTCATTTCTTAATTTGCTGTACTCGTTAAATACATCTGGCTGCAACACGGTAATTATGACTTAATTAAAAAAACGAAACACACACATTGGTATCTCCCAAACACGCAAGGTGTATGTGCTCATGTCGGAACTCACTTTCCATAAAAATAAGAAGCATTACACTGTTTAATGCACCTTAAGTGCTGATCTATCCCTATCCTTCTATTAAACACAGACAACGGTGAGATGACTTAAGCCAGCAGAGTTGCAGACGACGCAGCATCAGCCTCACCACCAGGCTTTAATGACGGCAGAGAGAGCAGGATTACCATTAAGAGTCATCAATCAAAACTAACACACAAGTTCTCTTAAAAAAGTTAAGTTGTACTAACTTTTGCTTTCACTAAACACACTTATAACTATTACATTTTTTCAATTTGTAAAAGTTTTTTTTTAACCTATGACTGGACATACAGCAACCATCTGTCTATTATCCAATCCAACCTATCTCAGCTATCATTGGGCAACAGGTGGGGTACACTGCGGACACAGGGCTGACATACAGAGACAGACACGCACACCTATGAGCAATTTCTCAGGCCCTGTCCCACCAGTCTCACACAAAGAAGAAGATAGGAAACACATTAGATTTTAGAAAAACATGGAAATTTAAATGAATTATCTATATAAGAGGAAACAGAAGTGCCCACAGAGAACCCATGCAGACATGGGTTGAACATGCCAACTCCATAAAGAGACACCCGGACAATCTGTGATCTCCTTCCCGTGAGATGACAGTGCTAACCACCACACCACCTGCCTAGACATAGAACAGCAAAAACAGATCTGTCACATCTGATGACACACCAACAGACTGGACAAATGAATTAGGAGGGCTGGCCCTGTCCTGGATGTGGATCTGGACCCTCTACATGTTGTAACTGAGAGTAAGCTACTGTTCAAACTACAGTCCCTTCCACCCACTGTGTCCTGGCTGAACAGAGGAGCAATGTCAACCTTCACAGAGCGTCACAGGAGAAAAGGCTTCTTTCATATAGAGTTTGGTTAAGTGTAGAAACCCACAAGGCAGTGTTACAGTAAATACGTCTTCTTACATAAAGTAAAGTCAGAACAGCTTTACATGTTATAATTAATGTCTATAATGTTATATATTTTCTCCTATATGCAACATTTTTAATGTGCAATAATATTTATATGTAATATTCAAGTCACTGACTATGCAAAAATTCTTCTTCTACAATAATGCTGCTATCTTGTATATATATTGATATATATTCTTAGGTGTTTTTCACATTTCATTTTATTATTGTATTTTTCCTGCATTCTTGTCTTTTTGCACCAAAGGGAGTGGCACTCCAATTTTGTTGTACCCTGTACAATGACAATAAAGCCTATTCTATTTTTTTTATATGCAAGTATTGTCTTGTTGTAAAGAAGAACATGTTTTGAATATATTGTTTACTTGCTTTTCATGCAAAATTCTTCATCACCATCAGAAAACTGTGGGCCTGGTAGCTCAATGGGTTAGGCGTCAGACTGGGATGCAGAAGGTTGTGGGTTCGAAACCCGTCTGACTCCTAATCCATCCCCTACCAGGTGTGTCTCTGAGCCAGACACCCAGCGCTAGGATGAAAGCGTCTGCTAAGCAAAGTAAAGTAAAGTAAAGTAAAGAAAACCACACAAGATTTGCTGAGTTCTGCAAGAGTTGCACTTGAATAAAAGTGATAAAACACTACCATCTACCGAGCAGAGGCAGAGCTGTATTCAGGTGCTAAAATATTCCAGTCCAGCAGATGGCGAAGTGAAGAAGATAATAACCAGTACGGTGATATTTAATCATGTCTTTGAGTTCATAAAGAGCAATCATTTAAATGCAACTGAGGTCTTTTGTCATTGAGTAAAATTAAGACCTATTTCAATGTCCAACCAAGGAACAGGATTCTGTAATGTTGTTGGGATACTGAAGCGGTAGATGGTGTTTTGTTAACTGTCTTCATCACAGTCTTGTCCAAGGCACGTGGGCATCTGCTGGCTGAGGGAGCAGCAGTGAGTGAATCTGGTTGACAACACAAGGTCATGTGTGGAAACCACAGAGGAATGATTATTTTACTGCAAGACTGGCCGAAGTATAAACATGTAAACCATTCAAAAATGCTGTAAATAAGAGAACAGTCATATTGCTCAGCAGATCGTGGAAATGATTATCTGTCAAGTGCATGCACACGGCAGACTGTCGCCTCTGTCTGCCGACACAGAAGGGCGATGTCAATAATTTAGATAAACTAAGAAAACTGGGGCATGTAAGGGCAGTCAGTGGAAGACACTGTGCTCTCCATCCAAAGCATGTGCCACATCTCCATTTGTGATTCATAAATACAGTAAAAGGTTTTTCATTTCTTATGAATTATTTTATTTCCAAGGTAGGTTTTTTGAGTCAATACCCAATAGAGCGACGTCATCTATTACATTTTCTCTGAGCTTGTGTGGTCTAATAAAAAATGGAAATCCTTTTGTCTGGAGAGTGAGCATTTGATCGGCAGGGAGCTGGATCAGAAGTTAAACTGAAAATAGCTGAGATAATTCAGTCTTTGAAATAAAGTACAATAAGCACTAAATAGAAAAAAAGGAAGAGACTATAGATTATTATGTTATTATACAGTAAATGTAGATGGCCTAGAGTTTGAGGCCGTGCCTTTTTTCCTCCCTTTTCTTTGCTCTCAAGTCACTTCCTTCTTTCACTGCTGTCACACAGAATCATGTACGTATTTGTTATTCAGGGTGGTGGTGACGGTGTCCCTTTATGTGCTTCTACCTGGCCCTTGCTGCGTGGTGCTTGCGATGATCCACTTGACGAGACAGCACTTCATCAGAGATTTACGTGATAGCCGTGGTCTTTGCCACTTGGAGCCCTCCGTCTGTCCACCTGGGTTTGGGTCTTTTCCGTTGGCATCAGGCAGCAGACCGCCATCCACTGCCTTCTCATCTGCCTGAGGACATACAGAAAAGGAATTGTCCTCTCACAGAGGAAACAGAAGCTTAGCAGTGACAGAGGATAAACCTTTTAAGTGTCTACAAGAAAGATCACCTAAAAAGCAACTCTCACCTAGAATAGGACTAATCCAACTCAGATGTAATTACTTCCAGGCTATGGTTTCCTCCCCCCTTTGTTTTTATTTTAACAGCTGTGTGATTTGTCTTAAAAGGTAAATGCTTTGCAGTCAGAGAGACAAGGAGGTAGAAGTGGTTTTATTTTTATATTCAAATCAAATCGACTTTATTTATATAGACCAAAATCACAAGTCAAGCAGCGATGGCACCCTCTGTCCTTAGACCCTCAAACTGGAAAAAGCCAACATCTGCACTTTTCTGTTTTCTGGTCAACATTTATAGTTTGGTTTATTCTCATCAGTCTTGAAGAAATGAAGATCTTTATCTTTTCTGGATAAAGACAGGGAGTTCTGTAACCGGAGCACTTCTGAGAATAGGGACATACAAGCTCTTGTTTCCTGTTATTTTCCGCATCACATAACATTTTCTCATCTGCCAATGGACACATTTAGTGTTCCTATAGTGCTTTGAATGGTTTACGCTTTATATTTTCAGTGGTCAATCTACCATTTAATAATTCTTAATAAAACAATTTTAGCATGGTTGTGATGCTTTATGGAAATGTTTGCTAATTATTAATCATTTGTTAAAATGATGTAATCGTTTTCTTTCTCAGATTACTGTGTCATCACTGTCATTGTTACAGTACTGCACTGTCACTAATACCGATTTTCCTGTAAGTTCGAGTTTGTCTAGAAGATATACAATTCTTCTATTGTTGATTGACTCTTTAGTCCTTCTTTGCACTCTTGTTTACTTGTCTCTGCAGGGTCTTTTACTGCTTCTGATGAGGGGGTGTTTGAATACAATGTTTTTTAAAAGGTTAAAAGAATATATTGTAAAGAGTTTGAGTTTAAAGAGAACATTTACAACCTTATTTTCTGGTGATCTTATTTGGCCTTTATGAGAATATAAAATCATGCCAAAGCATAAAACATTAAGAATGTCATTCAATAATTCACATTCCTTATACCGCATCAATAAAAGATCAGTGTTGGTTGAAATGGTGAGGTGAATGACTACTAAGTGTAAAGCAGTGATACTTGTCTATTCAAAAACCACAGAGACATTTGCACACAAACATACTGCACCTTTGCCTGACACGCAAACACTCTCTCTAAATATGTACATGTTTAAGTGCTTTTTCTCCAGGTCATAATGGACATTATGGTTGACCATCCTGCACTGACTGTCACATATGTTACCAAATGAACTAATGTGTAGTAGAGCACAAGTAAAAGTAATAAAAATAATGATAATTTATTACTGTTTATCATCATCAAGTAAAGGACAGGTACCTCAAAATTGTACTTAAGTCAAATAAGTCAGCTGTTGACTATTGTAATGACATGAGAACAACCTTTTGTTTCTAACTGGTTTTCTTCACATCTCTTTAGGCCTATGATGCTCCTGACCTATAATCTGCTCTTATTTCTGTTTGCCATATACTTCAGAAGTGCTTCATCTAGGTATTATTCAAACTCCAAAACAATCAAATACTGTGTGTCTGTGTTAAGGCCAGCATGACATGTAGTGCGTCAATATTCTCCACGAAGTTTAAAATCAATACTGGTGAAAGGTAAGTAAAACTAGTCAAGTATCGTACATAGTATATTTTCTCTAAAATACATTTATCTGACGGCTTTAGTTATATTGTAAGTGAATATTTGATCAGTAAGTAATAATCTAATCACATAAAAATAATAAATATAATCTAATAAATTCTCCTCCTAAAGTATTTTTATTTGTGATAGATTAAGTTTTGTAAGTAGAACGTACCATGGGTCATATTAAGTTCTCTACCACAACTACATTCCAGATACAAACAGCAGTAATACTTTTAATTAATACTTCTGGATGTTATTAGAACATATTCCAGTAGCAACTAAATGAAATATATAACAATAAATGTTGTACCTGCATTGCGTCTGGTTTTCTGTCGATCTTTTGCGGAAAATCGCTGCAATCCTCCTCCAGTCGGGCTCCTCAATGACCCACAGAGCTGCAGCAGCATTAACACACACACACACACACAGAAAGAGAGAGAGAGAGAGAGAGAGCTAAAGGAGGAGCAGAGCTCAGAGTGTCACACAGAGATACATGGTACTAATATTTTAATCATCACATCTATGTGGTGCAGATCAGCCTGCAGAGAAACGTTCCTGTTATCTGGGGATTCGTGGTCAGTGAGCGCGTCAGTCCTGTTGAAGCCTGAGCTGCTCTCAACAAGTGATGAGGACACAAACAATTCATAGAGCCGAGGTGTTAACATCGTGACAAATGTTATTAGTACCAGACATATTACAACCTGCAGTGATGCTGTGTGGGTCCAAACACAGACAGTCCGACTCTCTGCGGAAATTAAAAAGTTTCATATGTTCTGAGCAGTTTTTATAGCTCTGTGTGAGAAATTCCTATATAATTGTGCTCAGATTTAATAATAACAACAACAACAACAAGATGTTTTTATTGTTTGGAGTTTCTCTGCGAGCATGCACTTTTATCAGGCTTTGGAGGACAATATATGTGATGAGTGACGTTGTCTAGCAGAAAAACATTCACACAATTCATAGGACCAAAAGCAACATGTCAACATGTTGTTATAGTGAAACAACAACCAGTCACTAATTTCTTCCTTAACAAAGTCTTGTAATTTATAGAACTAGTAAAGATCACTATCACTATCAGGCTGCATTTTGCACTGTGTACCTGTTTCTATCCATGGTTTCACATTAACTTGAAAGGTAAATGAATACGAGGACAGGAAGCTGCCTCCCATTCCAAAAATATGCTCTGACATTGCATCTGAACCTGTTAAAGTGCCTCTTCTCAACGTCTGTGGGAGGAATATGACAAAAAAGGGAGAGAAAGACCAAACGAGATGGAGAGAAGAGAAAGACATGAGATTATGCAGTTAAATAATTAATTCTAGCTTTTCACTTGAACTAAATTAAATGTCTTTTTTCTGTTGTGTTAATAAGGGATCAACATTGCACTGGACAGGCTCAATAAACAATGGAAAATGCATGTAACCATGGGAATGTTTGTGTTTCTACAAAAGATGCCGACAAAGATTGGCTCCTTAAGTTACATGAAGTACAATGTTCATTACTTTCTCACACAGGTTTTATTATTATTGAAATAACAAATCCATATTTTGATATTTCCTGGTGATATGATATATACTGTAAGAGCCAAGATGTAATGGGTCGGCAGCTGCGGTCTATTCTGTTTTGTGATGCTGGACTTGGACACAGTGGTGCGTTTCGGGCTAAATGTTTATACATGCATGCTCACAATGACAATGCTAACATTGATAAGTATCTATGATGATTACTGTATTCACGATTTCAGTTTAGCGTTTAGCATTTTTCGTGGCGTAAACTGTGGCGGATAGACCTAACATTACTCTTGTATGTAACTATAGACAAATGAAAATGTTGAGCTGAGGACTGTCAAATTAATAATCACATTATTATGTAATTCTCAGTTGTCAGAGAACAGTGAAAGTGTTAATAATTGCTTATAATATCTTTATCATTGTTACTGTCATCATCAGAGAGCTGGAGAAATTCAATATTCCCTCCTGTCTGTCCTTGCCTTTTATCTTCCTACAGGTCTGCCTTACTCCTGCAGACACAGAACTTATTTTTAGCTTCGCAGCTTCCAGAGAGACTCCAGTTTCCCTGGTGGCTTACACACCAGCCCAGGGTTTAATTGCGGGTGTGTGTTCAGTGCAGATGTACCTACTCTGTGTGTGTGTGTGTGTGTGTGTGAAAGAGAGTTTGTTTTTTTGTCTTTCCTCATGAATGATGCATTTTTTCCAAAACTGCCACAAACACTCACATGCATGGCTGCACACATTCACAGATTGTCTCCAGCTGTGCCACGAATATTCACTGTAATACTACTTAACGTTGTCATATTCATATGTGAAAGAACTGGACAGTGCACTGGGATTTGGTGATAACATGAAAGGGTTGTTGTTGTTTACCCTGCATAGTTATCACTGTTACTTTAAAGGCCCAAATGTATAAAGAAAAAATACAAAAGAATCAAATAACTATATCAATGAATGAAATTGAAGAGATTGTTCATGTAGGGAATCAGGGAAAGAAGCCACTTAGTCTTATGTATATTCTTAGATAACCCGAAATGCATTTTCCTACCATCTTCTTATTCATGCTTTTACTTCCTCTACTTCCAGCTCAGCTGCTGTCAGCTCATCTCCACCACATTGACTAAAAAGAAACTGCTGTTGTATTTTCATTGTATTGTTTTTCGAGTATATACTGTATGTTCTTGACTTCCACTTATCACATCCAGACAGCTTCTAATTAAGTGACGTAGCTACACTTCATTTTTTCAACTGCATGTGATGTTGGTTATGGTGAAGATGTAGTACATTATAATTGCTCAACCTCTGCTCCACCCCACTAGACTGTTACCTGACCCAGGAGGTTTACAGGAATCATAAAGCCAAAGCATTTCAACATTTTAATTAACCCAATAATACTAATCTGTTCCCGATTTAATTATGTGTGTGCAGCTCTAACGACACTGTTATGGTCATTTTTATCAGAGACCACTGGAGGTTGCAGGTTAATTACATCGTGTCCCATCACTTATTACTGCCAAGTTCTGAGCAAATGTGAAATACAGCAGATGAAAGTTTCTTGCCAATAATTTGAAGTGTGTTTATTAACCCATGGGATTAACCCATTAAGACATTATTCGATTATACGTTTTTATAGGACAGTATGAAAGTAATACATTCATTATAACAACTGAAGAAAAAACTGTAATTATTATTATTATTATTATTTATTTTGCACAAATAAATATAAGGCCTATATAAATATAAATACATCCACATACTGTAATGTATATGCAAACACATTTATCTACAGTACACATACTTACTTACTCAAAAACTGAGGCTTTTGCAGATGTTCATATAACAAACCAAGTTGTACACAAATATATTATATATGAATGGAATTACTTAAGAGATTGAAATAATTGAATAGTTTTGTTGCTGTGTCTGTCGTGATGGTAACGGTGACTAAGTTTAGTGTTCACACAACGGGGCTCCTGAGGCCCGTCTGCAATAACAACCAGGATGTGCTACGATGCTGCAGCTGTCACACCACAGATTCATCCTCACCTGCTTACATGCATACTGTCCATATGTATTATAACATCGTTCATTGAAATTAACATTTTTCAAACAAGAATTCATTCAAAATGACCTGCTACACAACTTCTCCCAGTTATTGTGTTCACTGTACTAAATGTCTTGTTTTTCTTTTTCATTTTCAATTTGAACACCAGGTGTCACTGTTTCATTACATTTTACAGAAAAAGAAGCATAGGTTCTCACACTCAGGGGGATTTTAGCTGTAATCTGCACAACACAGGATCAATCTAAACTAACAATCAGAATCAAAATGTCAGTTAAACTAAACATGTGAATAACTTCACTCATGGTCTTCCATCAGTTTTTCTTTGCCTGCTGTGTTAGTGATTCTTCATGTCTGAGAGGAACATAGTAGCATTTGGACATGGCAAACAAAGGTGTTGACATGCTCAATGATATCCCAGACTTTTCAAGGACACATGTTTCCTTCTATTAACAATGTGGAAAAGTCTTCAACAAGGTCAAACAATGTGTTTACACACACACACACACAATAAGGTGTTTAATGTGTGCCCTCTCTCTTGCTCTCACACACACACAGATAATTAATTTAACACTAGTTTTACTCTCTGCACCAGTGAATAAGTTCCAGAGCATATTAACAGGGCTTCTGTGTATAGTTTGTGAGTGTGATTAGCCTGATGTAACACTCTGTAATAGTCTAACTGTTCATTTTCGGTAATAATAGACAGCTGTGCTCGTCTGTTATAAGGTGGAAGAAGAAGAACTCACGGGATCCTGCAGTATATTTGTTTTTGTGTAAACCTCTTGATGCTTTTGTTTACCCACCAGAGACAGTCATTACTTAGTGAGCAGAAAGAACTGCCATAAAATCTGTTGCTGCCTTTTCTCTTCCTCAAACACACAATCCATACATGGAAACACACACGTGCACAAGTGGATTTACATTTTTCTGTAGTTACTCTACAGCAGATTAAGAGTTTAGTGAGGTAAGATTATATTGGAGTTACTGCCCCAACTCTAAACAAACACGGATAGAATATCCATGGCCCGCCTCGTTTCCTAACAAAGATGTGACATCAGCCTGGAGGGAAAAACGGGGGCCCATTGAGATTCCTTCTCTATCTTGCTGAGGATGTGAGAGGCTGAGGCTGCTTTGGCACCACCTCCTTTCGTTTCCCCACAGTCAACAGGAAGACTAGAGGCCAAAGAGAACGGGCACACTCTGCATGAGAGGAAGGACACAGAGGTCCAGCTGCACAGTCAGAACCAGGGAAAACAATCAAGGCAAAGGAATGAGCAAGAATCAGAACGAAGTGAAGAAAATCCAGTCAGTTTATCTGCAGAACGTGGAACGGCTAAACCAGGGGATAAGGCCAGACAAGAAAAGTTGGAAACCAAAGGAAGGAGAGTTTCCTGTGCAAACAGCAATGGAAAAGCTGCGGCAGCCCCCCATCGCTGGACAAGTAAGCAAAAGCTCAGCTCATAGAATCAGCAGAGACCTAACCTGCTCCATATGCTTGGATCTTTTCAAGCAGCCAGTATCCTTGCCCTGTGATCACACTTTCTGCCAGGGGTGCATTGAGGGCTACTGGACTGGACCCCGGGGCCTTGGCCAAGGAGGCACCGGCTCATGCCCTCAGTGCAGGAAAGTGTACCCCGGAAAAAGCTACAGACCCAACCGCATTGTTGCCAACATAGTGGAGAGCTACTGTCAGGGTCTGGAGGAGACTGGCCCCGGAGCCCGTCTGGTAGATGTCGGGGTGGCAGAGAGAGCTCCTGCTCCGGTGCCCCGGTGCAGCAGACACAGGGAGGAGCTGAAACTTTACTGTGAGGAGGACCAGGAGCTGGTGTGTCTGGTGTGTGGTGTTTCCCAGGAGCACAGAAATCATACCATGATGTGTGTGCAGGAGGCTGAGCAGAAGTACAGGGTAAGTTAGTGTTGATTTTCATGAATTTCAGTTTTCTGTGTAGTTTTAGCAGAGTAAAGAGTAAGAGTTTTCTTGGGTTTGATGCGAATACCTCACTGCTGTGTCTTTGTTTTATCCACATACTTATTTGGCTTAATAGGAAAACACCAATGCTTGTGACTGTTTTTGTCATTTGCATGTATTGATTTTGCCCCAAAACCAACTGATCCGTGCAGATATGATGGGAAGTGGGAAGCAGTATGCAGTGATGTTTTCTCTCTGTTCTTTCAGGCTTCTCTGAACAGCTCCATGGATTCTCTCAAAGCGGAGCTCAACACAGCCCTGCAGTGTGACAGGGAAGCTGAAGATGAGGTTAAAAAGCTCAAGGTGAGAGCAGACACGCCCAACAACAAATATTATTATACCAATATTTTATTTATTCTGCTTAGAAATATGGTATAGAGGAAGAGTAAAACCTATTGAAATTGCAACATGCAAAACACACATAAAAAAAATAATTCATATGCTTTCACTGTTAACCTTTTCAAATGTTAGAATGTTTTCTCCCAGTGATACTGTTGACTATATTGCACCGGCTTAGGAGCACACAGCTGACCTGAAGCAGCGCATTGAGGCCCAGTTCAGTGACCTGCACCAGTTCCTATACCAGGAAGAGAAGCTGCTGCAGGTGAAGCTAAAAACGGAGGAGCGCAGAGAGTTGATTCGTCTGGATGAGCACAAGGCCCTGCTGTGTGTGGAAATCTCCCGTCTGCAGAGAGCTCTGCATGAGATAGAGGACAAGCTGAAAGAACAGGACCCATTCACTCTGCTCAGGGTACGCTCAGCTTATATGAACTTCATACACAATGAATGCAGTCCATCTGGAAGGTATTAAGAGCTTGACGAGTCAGCTCTGGGGATGATTAAGAGGAAAAATGCTGAGCTCCTGATTTTCTCAGAAAATCATTTTATATCACACTTAAGTCAGAAAAAGTGATCATGTCAAATTTGGCGTGAAAGTTACTTTTAGGTGACGGCCACGTAGCAGACATGGATTCCCGTGCCAAAATGTTAAACAGGCTCCAACATCAACATTCGAGATTGCGTTGAGCAGGGTGTAACCGTTTTGACTTTCCCGTTGAACGTCGTGCACTATTTTTAAAAACCACAAACATGTTTATCATGTTAGTTGCAGGCATTTGCATTAAGAGCAAAAGTTTAAGTATTGCTAATTTTTTCATAACAAAAAACTTTTCCTGACCATGAGCACAGACAGGAAGTATGCCAGTGACCTTACTCGTTGATCTGCGGGATAAAGGGTTTAGTTCATGCACGGGGCCATACTTTGGCCCTGGCTGCGGGACTTTCCCCCAGCCACAGGGAGATCCCACAGGGTGGAATAGCGTGAGCTCAGACATTGATGTAATGTGGAAAAAGCTTTCTTGTCTTTTGAATACAACAAAACTAATCACCACTCTCTCTGTATCTCCTTTCCTGTGTTTATTCCTCTGTCCCATTACAGAGCATCAAAGTCCTACTTCAGAGGTGAGTGTGGGAAAAACTGAACTGTTCAAACTGGGAGAGCTTTTGTTTTTATTCTCTCCCTTTGCTGTCCTGACTTTGCTTTTATTGGCAGGCCATCGCTGAAGTTTGAGAAACCCGCATTCACACCTCCCAGTCTGTGTGAGGGCCGATTTGCAGGGCCCCTGCAGTACAGAGTCTGGAAATCCATGAAAGGAAGCATATATCCAGGTATTCACAGTTACCCCGTTAGAAATTCTCATGTATGTCTTAAGTATGTTTGAACTCTTTTCTTTTATATTTCCTGTTCTAAGTTCCTGCAGCCATTACATTTAACTCCAGCACTGCCAACCCTTGGCTCAGCCTTACCTCCTCCCTCACCTGTGTTCGCTACCAGACCTTCAACCACACGGTGCAGGATAACCCCTACAGGTTCAATGCTGCCCTCTCACTGCTCGGAAGTCAGGGCTTTACCCACGGGCGCCATTACTGGGAGATTGAGGTCTACAGCAGCACAGTCTGGACTGTTGGGGTGGCTCGAGAGTCCGTGCCCAGAAAGGGGGTCATCAAAGCCCTCCCAGCCAATGGCTTCTGGACCCTCTCCCTCTCTTATGGGATACAGTACATGGCTGGTACATCCCCACCAACTGTCCTATCCCTGGAGGAACCGCTGGCCAGGATTGGAGTGTACCTGGACTACAAAAGAGGCCTGGTGTCCTTTTACAATGCAGAGAGCATGACACATCTCTACACCTTCGGGGAGACCTTCACCGAGACATTATATCCGTACTTCAACTTGGGCTTCCTGGACAAAGTGCATGAAAATGAGCCTCTCAAAGTTTTCCTCCCAAAGATTTAACAAACTAGAAAGAATAGTAACAAAAAGCTACAACTTTGCAAAGATACACTAAAGGGCAAAACACTTACTCTAAAGACAACATATTAGGGAAACCAGTGTATTTTGGAGTTTTCTGTCTGTCTGATAAAAACGCACGTCACCAACTTTGTTTTTGTAACACATGTGTAGACTGGATCTACTGCCACACATTTCATTTCAGAGAAGCTGAAATGAAATGAAAGAGGTGCTTCAGTGAAGAATGTGAAACCGTCTGGTTCCCTGACTGTGGTGACATTAATGTAATATGCAATGTAATATATATAGAATTCAATTATCTCCCTTGTGCATGATTCAGTAATACATTCCGTATTTTAATCGTTTAAAGCTGTGATTATTTGATGATGACGTTTCTTTAATTGGTGCTGGTAGAAACAGGCCTCATCTAAAGCAACTTGTGACCAATTTTGTATTACATTTGTATTGTGACAAAAATGATTACTGTTTTGGATATCTTCCTTGTACTGTACTAGATTAAGTAAATGCACCAACTGTTTACTTTGGTAGAGCCAAAGCCTGATGCATGTTAAATAACACTTAGTTTTATACAGAATTGTATATGCCACGTAACATTTTAATAAAGTATTAATGGAAAACATTGTGTGATTCTTATCACCATAATCTGATTACATGCTGCGGATATTACAGCATTTATGTCATTATTTAAATTAAACTAAAGGAACCTTTTTTTTAAGTGGGTTCCTGGTTCCTGGTACTTGAATGGCAGCTCAAGAAATGTGCGAACGACAACAAATAAGAACACTGCAAGTTAGTAAACCTACTTTACCTATTTAAAAATAATCTGAATTGAAAAAATGTTGAATAAAAAAAGGAAATGCATGAAAAATACTGTATTTATTGAACTCTAAAGCCACACATAATGCATGTTGTTTAATAACACTGGATGTAAACATAAATGTTTTACATTGTCCTACGTAGTGTAAAGCTTCTTTGCCAAAGTTGAGTTGAGTTTGGGATCTGTTGCACCCGTGACAACACCCAACATCACAGCAGCAATGCTATTATTAGTGAGTAGGTCAGAGATGTGCTAATTTCTTTCATTAGGATTGTGCTGCAAAAGAATTTGTCCAATCAGAGGAAAAGTGATGGAAACACAGCACTGTGTATAAATCAATGTCACATTGTATTGTGAGGATATGTTAATGCTCTGGGAAGGACAGGTCAGAAAATATACTAAAGAACATACATACAGTAGCTTCTTCCTGTTTTTAACAAAGTGTGTTACATTCATTACAAGTGATCAATCTTTCAACTTCACACAGTTGATACTTTGATTAAAAAAACAAGGCAAACTACAGTTTATCACAATATGCATGTTCTCTATTTTAGCTCAGTGCTATGATGTAATCAACTCATTACAAACTTGAAATAATTACTTTAAATTAGTTTTTCCGTTTATGGTATAGAGCTGAAGAAGAGTAAATATGTAATTTCTCTGCATGGCTTTGGAGCAGAACGAAATGTGAATGTGAAGTATGCGAGTTGGTGCCTGTGGTATCAATTCATGCATTGACCGCTCATCTGGAAATGGGTGTGTCCAACCAAATGTTAGGGGTGAAGTCTCCAATTAGGTTTAGGAGTAGGCTTGGAGACAGTCACTTGCTTGCATGTAATGTGTCCTGGAACTTTGTGCTTGTGTAGCGTACGTGAAAGCCTTTTTTGTTGATGCTGTCGTCTGAGTGAAACTTTAAAACTATGGCGTCTCCAGCTGAGAACATCTCCTCTGGAGTCTGCAACGAAGAAACGAAAAGAGTGTTTTGGAAGAATCATTTCGCTTCAACTAGTGTTTACTACAGAGGCCTTATATTTTTGGCCTTACCCCAGATCCACAGTATCTTCCCAGCCGTGGAGACTTGATGTCAGCGCCATCATATAGCTCCACGTAGTCATACCCACATTCTGCCTCCTCCTCAATCTCAAACAGTTGGAAGACAACCTCCACCCCATAGCCCTTCTCAGCAGTGACCACCCACAGACAGTCAGAGCCACTGGGGTAGTAGTTGTCTCCAAACTGAGCATGAGAGTACAGATCTTTTGTCTTGACCTCGGCTTTAAGGTTTCCTCCACATTCTGGGAATTCACAACCACATAATTAGAGGGTCAAAAAGAGGAACTCGTAAAAGCGAGGAAAAAATTACAGCTTTTTTCACAACACAAGCCCATGGTAGAAATGTCATGTTTAGTATTCGAGCAACACTTTTAGGAGCAGAACAGTAACTTGAGTAAGCGAGAGTTTTGCCCACCAGCTTGGTATGAAGTTTCAAAGCCCCTTTTCTGCACTGAGTTGTCAGAAAAAAAACGCAGGAACATCTTGTTGTCACTGGAAATGACTGGAGAAGGCTTCTTGGTGCCACAGACACGTCCTAGACTTGGAGCACGGGCATCTTGCCCATCGTAGATCTCCAGATTGTCATAAGCACACTCCAGATGAGCCTCCATGTCAATCTCATTGAAAACCTGTAAGTGGTTTTAAAATGCTATGAATGACGATGCTTTCTTGCTTTCCAAGTCTTCAATCTGGATCACAACATAACGTTCAAAAGAAAAAAAAATCCACTGACATACAAGTTTGATTCGATGACCCGGGGTGGTGGACAGAGACCAGGTGCAGACCTTCTTGCTGGGATATTCATCAGGCCAGTTGGGGCTGTTAATAATGCCCAATACGCTGTTTATAACAATATCACATCCAGCTGAAAAAACAAAACAATGGAAGCTGCATTTCTAAGCTCTCACATCATTTCCCCTTTGCAAAACAAGAGCTCTCTGGGCTCCTTGTCTTGGAAAAAGCTTTCATAGAATAACATCAGAATGAAAGCAAAAGTAAAGCTTAACACACAACATATTGGGACTTTCTATGTATGTATAGATAAATGGTTTGGCTTCTATGAAGACTATCTGTGCTAAGGGCTGTGGTGCAGTGGTAGCACATTAAAATAGGAAAGAATAAACTGCATCGTTCATCACCTCCCAGCACCGGTCAGCTGACATACGTACCTTCCTTACAGTCATGCTTATTATCATGAAGCATGAATCCGCTGCGACACTGACAGCTGTAGCTTCCAAAGGTGTTCACACACTCATGCTGGCAGCCTCCATTTTCTTTGGAGCACTCATCTATATCTGTTGAGACATTTAGGGAATCTTAATTCAATATTCATTCCCACAGCATGTGAATCTGTCACAATAGGCTGAAGGAAGCCTGAGTTAAGATGCTAGCCCCAGATTTCCTGCTGACGGTCCAAACACAAATGATTTCTGCATTCTTTAAAAATGAGGAGTCTGCTATATGCAACATCAATAACATCCCTGGATCATCTCTGTTAGTAAAGCCTAGTTTTCAAATATATAATGATGCCTTTACATTATGGATTTAATATATTTCTGAAGATACTATTAAAATATGACTACAAAGCATTCACCAATAATAAATATCCTGTATAATATTCATACAACTCAAGCTATTATTATTTTATGTTTTAAGTTCAGGTGTCACATTGTATTCTACAGATTAAACTACTTACCAATCAATCACTGGACCTGGATGTTAATGTGCAGGATATAACACTTCCTCAGTGCTTCCTGAAACTGCGACTCTCAACGTCTTACCAGAGAAGAAATGAGCCTTGAATCCCCTCTTGGAGACGGTGTTATCAGACTTGAATTCAATCCTCATGTTGTTTTGTTGGGAGGTGATGACCTCAGGTTTTTCTGCCCCACAGAACTTCCCATGAAGCTTTGAGTCTGAGCTCAAACCGCTGTGCACCTCCACATAATCATATTTACACACCTGATGATAAACATGACCACTGATGACAAATAACTCTCATGTGTAGACAATATGATAAAACCATTAACCTCTTTAACCCAAAAGCCCCCTATACAGGGGGCTTTTGGCTTGAAGTACATGAGGCTTTGGGGTTGAAGAGGTTAATATTAATGCCATACATAACCTACATCATTCCCTTCGGTCTCAAACACATCGAACACCAGAGTTATACGATACTGAATGGGCGCCACCAGCTGCCACACACAGTTCTTGTTGGGTGGGTACTCTTTGGGCCAGCCAGGGGTGGTGAGGGAACCATTCAGTTTGGTGATGAACCCGCCGCAGGCAGCTGCTGGTGGGACAAAGCGCTAATTTTAGTGGTGGTAAGACACTTGCATTACATAAATCACAAAACAAAATTAACTGCAGAAACAAAAAACGTCTTAATCTTAAATTACAAGCTCATATTTAAAAAAAAACCAAAAAGAAAACAAATAAACAAACAAAACAAACAAGGGAATGCTGTTTTATTTACATTGTTTAGATTAATCAAACCAATGCTGTAATGAACTTTCAAGGCTCTGGGTGAAGTTTCTGACAGCGGCTGCTGTCCTCCAGTGGTAGAAAAGGAAACTAGCACCACTACAAACACACAATAAAAGCTTTGGTAAAAGCTATATGCAACACATATAATAAAATATATACTCCTTATTATCTATTTAATGAGGCTTTATTGATCACTGAATAGGCTTGATAATAAATTCTAAGAATCTCCAGGTTCTGGTCTTTGTTCAAGTTAACCTTTGGGGGATATACGCTAACAAGAAGAAATACTGGAAACACTGAAGCATTGAAGCACAATAGACAAACGAATATTTGCTAGTGACCTGGTTTCAGCCTGGATTCATGTGTGTGGGTGAGAATCGACAGGGCATCAACGCAATACAGGAGAGTTTGTGTGTGTGTGTGTGTGTGGGTTTGCGTGTGTGTGAGAGAGAGAGAGAGAGGGAGACAGAGCAGGTGAGAACAAGTGTGTAACCATAAGGCTGGAAAACGTAATTGTTCAACTGCGTTTTTACAAATACCACACATTTTAAGACTAGTTTTTAATGGAAACATCTAACACAATAGAGCTGCTTGTTTCTGCTGTACAACGATAAATGTTTCAAGCTGACATTACATAAGGCTGGAGACATTTAGTTTCACTGCTAGAAGGTCAAGAGTGAGCAAAGCTTACTTCTTTTATTTACGACTCTCATCTGAACTGTGCTGGGAATTCAGTTGTCAGGGCAAAAAGGAGGTGGGGGGGGGGGGATGAAACTCACCTGAAACTTTCACTCATTTCCCAAATTCACGTATTACCTTAGACCCACCCAGACCAGTAGCAGCAGTGACAGCAGCAATACTTCATTTCAGGTAAGCTGGGCGGCAGCAGGTGTGTGAATGCAGAAACAGAGTGAGAGTGAAGCACAGGAGTTTAGAGGAGGTTAGGATGTTGCAGTGAGAGGAGAATCCACTGGAGGGTAGCAGTGTACTGCAGCTGATGCTTAACTAGCCTGCAAACATGACTTCATATTTAGAAGGACTGGAATAGCACTCTAAAGTTGGGTGAAAGGGTATAAGTCGGCGTGAGGGGTTGTGCTCTTCACTCACTCTCACAGCTGTGTCTGTCAGCTGCCAGCTCATATCCCGGGTCGCAAGCACACCTGTAGCTGCCCAGTGTGTTCACACAGCGCTGCTCGCAGTGGCCGTTGTCAGGTCTGGAGCACTCGTCAATCTCTGGAAAATAAAGAAAATCATAGAAAATGTATTATGTGCTACATAAACAAACAAACAAATAATTTGAATAACTTACCTTTAAAAAAGTTTGCGGCAAACCCTGCTTTGTTGACGGATCCATCAGACACAAACTTCAGCCAGAGCTGGTTGGAGCTGCTTTTGATGTCGTCTGGTTTGTCGTAGCCACAGAAATGTCCGAGCAGTGGGCTGCTCTCTGAACTGCCATCCCTCACTTCCACATAGTCATAGGCACAGCTGTCATGTTTTTCAATCTGCAGTCGAAACAAGCACAGTGAATTAGAAAGATAGTGATAGTAACAGACAGATGAAAAAATACGTTTTTAAAATCTGAAAGAGAAATGGATCATATACAGGTTTCCAAATATTACATTCCTGTCTCATACCAATCTGGGTGTACAACATTTAACAGAGATAAAGAGAAAGAGCCAAGAGATAGAAATATGTGTTTGTTTGTTGTTCAGTTGCAGCAGTTTATAACATTGTGACGTTGAGATGCATTCTTGCTTTAATAAATAACCAACGGTAACCAGAAGTGATTTTACCTCAAATGACTGAAATGAGAGGCCAACATCAAAACCTTCTGCTACTGTAATTTTCCACACACACACTTTATTGGACTGGTAGTCATCAGGATAATTGGGAGACTGGATCTGGCCACTTTCCCGTTTCACCTCTCCCCCACAGATGGCTGCACAGGAGGTGAGAAATTACATTACTTGAACAATGTTTGATCCAGAGACTTCTTTTGTACTGTATATTTATACATTAGCTGTCAACATTATAGATTGAAATGAATAAATAAATTAAGTGTGCGTTTGAACCATTACTTTACTAGTGTTGTACCTTCATAAACAGCTGAAAAGCCTTTGCCCGCCCATCTGCTGCTGCTTCTAAATTCAATCCACAATCGACTGTCAGTAGAGACGATGGGATCTGGAAGTGTGTCTCCACAGAAACGGGCTGCCAGACCACATGAGGAAATAATGACATTACCTGTCAGTAAGTACTTAACAGCGCTCAGCAGTGAACACGTGTATCAAGTTAACAACAGGCTTCTGAATGATACTGAGTAGGTGAATTATGAATTAAAGTTAAAGACCCCTCAGAGGAGCTTTTCTCCAGAACCCATCTCGGACCTCCACGTGGTCGTACCAACATAAGTGACTCCTGAAGAGGTCCATGGAAGTAAAATTCAGAACAATCTGCGGGGAACAAAGCAATAGAGAGGGATGACGTGTCAGACAGAATGAGCATTTACAAACTATCTATAACATTAAGAACATGTGAAGTATCTAAACTCATAAAATAACATTTCTAACACTAATGAAAATGACGCAGAACACACACAACGTAGTGTTTTCACAGTGGCCAATGATATTTGCATGTACATTTCTGCAGTGTTATGCATCTATGGAAGCACAGTCATGATCAGTGTTACCATGGTACATGTAATATATGTTGTGCACTGCATATTGTATGATACTGTATTTTTACATGCCAGTTAGTTTCTGTTTGTTACAATAAATTCTGGTTTCTGGATTAATGCTTTTTTCTCTGGGGGTCAGTTTTTCATCACTCACCTTCTCTCCGGGAGTAACAGAAATCCTCCATATACAATGAGCATATGCTGAGTAACCATTGGGAAAACCAGGAGAAGAGAAGTTGCCAGAGCTCTCCTGCAGGCTGTCCCCACATTCTGTCACAACCACACACCACAACATCATCATTGTTCTAGCATGATGGACCGGAGAATAAACTGTTTTTGGATGTGCAGCCCATTAATAGAGGTGCTGGGGTGACGCCCTGCCAGGCTCACATGAAAAAGAAGAAGATATGAATCATATGAAATATATTCAGAAAAACCTTTAATTAAAATTTCAATACGATATGATAATAATCTATATATTATACAGACAGTGAGTACTGTGTATGATCTGCATTCAAGTGCTTGTGTTGTGTTTACAGTTAGTTGGAACTGTTTTTTTGTCATTGACAAAGCTAACTCAGAAGCTAAATACTTGACTGTTTTACAGAAGAACCCCACAGAAAAAAGATTAAAGATTGTGGACCTCACCAGCTGGACATATAAATGAAATAACTGACATCAGACAGAGGTTCCAGCTAACTGTCTGTCCTGAAACCAGAGCTTTGGTTTGTTTCTCCTCCCTTCTCTCTCAGCTGACAGGTAATACGGATTTAATACATTCTCCTAATAGAGTGAGAAATCATGAACAGACTAGCAGCTACATGAAAAATGCTAACTGCTACATTTTCTACGATGATTAATCTTGATGCAGTAGTATCTGCAGACTGATAGGGAACATCTGAGACAGTGCAGGATGAGCTTCCTTTTCTTTACTTTAGCCGCTTCACTGCATGTTCTCAGTGGAAGGAGAGAAAACACAGGCAGTGTATTTTCAATCTTTAAAAGCGACGTGATGCATGATAATGGTGATTTGGTTTAAACTAATGGTGACATGTGGTCAGAGTGCATCTGAAAACCGACTCGCAAAAGTGCGTCGTCCACCAAAAATAACTTCACCAGCCGCCAGTGGAGTGCTGGAGTGCACCCAGACAAATACTTTAAAAATCATAGAAGTTTTTTAATAGTTATTTATTATTCTAAACAAGCAAATACATCTTACTTGCACATTTGTAGAGTTTGCGTGCTTGTGCAATGTCCCCTTTGCTGAGCCTTGTCCTCTGTCCAATAAGTGGCCTGACTCCATTGACATCATAACGGGGCAGGATTGTGTCTAAGAAGATTCCTCTGTTTCAGACAAATCACAGTAAAGTTTAATGACAGCAAAAAATCCAAACATTGAACAACATTCTCTAGCTTCACTGATGTGCAGGTAACTGGGGTTTGGTCAGAGATTTTTTTCAGGTCTTATTCAACACTCTGATACTTTATTGATTCTGATAATCTCTCCCTGGGGTTGGAGCTTGCTCCTGTTCAGTTCCCATGGTGATGCACCCATGAATGACAGGCATGTGCAAACAGAGCACTCTGAATGGGGCCTTTTGCCGGTGCCAGCCGGCTCAGTGGAGCCTGCCCCTGAATGCCAGAGAAAAAGGCCACTCCAGTCCAAATTGTTCAACAAAGCCTCCACAGCCAGGTCTTTATTTACCTTGGCTTGCCTCCATGACCCAGAGTGATGAAGCAGTGATGAAGGTAAAAAAATCAACAAAAAAAACAAAACAAACAAAACAAAAGATAGTGCAAAGCAACAGGGTAACAAATAAAGGCACAAATAAAAAGGAAACTAGTCTGAAACCATTTCTGTGACAATAAGGGACTAAACTCCTCTGACGTCTCTTATGGAATTTGCTAAATAAAGGGACAAACAACAAGTCAACGACTTGATGCTGACTTCTCTAAATGACTGTAAATATTGCATTTAATACTGTACAGCCATGTCAGCATGCTCGTCAGTTGAATATGTGACAATATTTCAGAATTGTAAAGGGGTTAAATCAGTGATCACAGTGTTGATGGCCTGATTTAAAAAGCAGATTAAATTCAGATATCTTGAGTCATTAATACTCAACAATTAGCCTCTTAAGCAAGGCATTTATCAGAAAAACTGTCCCTCACTCAATGACTTGGTAACACTGCCTCCGGAAAAAGTGTCCTAGGAGCCACCCAGAGGCCTGTTAATGTGAGTTAGGGTGTACTCTGGAAGCTCAGGAAACCCAAAGGTGGGATGAAGACGTGAAGCAATTCTTGCAGTAACTTTAGGAGTAAAGACATGAAGAACAAGAAAGCATCACACACCAACCTGGAAAATGTATTCCTTGCGTAATGCATGATGCTGCCAAAGTCGTATACCTCCCCAAGTGAGTCAACCTCACCGGGTTCCATCTTCAGGAAGTTATACTCCTGCCCTGTTCATACACACAAAGTCAATGGACTAAATGCAAGTGAAAAAAATGTGAAAGGTCTGTGTACACACATTTCCATCCACGCTTATTAACAGCTACATGTGTGTTGTAGTAACAGTACCTGGTTGGATGTTGTCTCTGATGATGCTTACGTGCTCATCACGGTCCGGACGAGTGTGTTCATGCCAGAAGCCAATCACGTGGCCGAGTTCATGTACCACAATGCCAAACTTATCGCAATTCTTTCCTATAGAGATGGCCTGAGGGCCGCCACCTCTTCTCCCCACGTAGGAGCAACACCTGCAGCAGGTAACACCAGTGAGCTCGACAAATACCTACACATAGCAAATCAAGAATCTGAATGGCAACTGTATTTGCAAGTACAATTAACTTCTGATAATTCATGAGTGCAACCTTTATAGATTCTTAGAGATAAAAAAAAAATTGTACTAAATAATGAGCTCCTGACTGACCCACAAGGTCTATAAGTGAAAACAATGTAGCTTTCTTCAGTTGTCCTCTCAGTGAATGTTACACAAGTATGTTTTTCCCAGTGACGCATCGCCTGACGGAAAATGGCTCGCTGACTGCCTGAAAGGAAACTCTGAATTAGAGCTCAGGATCTCAAAACCGCATAGTGCCACAGACACATTCTGGCTGTACAGAATATAGCAGACAGACTTCCGGCAAAACTCACCACTAAAATTCCCACTAATGGCATAAGGGATGATGCCGTCTGCCCATACGCGCTCAGGTCTAGAGGTGGCTGCTCTCCTCACACGATGGATACTCGGTCTGACTGCAGCTCTGTTGCCTCCGTCACTCTCACTGGAACTGTTAACTGTAACAACAGCGCAGGAAATCTGCATTGATTATTATGCATTTTATTTTTTTGCAAAAAAATAGAAGAATTTTCTTGGATTACTAAATGTATTTCCGCTTTTGATACCTGAGTCTCTTTGGTTGATCTGTGTAATGTGCTGCACACCTTCAGCGCTGTGGGTCTGTTTAAACATGCGCAGGTCGTCTTCATCCAGTGCAATATCTCCTAAAAAGGCAGCTAGGCCACACAGATGAACACACAGATCAAAAATACATTTATAAAACTGAAATATTAATCATAAGACAATAAACTAAAAAGGGATGTCTGTAGGACGGATAACCATCCACACTCACACTCACACCAAATAACTCAACCTCCATGTCTTTGGGTGGTGGAGGGACCAGGGAAACATGCACAGGACTCTATAAACAAAGGACCCAACCAGCTAGTAGGTTCTAATCCAGGACATTCCTACTGTGAGGCTAACTCCTGCTTCATTGTGCTGCCCCAGAACAGCCATAAAACAGTTTGTGTCTTTGTGCTAAGCTAAGATAACTTTGAAGGTTGTAACCGTCTTTTCAACTAACCTTTGGCAAAAAGCCAAATGCATATTCACTATTCCTTTAGCTGCTGTGTGTAAGTACAAAATACATTCTGAAAAATAAATGAAGATCAAATTAAATACAGTGTAATTTAGCAAAACATCGCCAACCTCCCTCCTATTGTTTCGTTTATACTTCATTGGGCTGTTATGTTCATCGGAACGAGTCTGTGAACATCAAAACAAAATATCTTAAGAGGTAACAATGCTGAATTGTACTGCCTGAGCAGCTCCACATACCAAATAAGTATTACCATTTTACTACTATTTCCTCTGCAGGCTTTACTCTGTGTCCTGAACAGGACTCTGATCAGCAAACATTGTGGATTGTCCAGTCTCTGCGCTGTTTTAAAGAATGAAGATGTAAACTGAGTACTTCACACATCTGTATGCTGGGCACTGGACTGAGTGACCTACAGTCAAACTAAGAATATACTTATTGTTGCAAGAGTGGTCTGCAAATAATGTCTGCATGTCTGCATTCTTTGTGACATGTACACAACTTCACTGTAGTAAAATGCTTTGATCAATAAGCAGCATGAATATAATATAACACACATATAACATTTGTCATAACAATAAGATGCATCACTTATTTTCACTAACACTGATACATCTGATTCAGAGACACTACAGTAAAACAAATGTCTTCTTCAGTCTGTGTTGCTGAGTATCCTAAAGTGCAGTGGTTCCTTTTTCTACAGCAGCCAACTCTTAAATAAGCAACTGATTAACCCAGGAATGAAGTCATGTACATGGGAGCAAAGACCTTTACCTACTGTACCTGATAAGGGATGTGATGCTTAAATGCTTTACTATATGGTTTAAATACATTTCTCTACTTGTCAAATCATCCTCTACGGAGTCGTGTTGCGTTATGTGCTTGTAACAAACTAGCAGGTCTGTAATTACTCATTGCTTGTTTTGTGGGTTCCCTAATGTTAATCTTATCTTCAGTACAAGTCTCATAATTGGTCCTGATCATGTGTCTCGCTCTGGAAATGTCACTGAAATGACACGTTATTGTTAAAAAGTGAAACACAGCTATACAGACTGCAGTGTCAGCATACCTACACTACACTCACATTGATGGCGGCTTGATCGACTGCCCAATAGTCAACTTTGTTTATTTGATACAAAACACAATACAAACACTGTCTTTCTTTTAGATGACCGAATTCTTCTGCTCACACGCTCAGTTACTGTGTTTTGGACTTGGATATGACTTTAGCAGGGATTTGTTGAAATATTGCCTCTGTCATTCAGAGTGTACATCCTATATAAATCTGTATTGTACTAGTCAAGCAGAACAGCCTTTCCCATTAAATACCTCATTTAGCTGTGTGATGTAACAACCTTTGAAAGTGCAAATGAAAAGACATAGCAGGCCCTGTGTCGGCCTTTGAAGTGAATTCACTCATGCAAAGGGTGACTGCAAATGACTGTCACCCCTGCAGTGTGCACCCCATGCCCTGAAGCCAGAGGGAGTTCACCGGTGTCCAGCCGAGAACAGCGCTGGCATGGCCTCAATGACCTCTAGTCTCCAGGCAACTACCACAGAGAAGAGGAGTGTTGTGTTGTGGAAGTTTCTGAAGTCACAAGAGAGAAAAGGGACACTAACCAGCTGGAGGACCCCTTATTAACCATAGTAATTGTTTGGCATGTTAGATGAATAT
>JAUMTR010000014.1:9688012-9762231 GCA_032270685.1 Microctenopoma stevenorrisi | reverse complement strand
CATGGAGGCCCCGAGAAAGTTTTAAGTTACCTTCAAGTTGCAGTTTTATGTTAGTTTTGAGAGGGACAGTTGTTTGAGTGGAAAGGTGTCAGAACATGGTTAGATTGCCTTACTGCCCATCATACTATTAAATAGTCTTTAAAACTACAAAAATAAAACAAAACAAATTCATCCCTAAGACAAGACTCTTAGATTTTGAACTGCTAACAAATAAAAAGCACCAATGGTCAAGACTTGATATTACTTACACCAAAAAGTTGAACTTCTCTTCTTCAGATGTCAAATGAATACAGACACATTTCCTATATGGTAAAAAAGAAACTGTAAACAGAAGCAGAAGTGTCTATTGGCAAGTATCATGTCAATGTTAAGGTTGCATTATTTTTTACATATGAAAAAGGAATGTTCATTTGAAAGATTCCATTTCATTTTTCTGGAGCCCATGTTAATAAACATTATACAGAAAATGCTTCACAATTATGAATACCAGTAATTTTATCAGCAAAGAATCCAGAAAATTTTCACAAATAATTTGTTCAAGTTCTCTATTTTCTGAAATTCTTAAAAAAATAACACATATGTGTAAATATAGTTGTTATATGTTATTTGTATGTTATTTGTGCCGCACTTCATTTGAGTACAGTCAAAGACAAATATTTACCTAATAACATCATTTTGGCTATGAAAATGATTTTGATGATGTAAAAGCACTCCCTGTTGTGCTTCTCACTGCAGTAGAGCAATATGTGAGTAGAGCATTTGCATGTATAAAATCTACATGGATATGTACTGTAGGAAACAGTGTCTCCAGTTAGTACTGTTACTGGACTTCACTGTGAGATGAAATTACAAAGATTAGTACAACTTGTAGTTTGTGCTTCTGTACTTCAAAACATTCCAGAGGCAAATATTGTACTTTAAAATAAAATTTAAAAACTACATAAAATATAAATATTATGCACTGCTAATATTTTTTCACTTTACATTTTGCTCATATTTTTTAATAAATAAAATCATCAAAAATAAAATCAGTTCAGGATATTTAGTACTAATTTAGTTGTGTGTGTGATGTGGTTCTTCTAGTTCTAGTAAGATATAAATGTAATATAATATAATACATGTTCATGTATCATTAGCAAATCATTATGGTATAATTTGGATTGTTAATTAACAATAAAATATAGAGATTGTCTTTATAACACATTTGTTCCTTTTCCCCCTAAGCTTAATTAAGATATATATTAATTATATATTTTAGACGGTTAAGCTTTTTTATCAACCTCCCTCACAGTAATTAGGGCTACTATAATACTATATACTATACTATAACCATAAACATACATAAAGACAAAAGGAGAAAAAAATCAATAAAGGTAAAATGACTGTACCAGCTTTACAGGGATCCTTGTAGTCGATTACATCATCGAGGTAGTCAGAATAGTCCACAAACTCCCAATTAACCGCCAGAGAAACGCACAGACCGCACAGCAGGAACGAAAAGGGAGAAATTGCCATTATCTCACATGAACTTTACGAGCGCCCGTTAATATGCGAAGAACATAAAAAGGCGCAAAAAGTTGCTCGATTGACTTATAACCGCAGCGGCGTTTTCTCATGTCTCCATGCTGCAGCAGTAATTCACTCACATGCAGGAGCGAGAGCAGAGCTCACATGGTTCACAGCAAAACACGCGTCCATGCCTGGGAGAGGTACTTCACTTCACCTGCAGTCACGCGAGGTAAACACATTCATAGGTGGAATTAAGTATCAAGTTCAGTGCTTCCTCCTTCCTAATGCCATAAATTCAATCACTGATTTAATACTAGATGGCATACACATACATGCAAACGTGCATGGATCAAAAACCCGAGGGATACAAAAAAAGGCTGCAACTTAACTGCTGTTATATAATCTTCACACACCACACTGTACTGACATCATTTTCAATTCCAGTATTTGAAATGAGATAAAATACAAACACAGGTGGACTACAACTTGATGCTTCAGAGACAATTTTAAGCTGACACACCACCTACAGGTTGCTGGGTCCACACACACACACACACGCACACACACACACACACACACACACACACACACAACTGCTCATCTCATCTGTGGAAATCAAAATTAAACTGAAAAATAAACGTAGACTCAGACTTAATGAGCTGCTTGTTCTGATTCCACACGGTGGAATTATTTGTTGATGTTGGTGTTTGTTGGTGACTTTAGTGTAACAGGATTTCAGTATATCAGTAGCTGTTGTTTATTTAGGAGAATCTCTGTTTTCTACATTAAAGGTGCAATGCAACATATCTAAGGAGATACAAGCCATAACTAGCTGAACAAACTAAGACTTCAAACTTTCACGTTCACCTCAAAATTTGACATTCACAAAAATTGTTTTTATTAAAATATGTATGGATCAAGTCTTTATTTACTGAAAACCTACACGACTGATAATGTGACAGCACACACAATGATGTGCATGAAAAGCATGAAAACTCAATGTTATCACAGTCAACGTGCTTCCACTTTGCGGTGTGTAATGGACTTCAGTAAAGTTAACTAAACTACCTTTATTGTTTGACTTTAAAATCTAAAGAAACCACAAAGACTCCTGGCACTGTGGTCTGATAATGTTTACTGAAAATTGTAAGTTCAGTAAAGTTGACTCAAGAGTATTAGCTCACTATATAGTAGGGGCCAAGATGAGCTGAGGACACCCAGTGGACAGGTGAGGAACAAAACACACACAGGCACGAAAACCGGGAAGATAAAGAGAGCGCTGTTCCTTTAAGTGGTATATAAATCAGTTTTTACCCGGATGGTAACTGTTAAATGCAGATAAACTGAAAGACCTTTTCAGTCTCAGGAGCAGTGAGCTGTATGATGCGCGTGTCTACCACTAAGTGGCACTGATGCTTAAGATGAAGAAATGAGCAAGTTAAAATAATGAAGCTAACAAAAGTCAGAGCCAGACCATATATGTGCTGAAAGCTGTAAATTATTCACACAAACAGATGAAGGAAACAGAAAATCACAGACTAAGACATGTGCTTTGTGTCATGTTGTGAAATTGTGGCACCGTACGCCAAAATGATTGAGTGTTAGAGTGAGGGAGCAGACAACTCAGTCCCACCAGCTTCACTCCTCCTCTGCCAGCACACATCTGCTGCTGAGGAGATGCGGTATTGATCCAGAGGGGAACATTTCATGCCTCGGAGATCAGTCTTCACAGTATGGCTTGCCGTGTCACAGAGTTGTGAGGCAGAAGTTTAAAAGAAATCTACAACAGATTGAGCTGATGCTTTCTGCTAATTTTGGAGTCATGTCCCAGTGCTGGTGCAGGCAGGTCCTGCTTGGTGTGGAACTGGGCATACTGGTGGTGGTCCTGGTGGCCGGCAGTGCAGGACAGACCCATGGCAGGAGGGAGGCAGGGTCGTCTTGTTATGGAGGATTTGACCTCTACTTTGTTTTGGACAAGTGAGTTCTTTCACTTTTTCTAAATTGCAGAAAAGGGATTTGGATACTTGATGCATGACTCATTTGTGAGAATGAGATACAGGTGCAAACATCCTTCATGTTCCCCAGAAACATTCGTGGACGTCTGCTTGAAGGTTTGAGCCTTTTGGTTAATGTTGGCTCCTCCTGTTTATCTTGTTGTGTAAATGAACTAAATAGAGCAGTTTTAGAGTCTGTAGAGGAAAAAATAGTTGTATATTAGTGAACTGAAGCCATAACCTAAACAAGTCCAGTCAAACCATCTGGCCACATTTCATTTGATTTTTTAATGCACAAACAAATAAAGAGCCTTGATTTCGGTATTGCTAACACATTTATTTTTACCTCCATTAATCGTTCTGTGATTTGAGGCATAATGTCAGAAAATGGGCAAAATATCCCTTACAGAGTCTAAGGTGGTATCTTTAGTCTTGTTTTGTCTGATAAACTGTTTGAAAATGTCAAATAGACTGTTTTGTTGTCATTATATACAAAGAAATACAAGAAAACGGATTTAGAAACTCTAGAAATTGTCCAAAAACACACACACACACATGGCATAAGGGTTACATTACGCTGTCTATTATTCTGTCATGACAGTAAGGCGGAACGCAGGTCAAGTCAAGACATGTGTCAGTGTGGCCACATTTAATAGTAAGTTTTCCTGGAAGAAATTTATAGTTTTGCAAAATCTCTTTTAATAGATTCAAATTAAAAATTAAATCCAGCTGTGTAAGTTGTTTTTCAACATACTAATTATGAATGATTTAAACAAATGCCTACCAAAGTGTGTTTACATGACATCTACATTTGCAGTGTGTTTGTGCATTCACTTGAATGATAAAGTATACTGCAGGGATTCCTGCTGTCAAACTGTGGCTGTTCTTCAGCTCCTTCACATCTAGTCCCAGCGTCAGCTCTCTCTGCCTCTGCAGAACCCTTTCTCCAGCAGAGCCAGATGTTCCAGAGATCCCAAGCTTTTGGCTTTCTCTGCACTGAGACTCACATCACAGGATAAACGAAAACATAAAGGAGGGAGAAGGAAAATTTCTGCACAGTTTGATGTGTAAGAAGAGGCTGTGGACGTTAACTTTAATTTTCCTCACATCTCTCTTTAACTCTTCCGCTGTAAAAACTGAATTTTTATTGTGACTGTGTTGTCCAGTCTGCACCTGATCTCATCTAACAGAATAATGTTTTCTGTTTTTCAAGTTAGCAGCAAAGTCACATGAACATGAAAATCCTGAGCATCAGCCTACATGCACACGTACAGACAAAGTTATTCTGGTTGCATATACTGCAGAAAAAAGGCAGCTCAAGGATACAAAATGCAGTATGTACATTACTCGTAAGCCCAGGTAGTAATTTAGAGTAAATGTAGAATACATTTGCTTGTCACTTTCAGGCCAATGCTAAAATCCTGATGATCTGTTTTAGTGTTTTCAGTATTGACAGGAAGTAAACATCTAGGGACAACTCATGTACACTTGATATTGCAATCATTGTTTTTTTTCTCTCCTTCTCAGGTCAGGCAGTGTGCAACATTACTGGAATGAGATATATTACTTTGTTGACCACCTGGCCCACAAGTTTATTAGGTATGTTCACAGATACTAATTGGATTCAAAGAATAAAAAAAAAACTGAAAGAAAAACAGCTAAAAAATGACAGTAATCTCTTCTTTTTCCCAGTCCTCAGCTGCGGATGTCTTTTATTGTGTTTTCAACAGAAGGAAGGACTCTCATGGCACTAACAGAAGACAGGTAACACATACTGTATGTAGATATCAACTCAAAGGTCCTCAAGTTTGTTTAAGTTTGTTGTTTATTGCATTTGGTTTAACTCTGTCCCATGTTACAATTTTTCAACTAATATCCATATATTTCCTCTGGATTTTCATGCATGATCAGAGATCAGATTCGGGCTGGACTGGAGGAGCTAAGCATGGTGCAGCCAGGTGGAGACACTTTCATGCACAGAGGGTTTCAAAGAGTAAGTCATCTGTTAAGTTAATAGGAAACTAGTCCAGCTTACCCCCAAAAAATGTATAACCACTGACACCTCAAAACCTCTCTCTTAGGCCAGTGAGCAAATCTACTACGCAACTGGAGATGGTAAGAAGAACATATTCCTCTTTACACCTAATCAATTTAATCATAGTGCAATATCGTTATCCATTCATCAGAACTCATGGTAGAATCATCAAATGGGGGGAAACAACAGTAAAAACACATCTGCTCTTTCTATTGCATGCCTATTATGTGCAAAGTAGTTTTCTCAACTGGTTCACCTCAGTTCTTACTTAGAATAAAAGTGATTTCACTGGATGCACGTGTTGTTTGACTAATCTTTTGTCTTCTCTCCTACCGTTCTGAATTTCAGGTTACCGAACAGCCAGTGTGATCATTGCCCTGACAGACGGTGAACTGAGAGAAAATCAATTTGATCTGGCAGAAAGAGAGGTGAGAGGAGGGTGACATGGATTAGGTTTTTTAACTGAAAATCACAATGAATGAAACACAATTCGATGGTTAGTTACTATATTCAAAAACATTACTTTCCCTGAAATGCAGTAATAATGCATAAAATAACATTATCATTACCAGGCAGTGTACATGTCCCTGAATTCACTGATGCAGCACTGTAATAACACATTGTGATCATTCATCCTCTCACTGACACTCGTTTGCTTGGTCGCTGTTTTCATTTCCAGGCAAGCAGAGCGCGCCAGCTGGGTGCCACTGTGTACTGTGTAGGAGTAAAAGACTTTGATGAAACCCAGGTAAACTAAGCAGTCAAGAGATGAACCAGTGCATGACCTAATTAATTAATAAACCAAAACGTCAAACAGAATTATTAACTCACATGCCCTGACAGCTTTCAACAATAGCTGACAACAAGGACCACGTCTTCCCTGTGAATGATGGATTTGAGGCACTACAAGGCATCATTGACTCGGTACAAAACCTTTATAGTATAATGGAAACACAAACATTTCTAATGAAATATATCATATGTGATTTAACTGTTGTACATTTAGTTCAACTTATCATATTCTTTTCCTTTCAGATCCTTAAAAGGTCGTGTATTGAGATCCTGGCTGTAGAGCCCTCCAGCATCTGTGAAGGAGGTAAACAACCCACGATAAGACCAAAAAATCATATGTTGTTTTAAAGTTACACACAGGCATGCTATTCCAGTAACTTTACATTGCTACTCCCTAATGTTTATTATTGTATAATGCACTGCAAGAAAAAAAGGCACAAATAGTCAATTTAATCCCACTTCAGAATCATTCCAGGTGGTGGTCAAAGGAAATGGTTTCCTTCATGCTCGGGATGTACAAAAAGTTCTCTGCAGTTTCCGCATCAACGACACAGTTACTTTAAGTAAGTACCAGCTCCAAAGACTTTTGTTAACAAGCTTTATTTCTGGTATATTTAGACAATAAATCACTGTGTGAATAAGTGATTGAGTAAACTCGCATAAACTTTATTCAACTATTAATAGACTAGAATAGATTAGAGAAGCAGCAGTTTTTTGGGCCAATTACATCATCGTGCCAAGAATATTTTGGCTCCACAGATGGGACTGGATGGGAGAGAGCAGCTCTTTGTGGCTCACTATTATTTAGATCCCTGTCCTCCTGAAAAACCATTAGCTCCATCCTCCCTTTGTTTTGAATCAGCTGGTATAACGCTCAACACGTCTGTGGTGTCAGCAGGGGAATGTGGATCACATCAGGGACGAGCACTGTCTTTGCACACACTAGACACTCACTCAGCCAGGGTAAATAAACCACAGCCCTCCCTCATTTGCTTCATTTTCCATAGGGAGAGAAAATCCTGAAATTGGATCACAACAAGAATATTTTGAGGGTTGACTCTGCTGACATTTCAAGTCTGGTAGAGGAATGTGAAATAACTTTTTCACTTGCAAGACTTTCTCTTTCACCACTGATGCTGTCGTATATTTGATTTCAGTGAAAAGACCTTTGGTGGTGAAAGATACCTACCTTTTGTGCCCAGCTCCTGTTCTAGAGAAAGAGGGAACGTAAGTACAGTGATCATACTGTTTCCCAGTCTGGATATAAGTACCGTGACTCCACTCTACACTTTTTTCAGTCACAGAGAAAATGTAGGTAATACCTAAAAATACTTGGAATAATATTGATAGGGATTTAAATTTCAAATTAAAACGCTGCTTTTTATTTTTTATTTAGAACTACAGTTCACTACAATGCAGAATTAGATGAGTATAATAGTGTATATCAGCTCTCGTGTACCATCTCTACAGGTCTGCCACGCTCCACGTCAGCATGAACAATGGCCTGAGCTTCATATCAAGCTCTGTCACAATTTCTGCAGTGTCCTGTGTGAGTAAAGTTTTAAACATAGCGTTATTAGAAAGCGGGACTCACACCATTGTCTGTTATTTGTGGAATACCAGCACTCTATTTTGTGACATTTAAATATTTCTTTGTTTCTGTAATTAAGAACAAGAACACAGGAAGCACAAGGAAACAATGCTGGACTACATGGTCATAGTCTCTATCTATTTCCCTTCCAGTCTGATGGCACCTTTGTTGCCATAGCCCTGCTCATCCTGCTGCTCCTGCTCACCGTCGCTCTGCTGTGGTGGTTCTGGCCTCTGTGCTGCACTGTGGTACGATAGCCCTCCTCATCCTGTTAGAGTAAAGAGCATACAGTATTTACTGTGTGTACACTATGAAAGCTATACTTTGAGACGTCATCCTTTTTTCCTGCAGGTCATTCACGAAACACCTCCACCAGTTATAGAGGACATTTCAGTAAGTGGTTTTATTTTCTCTTCACCAAAATAATGTATAATATGATAGTCCTCATCCCAACCCGTCAAGTGTCTCTACAGTGCATACATGAGTCCAAGTGGATCTTTGTGCCATATATATATATATGTATGTATATATATATATATATATATATTTAACAAAGACAAGAATATTGTTTTCGTCTTTAGGATGACGAGGACAGTTTTCTAAAGAAAAGGTGGCCCACAGTGGATGCCTCGTACTATGGAGGGCGTGGTGTCGGGGGTATCAAGAGAATGGAGGTAACCAAGATAGTAAATTGTGACTGAATTAATCTAAATTTTCATAATGCTTTAATAATGTAACTAAATTCAATATGAAATCTTACTAATAAAAATCGCCAGGCTTATAACATCTGTTGTGTGTCTGAACTGACTTTAGGCCACAGGAGAAAACACATGATGATTTTGAATGTACCACTCTAGTTTGTAGTTGTTAAAAGATGGCAGCAAACACAAGTACAACAGGAACACAAACGAGAGCAGGAAGCGGCTTGTTTCTTATGAAAGGATAAATATGCAAGTTCAAGTTAAAAGAAACTGAGTCACTTTGTTGATGTTATTAGTTCTCGGAGCCAGTTAGAGTTAAGCTGAGGCCATCTGGCCAGTAAACCAATGACAGATCAACCAAATGCATGCTAAAAGCAAGAAATAGCACTGTTTTAAGCCTCGGATGCCACATTGTGCATTATGTTAGCAGCTGAATCATGAGTTTGTCTGCATGATTCAGCTGTGGTTTGTTACACAACAGGCCAGTTTGTTATTTCAGGAAGAACAAAGGTAAAAATGGGATTTAACAGCTGGTAAAAGGAATAATTCCAACAAGTAGATCAGTTGAAAAAAGCTCAGAGATGATTAGAGTAAGAAGAAAGAGTCTGACATCTGGACCTTGTGATACCTGAGAGATGTGAAGCACAGAAATGAAACAGACACTTCATCAAGTTAAGAGGAACCAGATTTCTGTTGTTTAAGCGAATGAAGACCAACGAGACAGAAGTGACCATAGTATGAAGCACTTCTGCGACTGACGAGTCTGTGCTTTGAACTTGCCCTGAAGTGGCACCGCTTCCAAACAGAGCTATGGAAAATATGCGCAGCTTCATTTAAGCGTTCTCTCTGCCAAGTTAAAGCTTTCATGAGTTGACTGACGCAGTTGCAAGGGGTTACATTTAAATGAAGAGCTTCTAAAGCTGCCTTGACAATGCTTCACTCTTCACATACTCATTTATTTTGACTTTTGCTTTTGCTATTTGAGCAGCCAGGTAAATGTCTATAGTGAATTTCTTTGTCTACAATAATAAAGATTATCTGTGGCAGAAGATCTCTCACTGAATTTTACAGGTTCATAAGCACATGTCTGTTTCCTTCAGAGATTTAGGTAAAATCCCAAACATGAACCTTCTGGACATCAATTAAGGCAATTAAGGCATCGTTCTAGCATGACTGTAATAATATTCATAAGCCACGTTTTTAGCTAATGAAGCAAAATTAGTTTTATCGGAGACTGATAAAAGCACTGAAAGCTTCTGTTTCTACTCAGGTCCGTTGGGGAGATAAAGGCTCCACTGAAGAAGGAGCCAAACTGGAAAAGGCTAAGAACGCCCGAGTCGTGATGCCAGAACAAGAGTTCGACCTGCCTCCATCCAGGCCTTACTACAACATGCACATATCCGTTCACCCACAGAAGTGGTATTCTCCCATTAAGGTCATGCTCAAAGTTCATTTTTTGTGTCATTTAATGTCATCGAATTTGTGAACAGATGTTGATATTTTGCTTTTGCAGTACTCTGAAGACATGGATCACATAATGTGAACATATGTCATTTAGAGTATGAGGCCTTCTCCACATGTTAAAAATCTGTTTTAGTTTTCTATGGATACTTCTCTTTAACAATGGTGTCTATCCACCATAACTGAAAAGAAAAAGACAAAAAACATTTCCGGTGTTTCTGGGAATGATGTGTTACCAGGAAATAGTTAATAACATTTGTTTTCTTACATATTATCTGCTGGGTGGATGGTAATAGGAACCAGACATGAACTGAGCTAACCCCTGAATATGGAATCTGTTGAGTGGGAGTTATTCCTAATAAACTTCATTCTCTATTTATTTGTCTCTTTACCATACAAAATCTAATATGCAAGAAAGGTAAAAGTCCAGCATACACTATGCCATGCTCACTGATAAGTATTTATTTGTAATGCTATAGCAATTAACTGTTAATTTTGTTTTCTGTCCACAGGGTAAACTGGATGCTTTGTGTGTATTCCTGAGGAAAGGTTATGACAGAGTGTCTGTGATGCGACCTCATCCTGGAGACAAGGTGAGACATACCGTGTCAACAAGCCAGAGATTACAGAATAAAAACATATCGCGTGATGTCGTGACTAATGGAAAACAGCATCAGCTCTGTACAAGTGTAGGATCAGCATACACACACACAACAGTCTATACCAGCTATGACAACATTTGGAAGATACAATGCAATGCCAAATACATTCTCAGTAGACAGGTTTGCACCTGCGTGACACTACTCTACAGTAAATTATTATTCAACTGATTAAACTTTTTACTTTGGCTGTGTCGACATGTAAAAATTGTGAGCTGAAGTGAAAGAGGGACCAGACAAAGGTAAAAACAACTGCAGCATTGTCTGGAGAAATGCTCTTGTCTGTAGAAGTCCTTAAGCGTATTCTGCCTTCCTGCCTGCGTCAGTTCTCAGCGCCTGTACGGCTGGCCTGGCAGGAATGCAGTTTTCTTCCATGACACTGACTGACAGAGGAATTTCCTCTTTCCATCTGCTGAGAGCTGTACCCCTCGGACTCTGCTAGTATCTGTGCCACAGTGCTTTTAAAATCTTCGTCGCAGTTTCTTGTCTCTGTGGTTTAACTTTACCCACTCACCGTTTGCAGTCATAATTATGTTTGGACACAAAACAAACACCTGCTTTTGCTTTTCTTCATTACAGGGTAGGTGCATAAACTTCACCCGGAGTAAATCCTACCCTGCTCCTCGCTATCCCATTTACAACCATCCCTCCACACCCATCTACAGTTTGCCCTACAGAACCCAGCGCCGTCCCTCAGATGACAGTCAAATCTTTAATTTGCCCCCCTCTCCAACTTCAACGCTCCCCCCTCTGCCAACAACTCCTCCTCAATCCTGCCCCAGCCCACCTATGCACACACCACCTCCAAACAGGGCCCTGCCCCCAACCACCGCAAGCTCCATCCCCGCTCCTCCATCCCCAACTGGTTCTCTGCCAGCTCCACCTCACGGCCCACCTCCTTGCAGGGCGCCTCCTCCGTCCCGCCCTCCACCACACCCCAGTTATGAAAACCCTTGATAATGATGAAGAATGAAGAAGTTAGGGGGCGGGATAGAACCCTGGAAAAACTGTGCCTGTGCTATAAACTATGACTTTTTTTAAGTCTAGAAATGGAATATTTAGTACAGCTAGCACAGCTTTGACTATTGAATGCTATTGAAGCTTAGCAAATTATTTTACATAGGAACACTCCTAGTGCAACAAACAGGTCAAGCATACTGATGTGCTACCGGGAGAAGCAGCTTCATTTAGCCTGAGATTTAGTGATCAGTGACCAGCCATTGTTATGATATCGAAACTGCACAAGTGACTTAGCAAATATGTCATGTGTTTTATACATGCAAGTCTGTGCTGTACATGTATATTTTGTGAATCATTATCCATTGAATTACAAATATATATATTTGATGTCTGCTTTAATGTGACAGCATTGTATCATTTTACATAGTGACTGTTTCTGCATTAACACTATTACTTTTCAGAAAAGCTACCCGCAGAGTTACGAGCTCACAGAAAATATCTAAAAATTAAAAATAGTTTATGTCCTTGTTATGATCTTCTCAAAAGGTATCAGATAAATCCTTCACTGAAGTAGTAAAGTTGTTAATCTGTAAAGCTTTCAGCAAGAAACAATTAAAACACACAGGAGTTACATCTTTGGCAGCATTTTGAAACTGACGCGTTAAATATTTTGTGGAAATTACCTCTGGGAAATCAATAAATCTAACATTGGTTTAATTGTAAGAATGGCAACTTGCAGTTTCCTCCAATTTGTTCAAGATGGTGTAAAATAAAGAAGAGAAGTGTTATTTTCGCCCCAGCCAGGCGTGATTGAATAATAGATCACAGTTTACAACTTTAAAAAAACACCTAAAAAATAATTTTAAACAGTTCACAGCAAGTATGTGATGAAACAAGAAGTATAAATTTTTATTTTTTTAAGTGGCTGGTTTCACAGTTTTGACACAAGGAGTTGAGCTGCAGTTGAGGTGTTTGTTACACGTGATGAGGATACGAATGGAAAAGTCTTTGTGGTACAATAAAATCTGAATCATTGATCTCTTTTCCTGGTTGGCACTAGTAGAATGTGGATAAATATATGGGATTATGCAACACTTCACACAGCAGCTAGTCAGCTGACTCTTATTCCACTCACTACTAAAATAAAATAAAAATGTTTTTTCCATGTGCTTTCCCTAGTTTTGGTAGTTTTTTCGTTTGGAAATACTTTTGCAGACACATGCAGACTGACTTGCAGTCCTGTGGTCAGTGAGCTCATGGAGGCGTGTCTGAGAAAACCTCCAGGAGCAGAAGCAGGCAGACAATAAAACTAAAATCTACCTATGAAGCCAAAGAGATCTATGTCAGTATTCACCCAGTTCAACACCAGAATGCACGGGGTGGTGGATGACACTAGTAGTTCTATAGGTAGTAGTTTCACGTTGCACATTTGCTTCGCTGTTTGCGTCAGTGTTTTCTTTTTTATGTCATTGTGAAAACTATAATACAGAACTAAATTCCCACTTTCTCATAATGACAACGTATAACTCATCAAGTTGGTGATTTATTAGTCGATTTTCTCCAAATATATTTCTTCTGTTTCAGTATTTCACAAAATATAAATGAACCATTCTTCTTGATTGTCCTTGACTGCTAGATTCACGAACTCCTCTTTGTTGTACATTTGAAACCTAAGTAAAACCACAGCGCATATAAACGTGTCTCACTTCAAATAAATTTGAGGTGAGACACAGAGAGAAAGTAAAAATATGCTCTGCAGTGGCCTCAACTTGGCCAGAAGCACAGTCTGCTTTGGCTGCATAAACATTTGAAACTGATGTCACACAGCTAATTGGCTCCACAGTTATGCAAGTGTATGGAGCCTTGAACTAATTTATAGTAAAGCCTGAGCTGTATCTGTTTCCATTTATGTGTACAAACCTGACATTTCGTGTGATAAAATTTGATCTTGAACTTACTAACCCTGCACCTTTTTTTCCATGTGCTTTTCTTGTTCCAAGTTCAGGTAAGTTAATCTCTCAAAATCTAAAATCACATGATGTTTTGCACATCACTGGATAAAAACAACTGGCTCGTATTTCACATAAGCTCAACTTGCTTTTCTTCTCGTAGAGGACGTCTGAGCTGTAACTCATGGCTTTGGGCTTGTTCATTGGGGACTCAGTTTGACATAAAAAGCACTCATGAAATAGTAGACACAGTTTCCATTTTACCTTTTTAAGTTGTTTAATCTGCATAATCGTGTGTTGAGAAAAACAGATAACACAAAAACGTTCCTGGCAGGACGATATCGTTGACCTCTGTTCAAGCTGTATTTTTAAAGAGATAAAACTACAACAGTAGGAACCACGTGGAGCACCAACAGACTGCTCCACTTAATCCAGATCTACCTCTGCGGCACAGTGGAGACTTCCAGTACGACACATTTATACTGCCAGGTTTTTGGCTTGGACTCGAGCTAAAACTCATGCATGTCTCTACCACTATGTTACTTCTCAGGCAGAGTCATAAGATATGAATCACGTGAGATGGAAAAAGGCAGAGAAGCTCTGTAGGCGACATAAAACAAGTATATACACACTTTGATTAACTTAGTTATAGATGGAGACAAAAAGGAGCAAGACGACATATGATTAAGCATGATGCAATAACACGTAAACATTACCCAATATCCAGGATTAATAGTCAGATTTATAAATGAACAAAAACCTGCAAGCAAAGGCAGCATGGTTTACGTCCTGTAAACATTGTATCCGCCAGGTTAAAGCAAAAAAAAGAAGCAATATTTGTAATGTAATTAGTGAGTGGAGATGACGTGGGTTTTTGTGCCTTTTGTTGAAAAGATTTAACTCTTTTTAAGACGCCTACAAAGGTTTGCAAGAGGGAAACTGCTACAATAACCTGCAAACAACCACTCGGCAGTTTATCTGATGATGCGGTAAACTGACCTTGAAATCCTTGAACAGCCATTTGGATTTATGTGCAACTTGCCTGTGTTACTGTGTGCACATTTCAAGGGTACAGCACTTTACTCCAAGAAAAAAACTAGATAAACATAAATTAGATAAATTCTACTCTCCTTCATGTGTGTAATGTTTCACAACTATATACTTTGTTTTCTCAGGATTTAGCAAAGTGCTTTCCATCTCTGGCAGCACTGATACTGAACATTGACTGGTGACCTTCAAGCATTTTGGAAAATGTATATCAGAGGTATAAGGCACAATCTTTTTGGGGGGGCTCAGGCAGAATGATTGCAGAAGATACTGTATATTTTTAACAAAACAAATATTGGATCCCAGAGTTCAATTCACACACACAGTCAAGCTCGACTGAAGGAGAAACCCATTAAAGGAAACACGTATCACAGCTTGTTGTGAAATGTGAAAATTAAACCAGGTTCTAGCCATGGCAAAGTATTGACCTCAACTTTACAAACATTTTGTCAACTGTGCTAAAAAAAAGTTGAGTCTGCGCCAGAAAACTAACAAATTCTCCAATCAACTCTTTCAATTTGGCCAACAAGAGCAGTGAAATATTCAGCCAGCTTAAGGTGAAGCCTTTTAGGGGCATACAATTAATTATTAGGTGTAGTATATGTTTATTTCTAAATGTATAATTATATTCTTCACTATAAAAATGTATATAGTGTAATCATTCTGACAGTTTTAATAAATAATTTAAAGCCCAGGACAACTGCTTTACTTCTGCTCCAATAAACCTTTTCTGATCATGTTAAGGTGAGAAACCAAGTTTACACCATCAAAAATCGAAAAATCATGTCTTAATTAAAATCCCTTTAGTCCAGGATTAAACTTAGTCAAATCAATTTAAGTTCATATTAGGCGCATTTTGGTTCAGGTTCAGACTTGGTCTAAGCTGCAATCACGTACCGTTATGTTCAAAACTAAATCAGACTGAGGTAGAACATTGAGTTGATATATAATACAAGCAGGTTCTTCGTAAAATCATAATGAAGCCTTTTCAACAACGTTGTAATTATTAATAGAAAGACTAAAATAGATGAAAAATGGATGATGGGGTGAACAATACTATGGTTCCTTCAATAGCTGCATAAAAAGATGACAGAATCATGATAAGCTAATCAAGGTTTCCCTGAAAGCATCTTGGCTGAGAAGGTACATGAGTGAACGGATCATCCAGAGCTCTTCCCCCTACGGTCCATGAATGCAAAGGCCCCACAGCTACTGAGCCGACAGCAGCCTGCTGACCAATCCGGGACACAACCCGGTGCACTGCCACTGGCTGCTGGAGCAGAGGCGCCTCCATGTGCAGAGGATGGCCCCGAACATTAAGAGGCTGAGGAGCAGGAAGAGACGACACTGGCACCAGGCGACCCTGTTTGCTGGGTTGGACGGGTTGTGGACCAGAGTTTAAAATGTGGGAGTAACCAGGAACAGCTTTGGTGGTTTCCTGCCTCTTACTAAACGGTGCCTGGAGGAAAACATCAGGCTCAGGCACAACAGGTTTATGAGACACATAAAAGGAAGAGCTGTTGAACGGCATCGTGCCTCCTTTTTCTGGCGCTTTAACGGGGACCAGCTGGAGGACAGAGCTGGCTGGATTGATTTGGGGCTGGAACAGGGCTGCTTGCCTGACAGGTATGAAATGAAGGTTGGAGGAAGGTGTTGGTATTGTATGGTGCTGTATGTTCCAGTCATCGTGTGGCGACATGTGTTCATTAATGACACATGCAGAAATCTTCTGATGGATCCTCGACCTTTGATTGTGCTCAGAGAACTGCACAGAAGTCACAGTCCCCGCTCCTTGCAATGAATTACTGATGAGCTCCCTCTGCAGGTCTGTGTGCAGAAGAAATGGTGAAAACATATTTTCTATCAGTTATGATCATTTATGTTAAACATACCAACAGGACACAATCTTTCAATAACGATACTGGATTCTCCCTTTTTTTGCATTAACATAAATAGATATTTGTGAATAAAAAGTTTATATGTGGACATATGCTGTCAAATGGCTTCTTGGATCCAGACTTCAGCAGCAGAGGGATTTTCTTCCTGACTGAGGCTCTTCCTTCTGACCAATAATAGAAAGAAATGTTATTCTGCGTATTTGTTGTAGTTTCATGATGACTAATACCTGACGGGTTGGCGGAGCATAGTGGAACGTAGCAGAGCAGGGGGAGGGAGGACTCCTGCTATCACCATTCCAAATTTTTGACCCCATCATTATTAGTATGATCAACTTTTGTCACGTTGAATGATAATGTGAACTCACACATTACACCAGAAAACCTTAGAATCAATACGCAACACACCGACATTCACATTTGTATTTTATTTGCCACCCCTTTATACTTCTTTAATTATCTCACAAAAATAGAAGGAGCACACGATACCACGCGGGTTTAGGCCATAAAGACAAGAGGCATCTCAAAACACTCAATAGTATCAGGTAATTGACAGCTTTCATTTTTGGCAAAACAACAGAGAAGACGAGGGGCTTCTGGTTTCACATCAAGAACTAATCTTGTGACCTGTTTGGCTTTATCAATCACAACAGCACGCAGGCGGCCACAGGGAGAAAGCTCGGGAGTTGCATAGGTTCAAACAGTAACTGCAAGGAAGGATGGAGAAGTGGAAGGATCGTAAAGAGGATGATACAAAAACACAAGCCTTCAACTGCACATGCAGTACCTACAGCAAATACACCCAGGAGACTTTTGCTTTGAAGTCAACCACAATTATAGGTTTATTTATTTAGATGGTTAAAGGATGTGTCACTTTTTAAACCTGTGATTTCTCCGCAAAATACTCAAATTCAAGTCAATACTTTTGAATGACACTAAAACTGCACAGAAACCGTTGACGGTGAGGAAACATGTTTATAACCTACTAATTGTGCTTCATAATTTGGCACTATTCTCAGATTCTCCATTTCAACCTTTAACATGTTCATTCCATCATTTTGTGGTATTATTTCGTAACAGATGTGTAAATGCAACATGGACATCCATCAAGGTGTGTGCAGGTTAGCAGCATTAAATACAACTAATTTGTCATTTTTTTAATAAGTTGAGCGTATGGAATTCAGAAACATGTTCCCACGCGACTAAATGGAAAAACAGGAGGTGGAGGTAGTCTTCCCACTCTAATCATGCACGGGATGCATCGTGGCCTTGTTTGACCTTACAGTAGGTTATATTGCTAATTGGGGCTAATTTATCAAACCCTGGAGAGCTGACTTAATGCTGTCTGACAATCAGACCGCTGCTACGGCAACAGTTTTGTATCTACACTGTAAGACTGTAGCCCACTTCATAGAGCCTGTCGCACATCACACTCTCAACTTTGACACGGAGCACAGCGAGACTCGGGAGCAGTAACCCAATGTGTATCCATCTCTCAGATAGAGTGATGTAGGTCGGACTACCTGAGAGGATTTAAGGGGGTACTGTGCTTTCAGAAGAGATTCTAATGACAATGTCACCACTGCCAAGTTTGCAGCAAACAACAACACAAGTAGGCTACTAGAAAACACATCCAACAATTCTGACTCCACACACACACACACACACACACACACACACACACTCAGATACATACATACCTATAACACTGTATACCAACACACATGAACATAACATTCAACAACACTGCCATGCTTTTTGATATGAAATCTGGTGATCACTAAAACCAGTAAAGCGCACAGAGCAATTTCAGAAAAAAAAAGAAAAAGAAAAAAACGTTTAGCCATGAACTGAAAAAGATTGAGGAAGTTATGCTCCTTCACCCCGGTAAACTGTCGATGCTTAGAATAAAAATATAATCAGTCATCGGTGCATGTAAACACACATAACACAGGCTCGCTTTCTTTTCACAAAGGTGGAATAAGACATGGGATTCAGCCTAATCGTCAAAGTTGAACAAAAAATTGAATCATTATCTATACATTTTAATGTACTGACAGATATAGAGTAGATATAACAAAAAAAAACAAAAGAAAAACAAAACACCTTTCTCAACACACAATTCCACAGAGGAATGAATAAAAGCAATAGTAATAGTATACTGTATATAGAGTATTTTTCAATATTATTCAGCGATTATGGTGGTAAGAATTCTAGATATATATATTTATTATAGACTAATATTTATTTCTTACATTCATTCTCTAACACTCTATTCATATTAACACTTATTAACAGGAAAACAATGTCATATATATGGCGTCATATATACAGTATATATGACAAATTTCACAAGTAAAGCAATATGTTTTCCACAAGTAAAGCTTCATGACAATGCCTTCTTATATACACAGGAAGAATAACCAATGCTATGGTCTGGATGAGAGCCTGTCGGAGCCGCAGTGATCTATTTACATCAATTATGAGTAAACAAAATGACAGGAGCGTAGGAGGGATTGCACGATGTGGAATGAATGTTCGTGTTAATATTTTAAAGAAGCTCGAGTGAGGAGAGAATCATTTCTTTAAACGTCACATTAGATGGTTTCCGTTAGTGCCGATGAGTTACCTGAATAAGCATGAATGTTTCCTTTCAAACGCCAGCTCCTGTGTTTCTAGTACGTCCTAATGTTGTTGAATAGAAAAATTACTTTATTCTAATGATTTCATGCATTTTTTTTAATGAATAAAACTAATTTCAATATCCTTACGTTATTATTAAATTCCAAAGCAGTGTACTGCTTACATAAATGTAACAATAACATTTTAATATTTTAAATAAATAGAAAATAATAATATGAGAACATATATGAGAACACATCCATGTTTTAAAAGTACACTTTGTCTGGAAAGTTGATTGACTGGACATTATTAAGATATTTTATGGTGTGGTTGTATGAGTGTTCAGCAGATATACTTCCATGTCTCCACTAGTTATCATTTAACACTTTATGGCACTTTCACAGTTAAATTTTAACTCTCTGCCTCCTGCTTTTCTCTTAATCACACTGATTTAGTACGGTGCTTGTGGTGCAAACACACAGCAGCAGAAGCAAGAAGAGAAGTACAATTTGTTAATGGCTGTTATGTTTCAAGACGTTTTATCGATCGGATGCAATTTTTCTGTTTCATATATAAACTAGATAAGTTTATTCCAGAGAGATATTCCACCTAACGGCCACAGGCTGACAGAGGTAACATTAATGCTACTGTGCAAATCAGGCTACATGGAGTTTCCCTTTCATAGAAGAAAAAACGGGCTTAAGACGGTTTCATTTTAAAATGTGCAAATAATTCTAGGGAGGAAATTTTAAAAGAGCATACAACAACAAATACACCTGTGCACGATAATAACTACACCGATATTTAAACTAGGCCTATTGTACACTACAACAATGATTTCTATTGTTCACTATTAGACATAATGCAACATTGTTCAAACAAACTGGATAGCAATATTTTATCCTGATTGACATGGAAAGATGCGATGTTTAACATTTACAAAGATGTCAGCGCATGTGTCACTCTGGAAATGATGGACAGCACATGACGTATAGAGACTACGAGAAAAGAGGGTGAGTGAGAGATGAAAGATGAAGAGCAGCGAAATAATGCATCTACATGGTGGAGAGGGCAGGAATGAAGCACTGAAAGGCGAAGGGTGTTTCTACTGTAGTAACTACCATGAGAATGACAGCCAGGGGGGTGCGGGAAGCTAGCTATGACAACAGTGTTGATTGCTGTTATGCTGTGCCAGTCTATAATCCAGTGTTACAGATTCTAAGGGGGGGGGCGCCTACAAGTCGATGAGCTGGTCCACCAACAGCAGGGAGCGGGCCAAGCTGGGCAGGTTGGATTCAGAGCCGCCACTGTTACTGCGCGAGTGGCCTCCTGAAACTGGCCGGAGAGACAAGGGGGAGGCAAGGCGACATGACGGATACGGGCGAGAGGGGAGGAGAAGCAGAGGAGTGGGAGTCACGACAAGCGGTCACAGCAGTTGAAGAGAGAGGGAGAGGAGACAAAAGAGAGAGAAAGACACGGCAGAATTTACCCATTTAAGTCTACTGGTTTTCAAACACAACATGGTTTAAATACCAGATCCTCCACCTTTACGGAGGCTGAGGACTCACCTTGAGAATTCTTTCGGCCTGTGACTGGAATAGGATCAAACTCGTCCTCTGTCCCCGCCTCTGCTTGTTGGGGCTCAAAGTCTGAGATCAGCAGAGATGAGTCTGCAGAGGATAAAACAAGGTGGGGCGTTGAGAAAGAAGTTGTTTTAGATGAAAAGCTGAAGAGACAAGAAAGGAGCATCGTGGCTTTATAAACATACAGCTTATAGGAGATTTAGTTTCTTTTCACCATGACAAACACTTTAAAAACCAGCAGCCACTGCAAAAACACATCTGCTTCTCTCCAGTAAAACAAATGCCATACGATAAGATATTACGAGAGAGATCCGTAGTAATTAGGATCATGTCGCTGGTGCCAACTCTAAATCAGAGTCGGGCTGTGATTTAGTAGAATGTCTTTGTTCATCAGCCAAGAACGAACAACTAAACACAGCTGTGGATCCCTAAATCTGGTTTAACGTACAGTTACTGAGGACTGTGTACAATGAATAGAAGCTCCAACATCAAAAGGTATATGAAGTTATGAATATAAACAAAACACGGTCTGTAGGGGAATTACAGAGATCACTTGAAACGGTAGCAGTGGAAATGCTACTGCTGCCATCAAGTGGTTGTTCAGTTTGCTGCACACACCCTCACCAGAGCTGATATTTCTTTCAGTCTCTGCTCTAAAGTGATAACAATGAGGAGCACAGACACCTGGTCTGAGCTTTGCAGAGAGGTGCAGCAACAACTGCTTAAAGGTTGAACTCAACAAAACCAAAAAACTGGTTAAGAAGTGCAGGAAGGTTCCAGTGCCACTCGACAGCCTGGAAGAGGAAGTTCCAGCACTCCAGCGGACTCCACATTGAGAGTCCAAACTGGACTGATCAGATTCCTGGCCGGATACCCTATACAAGAACTGACCGGGCAGACTGCTCTTCCTCAGGAAGCTTTCTTCCTCCGACACTGAAGATGCCTCAGCGGTGACTGCTCTGTTGTTTGTGGTCGTGTGCTGGTCAGACAGCATCAAGGCTGTTAAGACCAATAGCAGGACAATCATCAAGTCTTATCTTATATCTGCACCCTTTCCCTTTGATTCCCTATTTTACAACAACATTTTAAAATATATATAATGCGTTTAAAAACAGGCTGACATTGTTTTTTGCAAAACCAATAAATTCACGAGTCACACATCGTTATAATGCTGGATTAAATGTATCACCAACTGCATTCTTTTACAGGATCCATACCTGCTTTAGGTTGTGCCGAGTCTCCAGACAACAGACAAAAATCATCCAGAGCAGAGGCAGTGGAGGTGGGGGCAGAGGAGATTGAGGAGGTGGCACTGCTGGCTGCCTGAGGGGCGGACGGACCAGAGATCAGAGAGCAGCCCAGGAGCGAGTCGTCTGCAGTGAGGGGGTCTAGAACAAAGGTAGTAACAAATAAATAACCTCCTCTTATGTCCCGATGATGTGTGTCCAGTCAATCAGAAGCTGGAAGATACCATCTGAGAAAAGTGTGAAGTAGGGAGGACAAAGGGAGAATTCCAGGCTCCTTAATTAATCGTTCTTCAACCCTCGCGCAAACCGGAAAGTGCTCTGCTCAAAAAAAACGCCCCAAAACATCCATCATTTTTTAGATATATAGGACACCCAAGTTTTCTTCAGACCAATTACCTAGACTGTGAATCTACAGGTCTCTGTGACAAAGAGCTGTGAACGTTTTTATGGACTAGAAATGGGCTGTTTCTCTTCAACTTCTATAATTTACTATTATAATAATATCACCAGTGAGACGTGACAGTCTGAACACGGGTATAAATACAGCCTAGATGACGGCTCAGGGGAAAGGATGCCTTGTATCTATTTAATGGGAGGGACTAAGTCATAAGGAAAAGATGTGAGTAAGGGAAACATGGAGGCAATTAGAGAAATTGGGATGTACCCCAAACGAATTGGTATCTTCCTGCTTCTAACTGAACACATCTGATCGAAGTGATTAGCAGTGTGCACGTGGCCAAGGATTTCTGAAAAACAAGCACGGCACAGGGGCCTGGAAACCAGGTCTTAGGTTATCAGTAGAGCATCTTAAAACTAGCATATTATAAATGTCCCTAAAGATGAAGCCAGTTTATAGAAAACTTGATATAAATTACATTTCTCACACTCCGCAACAAGAAAAGTCTTAATTTCTACTGTAAAAAACCACAAATAGCAGTAAATCTATTTCTATTTGTGTTTTCCATATGTAGTCAAATGTATCGTGAGACACACCAGGTGCATCAAAGACCAGCGCACACACCTTTAGCAGACTCCTCCATAGAACCACCAAAGGGATCCGACAATGACAGGAGGTCAGGAAGCATGAGTGAGGACGTGTCTGGAGATTTGAGTCCTTCAATCAGTTTCTCTAAAGGTCAGCGAAGAACAAAAAAGGAGACATGGAAGCAAAGTACATTAACAAGATCAGTGTATCAAAACATGTAAACCAACCAAAGAAAAATACTGAAATTTCCTTCCTTTTCTTACATCTTTACATCACCTGTAACATTGAGATAATGTTTACACACACTACATGGACATTTACCTGGTGCATCTGACAGCTCGAGGGTACAGAACGGATCTGGGACAGTCAACAACGTGGCTCCTAAATCCAGATCCAGAATGGCTGATGGCCTTTCAACTGGTAAACAAAGGAATACAGATGCATTATGAAGCAACAGAAGACGCATTAAGCAAACACATCAAGCTCCACCTGATAGAGTTTGAGGTCCTGATATTAGTGAATCTTATTACTCTTATTAAAGACAGAACATAAACCATTAGTGGCTACATTTGCTGGCTTCAGCAGAAATCTGGTCAGAGCTTCAGATTAGATTAATGCATCGGTTGCACTTTAAATCTCAGTGTGACTGATCGTGCCCTTAATCAGTCAGAATTTATAATTATCTTTAGAATGTGGACAAACTAAGCTTCCTCTCACACAATAGCACTCGATTGATTATGATTTATTTAGTCAGTGGTAATAAGTGCGCTACACTAAACCCCCCTCTCCCCGCAGACAGAGTAACACACATACCGGTTTCTTGCGATACACTGTCCACAGCTGAGGTCTGCAGACCTGGTATCAGCTCTTCAGAAGATGAGGTTTCAGTTTCTGAAAATAGGTCTGGTAACCAAACATACAAACTCATAAACTCAATAATTTCCTGTTTATTAAAGAGCTGTAAATAGCACACACACACACACACACACACACACACTTTACCATTAGACTTTTTCTCCTCGGTTTTGAATTCCTCAGCAGCGAGGTTGGAGAAGTTGTCATCATCAAAGGGGTTCCACGCAGGCTGTGTGGGAGTGTCGGCGGCACCACCAGAGGCAGGAACAGCGCCTCCAGTTTTACTTTGGTCCTGTGCTGCATCACCAACACTAAGCTGAACGGGCTGCGTGGTGCTTGGTTGAGATGTAAGTGATCTGCAGACGCAAACATAAAATTCCACATGTCAAACAATGAGGGGAAGACCTGAACATGCACTGCTCTTCAGGTTGATTCTAGTAAATGTTCTTACTGGTTGAGAGCATTATCTCCACCAGCTCCTTCTGACTGCTGGGAATCACTAAATGCAGAAACACTGTTCACTGAGGTGTCACTCGGGATGCGTTGGTGGCCTCCTTCTTCAGTTGTCTTTGGGGAGGCAGGTTGAGTCTGATCACAAAAGGAATAAGGCAAAAAACATTAAATTGAAACAAAAAAAAAAGATATGTCCAGATACTGGATGGTGAGCAGCAGGAACTTACTGCATCATCTGATTTTTGGCTGATCTCCGTGGAGTCTGGCTGAGCCTGAGCAGCTGACGGCTGAGATACAGGCGACTGAGCAGAGGCCGGTTTACTCGGTGAAGGCTGAACAGTTGTCTGCTGAACCTGGCTGGCCTGCTTACGTCGAGCTGGTCTTTGGGGTGGAGCCGGGCTGGATGGAGTCTGTGCTCCTTGCTGGGAGGTGGAGCTGACCACAGAAGGAGGTGTGGTCTGTTGCTGGACGGTTGCTTGTGGTTGGATGTCAGTCTTGTTCACTGGGGAGACTGCTGCTGTAGTCTCTGCTCCTGTAGCAGCCGCTGGCTGCACACAGAGACAGATTACAGTTGATTTTACATCTGCAAACTGCTGTGACAAACAAAAATGTCTAAAATAACTTTGTCCTGGAAAATCCAGAGGTACTTTAATCGTCAGCCAACCATAAACACTGCTTTACTGAAATGAAGCTTTGCTTCTGTGGACACGTTTTTGGAGACTTTCATACAGAAACGATATTTGTCTAGTTTTCAGCTGCAGAAAGCGGTTTTCAGAGTGATCAGTCAGTGCGAACCTGCTTCTGCTGGACTGCAGCCTGAATGGAGTTGTTTTGTTGCTGGATGAGTGGCAGAGCTGAAGCCTGTGCCTTCTGTGACTGCAGAGCTGCAGCTGGCTGAGAGAGGTCTAAGCTGACTCCTGTGGGATGTTAAAAACAACACATTACACATGAAAGAATATGGAACTATTTGATATATTTATACTGCAACAGCACAAAATTGTAAACAATGTGCAACACCTTCAACTAAATAGGAGCGCTACGTGTTTGAAACAGGTACCACACAACAGAAAAGGGCTTCATAACCATTTTGGACCTGGGCGTACATTGCTTTTAATAAGTGAGACTTAACATGAACACTTGATCTGGTCCTGTTGAGAATATCAAAATTCAACAAGTTACAAAGGATTACAGGGATTCATGTCTTAGTCCATATTCAAAAGCTTGGTGTCTTTTTTCTGTGACGGTTAGGACAGAGATGGAGCACTGTACATACCCACAGGCTGAGCTGCACCACCAGGGAGATTAGCCCGCTTGCGAGGAGTGAGAGCAGCAGGCTGGATGGGTAGGATGCCAGCAGCAGGCTGGGTATGGGCTGCTTTGGGCCTCTGGCGAGGGGTGATGGAGGTTTCAGTGGTGGGAATTGGATCCGTCAGTCTGGCAACAAAGGGAGGATGTCGGACTTCTTGTTAATCAAGTCAAACTTTGTTAACATAATTATCTAATGAGTTTCAGAATACTGCCTGTATCTAATAACGTCCGCAAAATGTAGTGTTACTAGAGTCTTAATGGGAATTCGGTGTAAGGATGTCATGCTTGCCTGGGTTTAGTCTGGCTCTTCTTTGCTGCAGCAGCTTCACTTGCTTTGATCGGCTCAGGAAGTTTAGAAGGAATTGGAGAATTCTGGATTATGAAGGAATTGCACAAGACCGTCGTATCAATGACAGTAGTACACAGAAACAAATTTACTTTGAAAATGTCTCTGTGCTCTGCAGAATACAGTTCTGTCACTAATAAAACAAATGGCTACTTTCATCTCTAGACAGCTGATGATAAAGTGCAGATTTGTGACAACTGAAATGCGACATTAAATAGAAGAAAATCAATTTCTCATTGAAGAAAGCCAATAAAATCCAAGTAGTTTAGCTGACTGTGGATGCTGACAGAGACTGACCTTCACATTCTGAACAGGACAGGTCCGCTGAGCAAGTTTAAAAGCAAAGTAGGACACCAGGTATATATCTGGTCGTTTGTCTGGGTCTGGCTCCAGCATGTACCCTGAATAAAACCATAAAGAACCACTTAAAAAATGAAATGGACATGCATTTACAATGAAACACACCGTTGTAAAAACATGAATTAATGTTTAAGAGGGACTAACGAATGAGGCAGTGAAGATCGTAAGAGTAGCGTGAGTTATCTGGAATGGTAAAGCTGCCATCACAGATGGCCACCTGGCTTTCACCAAAGGGCAGAGTGAAGAAGCACAACTTGTACAGCAAACAACCCAGCGCCTGGAGAAGAAAAATCACATGCACACCCCACCACACCAAATCCAAAACAGAGAGAAGAAAGGAGGACAGGAGACGAGAGGATTAATTACACATTAAACCCTTTTCCCTTTTAAACAACGGAAGGAATGTTGTTTGAGATGTACAGATACAAACACAGATTGCACCTCTTCTGGTTAACAAGCCTACTTATCTAATATATTTAGGGCCCATGACAAAAAAGACTCACCCAGATGTCTGCCTTTGTAGTGATAATCTTGTTGTTGTAAAGGTTTACCATCTCAGGGGCACGATATGATAAGGTTGTGTACCTAAAAGAAAACAAATAAAACAGTGATAAATTAGTGTGAAAATGACATTTTTAAATGTGAAAATGAAATAAAACAGCCCATGCAGCGATGAAGGCAGAGTTAACAAGACGTTAGTTGCTAATTCGACTTTTCATCAAGCAAAATGTTTTTTTTAAAGCATCATGATAAAACTCTCTGGTTGTAGTCTGTTAAGCTAAAAGTGCTAATGAAATAAAGCTGCAAATATCATCAAAATAGATGTAAAGAGGCACAAACTTTTTGATCTCCTCCTCCACTACAGCTACTCCTTCAGTCTGTGGACTCTGGAACTTGTTGGTGGCGCTGCCAAAGTCACAGAGCACATAATGGCCCTTGTCATGCAGGAGGATGTTCTCCACCTGTGGATACACAGAAGGTATCAACCCCTACAACATGTGCAAGAACACCTTTGCGTTGCTCCTGAGACACATTACAGAGCACTGCATAAAACTGAAGTGGCAAAGTGTGTCACCTTAAGGTCTCGGTGGATGATGGGGGCCTTTCGTTGGTGCAGGCGGGAAACAGCATCACAGGTATCACAGAAGATCTGCAGCACCTCGGCCTCAGTGAAGCCCGTCTGTAGCCTCTGGTTCATCAGATTGACCACCTGACCTCCTGCAAAATAATTTCCAATTGTGCACCAGCATAAGGACAAGGGAAATTAACCTCAACATACCGCATGACTGTACTATATGTCTGTTGGTCTGTTCAAACACTTAGATTGTTCTATTTGCATTTTATATTATTGTATATATTGTATTATATTGCAGTTTATATCGTCAGCGCATGCACGGTGTAACACAAATGCACTCTGGAACCGAGTGCGCTTCCTTTCAGCACTCACCCTTGCAATAATCCATAAGTATGAGAACCTCCCATACATCCCTTGATCCCATAGCCGTGATACTGGAGTCCAAGTATCCAACAATATTCTTGTGACCAACAAGGTCTTTCTGCAAAAGCACAAACACACACTCAAGAGCATGAACACACAACAGAGAAATAAAAAAACACTGACAAGTGCAATGAATGGTTGAAGCTTAAAAATATTCTTAATAAAAATTTGGCACACAACTGAAGGTAAAATGAATTATTTTTTTATAGTTTGGATGCACAGAAGTTGTAAGAATGTTACTGGTATGAACCACTCATCGCCTGCAGAGGGAGCTGCGATGAACAGCTGAAATCAGGAGTCTACTGTATTAAAGTAGGTAATGAAAAAATGTCAAGTACTGCAGCTGGTGTGAAGTGCTGTCTATGTGTACGACTGAGAGAGAGACTAAATGAGAAACACAGAGGTAAAGACGTGTTTTGTGCTATAAAGGGAAATAGCAGCAGAAATCATCCGGGGGAAGGTTGAATGTTTTTTAGATTCATTCCTTCGTGAATTCTCCTTTAGAGACAATGAGCTCTCATCTCAAAGAACGCTGCGCTAGCCGCTGAGCATTGTTGCTCTGCCAGTAGTGGTCGGTCTGTTCTCATGCCACTACCCTCCCACTGAGAGTACACGTTTCATTCGATCCTTCTGGTGTACCTCCTTAGCCTGATAGGTATTACTGTGAGTCTTTGCTCGGCCCTTTGTAAGGTCTCGGGCAGGGACATCTTATTGTACGTCTTCTCCATTAGGACACTGCTATATATAGCTGGTCTTTACTTTACTTTACAGGCGACTTACTGAGTGTCTTGCTCAAAGACACTCACCACCACCGGGCATTCGATCGTGTAACCTTCTGCATCCAAGTGTGATGCTTATCCCGTTGAGATACCAGGCTGGTGTTCACCTTGTAACCAAGCACTGCCCAGATTGTTTGTTAAGCGCTGTATGTACAGCAGAGAGTACTTCACGTAGTCTTGGTAAGCAGCCATGGAGGATTCAGGGGTCGTCTTAGTCATCCGTCTCTCAGGTAAGCTGCTCGTGTACAAACGTACAAGAGCTTGTTGCTCCCGTAGTTATTGTCATTGCCTTTTCATAACATCTTGTTGATGATCTGGCTGAGGGTTGGGACAAAGCATCTCCTTGGGAAATACTACACTTGGTGACTTGTGCAACTTGTGACCTCTAGGGTTGTTTTCCACAGTGTTTGGTCAAAATGAAATCGTTAAACAATTGCAGTTTGTATTTACATGGGTTATCTCTGTGTGATATTAAAAATGTTTTGTGATTCTGTGGGAACATTTGAGCGTGAAAAATATGCAAGAGAAATCAGGAAGGAAGTAAATACTTTTACACAGCACTGAAGGGGCCTGTTAAGATTTAACCTCTACAGCACATTCCAGGGAACGAGAGTAGAAAATGGAAACCAACACAATGACAACAAAGACAAAAACCCCCAAAACCAGATAAGCAAATACAGAACAACGCACCCAACAACCCTGCTGCGGGCTGAATTCTTCGTATGTATTCTGGGTGGAATAAGATATTTGTGGTTTTACTTGGAAATATCTAGGTGCAAATAGAATTTCACAAGGCATTTGTTTTGAAGATGCCTTTGTATGTGGTTTTCCTGAGCACAGAAAAACCACAAGAGCTGTGACTAAGAACAAGCAGACAGATGTTTCATCCCAGCAACTCACCATTATTTGAATCTCACGTTTGCACACCTGCAGGTCATGCTCATTATTGACATACATCCTTTTCAGGGCACAACGCACCCCTTGGTTTGTTCGCACGAGGAAAACAATTGCAAAACCACCTGCAGGAATGAGAAAGAAACTACATTCAACTATTATTCTTAAAAGAGGTGACAGACAATCATTATCAGCAAGATCATGACAGTGAACAGCTGAGGCAAACCCCCCCAAAGGACCAAGCTTTTCTATGTACATTCAAAACATGAGACTTAGTTAGACATAGTAAATTCAGCTTCCCCTCACACAGGCTCTCTTAGGGCACCATCATTTTGGAAGTTGAAATCCAGTTTTCCCTGGAAATATTATACAGGAACAGTGAACTGTTTTAATTTGTGTCTGTGTCGCCTTGCATCACTACGACTGAACAAGACCAAATGGTGTAGCCTTATAGCGTTATGTATTAGTCATGTCATTGCTGCAGGCTGTACGTAGAGGCCTACATTGAGGCCTAACCATCTGGTATAGCTTAGACCGCAAATTCACTTTGCCGAGTTTAGATGTGACGGAGTCATCAATTTCAGGCAGACATTGTGGCTTATGCTGCATCCTCTACTCCAGACACGAATGGTATTGTATGACATTATAAATCTGCAGAACACAACATGACTGGACAGGCTTGTAGAAGTAGGGTGTGCGTATATGATACAAATATGACACAAACATATTGATTAATACCGTACAGGCAGATGAAAGTCTGCAATCAAGAAAAATATGACCAAAAGTTCAATTAGTAGTCTGTAGAACTAAAAAAAAGGTTTTAGGTTGAGTCAACATCACCGTCATATTTTATTATTCTGAACTTGCATTAGCGTGTATGGAGTGTATTAAAATAAGTATAAGTACTATGCAATGTTAGCTCACATGTGTTCAATAAAGCAGAAATAAAAAACTGAAATAAAGACAGCATTTCCTGGTTTCTTACAAAGTGCCCACCTCTAGTATCAATGAAGAAATCCAACAATAGTGTGCAGCTAGTAAAGTGCCTATTCATTAATATCAAAGAGCTAATCTAACTGATCCCAGTCTCTTTTAATTAAACTATGGAATCATACACTGTATCATTAGTCATAGTTCAGCTACTGAAGGCAGGGTGTCTCTGCTTTGCATGTATGCAGCCTGTGAGAGACACAAAGTGCAGATGTAAAGCTCCATCATTCCTGTGGACGCGGTATGTGGTCAGATCCCTGTGTTTATCATCTGGCCTGTGCAAACCCTTCTCACCTTCTGCAATTATCTCCTCAACGGTGACTTGGTGTCGCCCGACAGTGAAGTTCCGTCCAACGAAGTTTCCGCCTGCGTGACCGGACCCGGAGCTGCCACCTCCTCCGCCACCTCCGCCAGAACCGGGCCCGGAACTGACCAACTCCCGACGCGAATCGAAGAACTTCCTCATGCTGTCGAAATGACAGGAGGAGTGTTTGCGGCTTCAGTCACAGATACACCGATGAGCTGCCTGTGGACAGCAGAGAAAGCAAGTCCAATAGTGAACCTCACGAACACGACGCTTCAGGGAATAAAGTCTCTTTGCAGCCTGAAACATGCAGCGATGCCTTTCGTCACTTGTGATTATGTTGAGACAACGCAGATTTTTTTTTTCGTGGCAAATTTCTCATTTGCTTGCCAGACACAAGCCAGTTGGTGATAGCCGGAGCGGCTGCGACTAGCTGTTATGTAATTGAATAACACCACCCAGGAGGCTAAAGCATCTCAGGGAAAGTATTTGGTTAGCGGTCCATCCAGCTGTTCATGGTGTGCAGCTGCTGCTGCTGCTGCTGCTGCTGAACATTAACACCAGCTCCTTCTCCATCTCGTCCAGCCATTAGAAAGCTAGCTTAGTGCTAGCTACTCACGCGCTATGACATTTCGTGTAAGGTTATCCAGGTTATTCTCTGAAGATAATGTCTCCGAGTGCGACGTATCCGATGTGTGACTCGTGTAACAGCGTCGTCAAACAATATCTTCCCATCCTCACTCAAGTGAAGAAGCGACCGCCCGCTGCCACATAGCCGCCCGTCGATCTATTTAATTGCTTCCATCTTCAATAAAACTGATTTTTTCCCCTTAGCTAGCGTAAACGCACAAGCGCGACGCTGCCTCTCGTCAACACAAACCAGCGCGTCCTCCTTCGACAGGAAGCCGAAGCTGTTGGTTACAAATGTGCTTGCAAAATGACAAACTGCAATATTTTCACCTCTATCTGAACATTAGCTGCATAATCTCTGCAACCACAGCAATCTTTGACTGCCAGTGTGATAACATCCTAGCTGTTGCTGTTGACGCGCGAACGGAATTGTGGGTATTGTAGTTCAGCGGGCAGCTGCAGCCCTGCCCCCTCCTCACGTGTACTCTCATTTGCTGCGTTCGACTCCGTCTATGAGCAGTGGGAATATTTGCGATTTAGGGTTTTATATAAATTTCTATACTATACCTTCCACTTGGTGAAAAAAACATAAGACTAGTCAACAGACCAGTACTTCCATACACCTTTATTTACCTTTAAATCACACGTGCTAGATTAAAAAACCTCTGGAGTTATACTCCTATTAAGCCAAATATCCAGTTAAAAATTTTATCATTTTTATATTAAACATAGGATTTAAAGGGAAGACAGTCGAGAGGCACAGCACAGCATAGGAACAAGAAGCAGGATAAAATCAATACTATTAAAGTCAAGTGGATAATATTTGGAAGACAAAAAAATTAAGCATTAGGCAAACACACGGATATCTCATGCTCAGAATTACAAATTTCTAAAATACCATGCTCAAGTCCATACAACCGAGCAGCCTTAGGTTTGTGCCCTTCCTATAGGAACAGCTCTGAACATACAATTCAATATATAAGAAACAAATCAGGAACAAGTACTTCATTTAATAAGAAAAATGTTACCAAACACTTTGCTTTTCTGAATTATACGTCATATTTGTCTCAGATTTGTTTCACCCATTGAAATGTAATATCAGGTTTTTAACCCACAAATGGCCAAATTTCTAACTGTCAAATGCTCTGAAACACTGTACCACTTCAACACAATTGCTTCATATTGCTTCAGTGGCTTAAAAAGCTTCAGTTTCTCTATCACTACAGTTTATAGAGACAGTTTTTAGTTTTCACTAAATGTGTCTTTTTGCATTAGTGCTTCGAGAACGAAAAAGTTACTGTAAAAATCTTAAAATTGATTAAAAAACACAAAAAATGCACTAAAGACGATCAAACCAAAACAGCAGCGTAAAATTATTATTCACATTCAGGATATCTGTGTTGAACAAAGATGAAATAAGAAAAGATGTGAACAAATGTAACCCCTGAATGAATCGCTTTAAAATTAAAGAAATAAATAATGAAAAATAAATAAATACAGTATATGGATTCTGTTTCAGCCTCCCACACTACACATGCAATCCCGCCGCGTAACAGCCTGTTTGAAACGTTAGATGGTCATTTTTTCACATTTTTACCAATGTCTGTGAAAGCAGCAGTAGGTCGTTGAAGGGAGGCTCAAAAATGTTCATCCTAGTGGGAGGGACGTGGGACTCCTGAGTTGTGAGCTTCACTTTCCGGGTGACGCCGTACCTTCCTGTTGTGCTTCAGGCTGAGTAAAGTCTTCAGGACAGGTAAGGTGAAGTTTAGATTACAGTCACTCGTGTTTTTGACAAGTTTTGCGGAACTCATTTTGTCTTAAGACTGAGCTGCAGGGTGTGTCCACTATATTCTGCCAAATTGACTGTGCTCTACTTCCTGAATTACCTTTCCATATTACTTTCAATTTGCATTTCATTGTCACAACTAAGTTCTCCACAGCACTATATCCCAGCTTTCTAGGGTTTGGGGAATACATTTCATGTGGAATAATTAATGTAACTATAAAGTTTTTCTTTCCGCCTTTTTTCTTCACGCGTACAACCCTATTGCATAATCTCTAGTCAGTTCATCGAAGTTGTATATCTGTGTTTCTAACACTTTAGAAGAACGAAAGATAAAACCAAAACTAAATTCTGAAGGAATAAACTGTGAAATGTCAGCACATTTCAAAAAGTTTCATTGAAGTAAACCATATACACACGTGCACTCTTTGTGTTGTTATAAGCTGGATTAGTACAACTACATTACACCATTTTTTAATTTACACCGGCACTGAAGTTGTCTACTTGAGGATTTAGGTGTTGTTTGTTTGTTGATGATTACATTTTGTTGGCATAATTTGTGCATTTGCAACACGATCCACTTTTGTCTTTGTTCACCTTTGATCCAAAAACTTGGTAAAAAGTAACTTAACCTTAATCCAACTCCCATGCCCAGTATTTACATTAGCTGCGTAGGTGTGGCTATACACAGAGACTTCAGGGCACTACTATATGTTTGGATAGTAAATGCCTCTCCTTTAAAATTATTATTTTATGTCTGAAAATTACATTTTATTGATTATACCGTGAGGGATGACTTCTAGTCTTTGGATACATATTTCCTGCAGCACTATAGCACCATTTATAAACCAAATAATTTTTATCAATATGTTATTAACTACATGGATTTTGCCAGATATAAGACATACCTGACTATATCAGTGGGTCCTGTAAGTTGACTCCCTACAGTAAGGGAAACCGGAGTGAAATCCCTCTACCTGACCGGCAGTGGAGTAATTACAGGTGTGTCCAAACAAACACTAGCCTAATGAGAAAAGCTCCGGGGACGCCGGCACAAACATGAGACACACAAATGCCTGTGACCAAAAGTGTGTGACAGAAACCCTCTTTTGAGATGATGAACTGCATACAATATTGATCAGAGGTCAATGGGGGGGTCACATTCAAAAAAGGGTCATAAGATCGATTACTAACCCTTAAAACACGCTGCTGCAGGTCACGGTGCAACTGACCTTCTGTGTTCTTTTGTAGTTTTTTGCACATCCAGTTTGTAAAACCACACTCGTCCTGCGATGGCTGCGGTGAGTCTCTCCCATTTCCTCTGTTCAACCTGTGCACAGTAAAATCCGGTCACGTAAGCACATTTACATCTATTTGCCTCCTCAGTGGAGATTCAACGCTGGATGCTGAGCAGTTTAATTGTGCTTAGATTTGAATAGGTTCACGCACGATTTACATAATATTTTTTTGTAATGATAAAAGTACTACTGTGATACACCATAGCTCCTGTAAATGTTTAAACTCTCATAGGTTTATTTAGGAATTGACCATCACATTTTATAGTATAAACTATAATTTTTCAAAACTCATATTCTGATTTCTCAACTCTGGTTATGGAGGCAATTATCTGAATAGTTGTATAAAGGTTAAGCGTTAGTTCCTTAAAATACTTCCCAGCTCCTCACAGCATAGTTCACAGCACTTTTTGCTGCATTTGAAATGACGAATCAAATGAATCAATCGATGAATAAGTGTTTGTGTGTAACTATATAACTTTGACTCTAGTTGCATAGATGTTATTTAACTTTTAAATGTTTAAAATTTATATATATTATCATAAACATTCAATATACAACAATCTTAAAAATATATTTCCTAATACACTGAAATGTCCAGAATTACTCAGTGAATCATTGGCTTCTTCACTATTTTCTTACATGGAGAAGATGATTGTGAGAACATTAAAATAACAATAAAATTGTTTATGAGCAGATTGGAAACCGTGGAGTAGTGACTGAGGCGGCAGGTTTCAGCGCGGAAGCCGATTCCCAGAAGCTCAGAGAGGCTATGAAGGGAGCTGGTGAGTGATCCAGACAGTGTCATCCAGAAACCAACACTAGATAAAGATATATTAGGCACACACATTAAGCACACACCTCAATTTTAGCCAATGCTTTCACTCTCTTGACTTTGTACTTTACCCGATATTTGAACATTCACAAAATATGTAAAACTTCCTTCTTACTCATGATAAGAATCCTGACTTGTTTGTTAAACAAAGATGTTTATGGGTCACAGTATACTGATACCATGTCAGCAGGTATCACTCACAGAGACATTTTCTAACAAACGCGTAGTGTAACCATCGCATTTTTCTCTCTGTCACCAGATTTGCTGTTAGTGTTTGTCAGTATAATCTTCTTCCCCTGACTCCAATTTGAGTTGCAGAAAGATGGTTGCTGTGCACATGTCAGCAAATGGTCTTCTGTTAGGATAAGTTTGGGTGTTGCTGAGCATGATTCTATTTAACATATAAATAGCATTTTTCTATTTAACTGGAGACAAGAATTATAGAAATGCAAGATTCACAGCAGGTTACGATATTTAATATGACCATATTTTATTGCAGGCACTAACGAGGCAACAATCATCGAGGTCCTAGCACACCGTACTATTGCCCAGAGGCAGCGCATTAAAGAGGCCTACAAACAAACAGTTGGGAAGGTGAGAGTTTAAACAATCTGTATTTAAAGGAAGGAAGGTCCCGTGACCGAAGACGTGTGTATTGAAGCAAATTAATGAGAAGAAATTTGAAAAACTGCCTCAGCGGAGGGTTTTTGCTGCGACACCGGACATCTCTGTGCCTCTTGTTCCACTGTGTACTCTTCATCATTTTCTATATTAGGTGGAGTTTTATTGCGAGTGCTAACATAAAACTGATAACGTGCCAGTTAAGCATTAACTATAAATAACGGATGTGTACCGCATGGAACAAAGAGCGGCACAGAAAGAGGCTTGTACCGTGTGAGGAAGAAGAATGTTCCCAAACATGCACACTGAAGCCACAGAGTTTTACTGCCCACTGAAAGTTTCCTTGTTCTAATATAGGGCAGATCAATATATTAACTAAAAGCGGAAGTGTGCGATGTTTATTGTATTGACTTATTGAGCTTATTATGACCAGCCCATGATGCATTGCACGGCAAGAGATCAATAAAGGTATCGAAAAGTTCCACGGTGGAAACGGCAGAAACAGCAAAGACTGTGACTGGCGTCTGTGCAAGCAGAAAGAGTGAGTCATGTGGTGACGCCCACATGTGGTCACACATGTGAAGTGCTGCTCTGTTCACAAAAGCTGTGTCCAGAAACCACACCCTCTGGTGGATATACAAGTCCTGCTGCTGGAATGTGGGATGCTGGGTTTCATGTCCACGCCGGCAGCACAAAACGTGACATAGCAACCACAACAAAACATGAAAGCTGAATTAGGTGATTGTGTTATCCAACACTGTGGCTGTTGAAATGCTTTCTGTCGCCCCTCCCTCCCTGCAGGATCTGGCCGATGACCTGTCCTCAGAGCTGAGTGGGAACTTCAGAAGTGTGGTTCTAGGTCTGCTGATGCTGGCACCTGTGTATGATGCCTATGAGTTGAGACATGCAATGAAGGTCAGTTGCTTATCCACTACTACGGCATTTAAAGGATAAGTCTGATATTTTATTTGAATCTTTTTCATCATTTTCCATAAAAATGACTAAACCAGTATTCATTATAAATATGTGTCAAAGTCGGTGACCACAATGCTACACAACTCCAACACACGCACACGGTCTTGTTTCCAGCTTTTATTTGTAATGTGTAGTCAGTGCATGTAGGTAGGAATCAAGAGGAAATCAGGAAGTATGGACCCCATTTGTTTTAAGGGATTTTGGTGACTTCAACAAACTATAACATGTCGCCAGGTTTCTTATTTGTGCAGCTTTTTCCCCTGACGGACGACCTCATCACATTCATTGAAAAGCCTCGCAATCTTCTTGACTTTGCAGGGAGCTGGAACTGAAGAGGCAGGTCTCATCGATATTCTCGCCTCAAGGTCAAACGCTGAAATTAAAGTCATCCGCGACGTCTACAAGAAAGGTAAATATGTCACTTCTGCGTATAGAATTTCTGCCGTTGGGTCGTGGTTTATCTTCGCGTCGGTCTGTGCCTGTGGGTCATGTATGATATCTGATATTGTGCAGCGGTCACTAAACCTCTGTGCTTTGTTTAGAGATGCAATGGTATCCATTATTAGAAAGCAGAGGACAGCATACATTATTCATTAAAGATATTGCAGCTCTCTATGAGGCAGTGTATTGTTTGCCTATTTATTCTCCTTCTGCTGCAATGACTTGTACACACACTTGTGTAGTACTTTGTGGTAACACTTACATGTACTAATGTTGCACAAATGATTAAATTAACTGTTCAACTGTAACCCTTCGCTGACCTTTGATTTTTACTGTTGGGTTGAAGCTCTGTTCTCTCTGCATTCACATGTACTGATGACCTGGTAGTTTATTACGTAGCAAGCTAAAGAACTACACTGAAAACTAAAACCGAGATAAAATTGATAGAGTTGGTGTTGGTTTTCTAATTGTCAGGTGGCCAGTAACACTACATGTTGATGTTGATCAGGCCAGTGTATTTAGCTGTAGTCATGCAGCATGTAACGTGTGTGTGTGTGTGTGTGTGCGCGCGTGTGTGTGGCTTTTCTGCCCCAAACTGTTCGGAATTGAACAGATATTGGTTTGGATGCTCTGGATTACATTTTCTTTTTCGTTTTTTATGACAGAGTATGAGAAAGACCTGGAAGACGCCGTGTCTGGAGACACATCTGGGATGTTTCGGAGGGTTTTGGTCTCTTTACTGACGGTGAGCAAATGGCGACCTTCAAGACTGGATCTGTGTGAATGTGTAAATGCTAAAGAAATTAAACAGAGGGGTCAGCAAATGTAACACTGGCCATTATTAACAGATTGCAGAGCAGCCTGCTGCGTAAGTAGCTGCTAATGCTGACCACACATTAAGCACACCAATATAAGATCGTAATTTTCACTTAAGCTGATTATTACACATGAGATTACTTCTTTATTCAGTATCAATATTAATAGGAACTTGATGTGAAAAGCAGTTCAGGGAAGAGAAAACAGTTTCTAATTGTGCATCATAAAAACACCGGTTACAGTGTTTTCCCCGGGTTTACAGCTTTGAGAGAGCAGGGCACATGCAGGGGGAGGAGGGAGCCTGAAAGAAATCATGGTGTTCATTCGCTTTCGTTCTAATGACAGCAGTCAGTGTAACAGCTGAGTAATTATTTGAACTAAACATCAGAAGATTACTTTTAATGGCAGTGATCTGCAGAGTGTGCAGCTTCTGTCACTGCAGTGCATCTTTCTGGGCTTCTGGCAGAACATGTCCAGAGCCTCTTGATAAATGTCTGGCCTCCTAATATGATGGTAGGGGAAACACTGGGTTAGCAACCCTGTGCTTGATTGCTCTGAGGATGCTGTACCTTCTGTGTTGTAGGCTGGAAGGGATGAAAGCGACAAAGTGGACGAAGCCCTGGCTGTTCAAGATGCCAAGGTAAACGTTCAGTTCAGCTGACGCAAGACCACACTGTGAAGCTATGACTCCAATTATGCAAATGTGTTTTTATGTGTAACGGTAGGACATCTATGCGGCTGGAGAAGCCCGATGGGGGACGGACGAGGTTAAATTTCTCACAGTGCTTTGTGTGAGGAATCGTAACCATCTGCTGAGAGGTCTGTACTACTACAATCTTTGCTGAGTTCCAGGGCCTTCCTGTTTTCTGTATTTCTCACACATAGTTTTTAAATATGACTTTATTCAATCAGGGAAAACGCCAATCCCAACCTGCTTTTGGGCAGTTTGGGGAGAAATGCTTTTTCTCTGCTGAATTACTATTATCTGGTTTCATCTCATGTTTTTCTGCCTTAGTGTTCGAGGAGTATAAGAAAGTTTCTGGAAGAGACATTGAGGACAGCATCAAGAGGGAGATGTCTGGTAGTCTGGAGGATGTCTTCCTGGCCATAGGTATGTCTCTTCTGTAACTTGTTCCTGTTTGGCTGCATAGAAAGCTTATTTCATGCTAGTTGAACCCACAACTCCATCTCAAACAGTGTAATGCTTGCAGCTGGCTTAAAAATGATCTACCTACTAATTTAATGCTGCCCTACAGTAAATAAACACTGTGAATACCACTCTTCGCATGTCAAGATAGAAGTGAATTCCAGAGGCTGCAGATTTTACATACCTAAAGTTATTGTCTTGTTTTTTTTATCTTATGTTCTGGGATTTGTTTTTTGCTTTGCAGTGAAATGCATCAAAAACAAGCAATCGTTCTTTGCTGAACGATTATACAAATCAATGAAGGTAATATTTTATGTTGTATATTTTCTATTGTTTCCTTATCTGTGATCCAAGGAAAAATACTGAAAGATTTCCTTTTCTTGTAAACTGTATGGGCTCCATACAAACTTATTCTCCTGTATGTTTGTGTCCTTGCAAAAGCATTTCTATTGTCTGCCATCATTGTGTTTTTCTTGGAAATGACATGTTTTCAGGTTGATTATTCCTTATATCCAGCCAAGGTCAATATAAAGGAAATCAGAGTTATGAATAGACCTAATTACTGAAGTTCTCCAACTGATGTTCTCTATGAGGCAGAGTATAGCTAAGCGGTTATTCTCTCCTGTCAGGGGCTGGGCACCACAGATAGTGTCCTGATCAGAATTATGGTTGCCAGGGCTGAGATTGACATGCTGGACATTAAGGCTCAGTTCCTGAAGATGTATGGCAAGACCCTGTACTCCTTCATCAAGGTGAGGCACTAAACACTGGGGGTGGGGAACTCTACTCGGCAACGGCTTTGCCATTAATCTACTGTGAAATAATAATTGCAGTGTTATTTTTTTATGCTTTTATTTCATGTGGTTGGTTGCAATTTCATCCTTATCAATCAATATTTAGTTGTATTTCTAAAGTCTTGCATTCTGAATAAAAGTAGCACATTATTGGTTTATCAGCCATTTATATAAGACTGACTGCTGTAATCCCCCACACTGGTCCCTTCAAAGCCTCACCGATCTTTCTGTCATTGCATAGGGAGACACATCAGGAGACTACCGCAAAATCCTGCTGGAGCTGTGTGGAGGCGAGTAAAAGAAGCATCAAAAAGACACCCAGTTACGTCTTCATCATTAGTTTTTCTCTGTGGGTGACTCTCTTTTACCTTTTATTCTCCTCTGCCAACACATTTCACTAACTGATCCCAGTGCCTCGTCTGGGGGTTTGTATTACCAATTAAACTAAAGTGACCTTTTACATGTCTTGTGTTTTTCCTATTGAACCTTTGCAAAGGAGTTATAGAGCGGAAGATATATGCTTCTCACATCTTTGAAAACATTAAAGATTAATGCTATCGTCCAGCCCTCAGTCTTGTTACAGCTAAACATTTACATCACTGTCCAGTCAGTGAAACCCATTTGTCTGATTAGTTGCATTTTCTCATTTGTTGAGTCAGCCGTGCATCATTTGACTCAATTACATTGATAGGATGCTGGCTTTGTTTGGGAGGCAGTAAAATAGGAACTAATTAAGTTAACCGGGGAGTCCTATAGCTCATACAAGCTTACAGATGCACCTCGGATGACAAGCCTGTGACATAATGTGGTTGTACTCAATGCGACCACTTGGTGGAACCATAATAACTCTATAAAGTTTGTCTTTAGTAGCTGTGGCTTCTGCATTGTTGGAGACTCTATCGGCATATTTTACATGTATGAAAAGTTATTTTTAATTGAGTTAAAATTCAAACAGATGTCCAAATATTTCTAGGTGAATGGCAAGTTCTCCTGTCTTTAGACCTAATCAAAATGTGTGCTGTATGCGCCTGGCCCCTCACTGACCCTAATTTGCGCTGTATGCAGACTGTAATATACAGTCAATTTAGTCTCTACAGCGAACATCCCTACGGGCTCTTCACACAAACTGTGGTGTAGAAGAAAATAAACAACATCACTAGATGCCACCCTCTATGGCCATCTGGTTTCCATGTAGGAGGGTGGAAAGCTTATAAAACTGAGATTGGTATATTAATGATTTATTTGATTTGTACGAGGTTTGTGTCATTGGCTTTATTTACAGATTTTCAGAATAATTAATCTGTTTATTGTTAAAGTTGAACAATTTTAAATGGATGTTTTAATGGAACTGTATCAAATTAATAAACCAAAGCCACAACCTCCCCCAGGGAAACCACTTTCTCCATCAACTATTCTTGATCCAAATTGGACTAAGGCCAAGACAGTGTTTCTTATTTCATGTCTATTAAACACATAAAACAAACAAGCAAAGGAACCGCAAATATTACCATCCTAATGTAAACGTCTGGCTGCTGAAATATGTAGGCAGTGACTTTGACAAAACAGAATAGCATCAGCATTCAGTAATGAATACCACCTATAGTGCAGCTGCTGTGCGATTTAGAGAATGGAAAAATAAACAGTAAAGCTGTTGGAAAGTTAAAAACTAAGGCTGTTAACAGCTTAGGCAAGAGGCTAAATTATTGTCTAACCTTGGGACCAAGGACGGGGGCAACTGGGTCAGAGCGTCTGTCTGAAGTGACTGCTTCATCACACTAAAGAGCGACGGCAAAGAAGAGCAGGTAACATATTGAAAAATCTTCATATATATATATAATGCTTTGTTTTGAAGCATTTAGTTTCTATATTTTCAGTTTAACAGGGACTATGTCTCGCTACTCAAATGTCATAAAGTGTTATTGCTAACATAGTCAATAGTCAGTCAAATTTCTTAAAGAAAAAACATATCAGAAAATCTGTTTCTAATTGCTCTAACAAAGAAACTAAATCAATCAGCTGTTTTCTTCTCTGCATTTGAAGAGACTTCTGATGTCTGAGGGCAGTGTGTGGTTGTTAGGTTGCTGTTGTCATCACAAACAGAAAACTCATGTTTTCATGTGTTAAATATATGACTAGAAAGAATGGACTGATCAAACCTATTCATCAAAGCACTGAGTAGGAGGTCAGAGCACATGGAAGACAACAACTGGGAAGATGGATCAACAGCATTAAGATCAGGTAGATATTAGAAAAGATAGACTGAAACTCAAAGCCACTGGAAAGCGTTAACCTTCATCACAGCAGCACCAGCTGTGAAGGTGAATGTGATAACAGGTGAACTAAAAGCAACAAATCACAGACACTCTTTATGAAGAACACGGAGAGGATACTGACCAGAGCTGAAACCTAGTTCCTAGTGATTTATCTACAGCAAACTAAACACACATCCCTACACACATGTATCTGATTTGACATTAAACCAACATAACCACTGGCCTGCTGCAGCCAAAACAATGCCATTTGTAAAACTGATCTAAAGCAATATTGTAGAAAGTGGTTGCTTAAAAAACTTTATATCCATTTGGATTCAAAAGCACAGTTTACAAGCTTTGCCATTGTTTCGTTTTCAAGAATATCTGCAATTTACCTAAAGTCTGTTTCAGTTTCACTTCACCGTGACAAAACTGTTCACTGTTGGATGATATAATGGCATTTTATTAGTATATTACAGGGTTGTTATGAGGCAGACATCTCAAATGTAAAGGCTTCAAAACCCCAACAAATAAACCAGAACATTAAAAGCAACAGAACGTTTTCTGAGGGGCATTTTTTACTTTTATACTTTCAGTTAAACTTTGAGGTGGTACATTAGTGCTTTTACTTGGATAGACGTATTAGGGTAAGTAGCACTTACACCTTTACTTGAGTACTGGGTTAGTGTGCTTCATACAGCTCAGCTTATATTTATATATGTCTTTCATACATCAGCGGTCCTGTGTCCAGGGGTCAACAGGGAGCTACTCTGCTTGCTTATATCCGGGTCTGAGAAAGACTCTAGGAAACTCTGAGTTTTGATATGTAGTGAAGAAAGAGCAGAACAACTTTTACTGTGGAGTGGATAATGGTATCATTTTGTCTCAGAGGAGATACAGCACATGCATCTTTATCCTGGCGGTGTCGGGGTGTGTGGGGGGTTGTGTTGAACAGATAAGACTCCACCTCCATCAGTAGGTGTTAGCGAGAGGGGAATCAGAGCATTCTCACAGGAGGACTGTAAGGTCAGCCTTGGTGTAAAGTTCACACAGCTTCCTGAAGAGTTTAAACGGGTGCTCACCAGCAGCGCATTATACTGTCATGTTATGGTGAGTCATCAGGCTGCTATTAGCTGGAGCAAAGTGGTACTCATGCTCACACAGTACGTACAAAGGTGATTCGTGGTTGCCTTTGCTCAAGATGATGATGATGCTGATAATGATTTCCAGAAAGCTCAGAGTGCCATAATGACATGGCATCACAGAAATGTCTTCGAAATGCTCAGATACATCCACAGTTTGTGTCGCTGCAGCTGCAGGAAAGAGGGGGCAGCTTTAGAGTGGCGGCATCACATTCACGTAAGAGATAAGGAGTTAAGATTTCTCCTATACGTCCAGTCATCTTGACCACTGATGCTGGTCATAATGATTGGATGTAGACCTAGAGCATCAAAGGCCAAAGATTGACTTTATTATATTGTATCATTGTTTAATGCTACTTTATAAAAGGTTCACATCTCATGACTCTAAAAACAACAATGTCTTATCGCCTTATGATGTGTATTTTGTGAACGTCCATCAAAAACAGATTTGCAGGCAAATGTATGGCCCCTTTGCAACCTTTAATCCAACTCTTTAGCTCACCCCTGGGGCACTGCTCATTCTTAAGATGCACTGTACGCCAGTAGCCAATGTTCATTAGTGTCTAATGGCGTCTGTGTTTTGGTGCTAGACAGTTTTCAGTAGGTGACGATGCATGTGTCTGCAAACAGACCATTAAAATTTCATCTCAGCTGTGATGGACTATAAGTTTTATTATTAACACTCCTAAGACATGTAATTACCTGTCTGCTGACTTGAGAAGTACACCTACATTAGACACACTTCAAGTCAAACTCAAGATGATCACATGTAAGTACTGAGATTTATGTAATTAGAGTTTCTCGTCTGTCTTTCAAAATACATTTGAATATTCATCATAAAGTCTCGTGGGGCCCGAGCAGCAGGTGGTCCATCTCCTTGACTACTGAACTCTCTACTTTGGACATATTTGCAACACATTTTCTCACCTTTTTTCAAATCCACCCACTTATGCAGACTCCATCTGGTTTGTGTGTTTTGTGACCTCTGCTGCCTCGTGCATGTTTTTTTCTGGATGAAAGATTTTCACAGTCAGATAAACATGTTGTTTTCTACACTGCTGTCTTCCAAACCTGTAATAATGATGATAATGTGGAAAGATTTATTCTGGCCCCTAGGGGAATAAATTTACATGTATAACATTGGCATTACAAGAGATGACAGAACTGCCATTATAGTGTGAATGTATGTGGATGTCATTAAAGTCTTGCTCCTCATATGCAGAAGGTGATCTATCTATCTATCTATCTATGACTCGGGAGGCTGTGAGGCTGTGAAGCTGTGGCTCATGTCAAAGAGCCCCTAAAGGCAGTCCAGCATGACAGCTATGCCACAATCAGTGAGTGTGTGTGTGAATGGATCCAGCTCTTTTTTCTGTAGTTCGAGCGCAGTCCATTTACCATTTATAGCTGAGAGAGTTTGGTATTTCCAGAATCATTTCCTTGGTGGCTATTTGTGACATTTTGGGCAAATTTCAGGTTATTCTCACTGCTGCACACAGACTTGATTTGTGTTTATTAAGTCCATTCTGACTAACAGGAAGAAAAATGAACAACGGTGAATGTATAACTCCAGCCTGACTTCCAGCATTCACCTAGAAAAGGTCATTTTGTTATTATTTTCAGCAAAAGAAAAGAAATGTCTCAACCTTCCTCTGCCATTTAGAAATAAATAAAACATGTAACTGTGGACAGCACAATTATGTACGCACCCATTCCAGACTTTAAAGCATTATGCTTTAATTAAAAGTCAAAGGCTCCAAACAATGTTTTTGTCATTTTACTAAGAACAAAGTGTTCATAAACATCCCATCATCAATGTATCATAAATGGTAATTCTACTGGACATTTGGGAACATCTTAGATTAAAAGGCAGTTAAATCAGTTAATAACACAATAATATGAAGACCAGAGTTCAAAAAGGAAAAACTAATATTTATTAAATGATTCCTCCAAACGAGATAAACTGTCTATTGCTTCTTATTTGCCAAAGCCTTTCTCCAAACACAGCAATTAACATTTGCATACTTAATATGCATAATCAATTTTTGCACCATTTATGTTGATTCACAAGGCAACAAGCAGTGCAATCTGTAAACGCAGCAACAAACAAACAAGCAAATAAATAAATAATAAAGTTCTGCACATCACATGCCTGTGAAAAGGGCAGTAATTACTGTTACTGTCTCTACCCTCAGATCTATCAGTCCCGGCCAATACCTTATCAGTTCAAGATTGAACACCATCCTTAAGTCCAACCCAGATATTAATCTTATGGGGTCCCAGCCATCTTATTGGTTTACTGTCATCACCACAGGCATCTCTTTCTCTTTCTGGTCTCCCGCTCTCTCACCCTCTCTTTCTGAAACAGCAGCAGCTTCAGCTCACTCACTGTGGAGAAGTGCACAAGGAAGATCCACTCTCCACACGCCTCCTCTACATTACTTTACAGCTTATCTTCACACCGAAAGACAACCACAAAGGTAATTTACAGGGCGCTTTCTTTTTCTGCATTTGTTTGCATGCTTCATATCTTTAGCCTTAGCAGCATCTCTTCTCTAAGACAGTACAAAACTGAACTGAGTGCAATAGTAGAAATATGATTCAATTACTTTGAAAAAGTAGTGAAAATAGTCTTCATAGTTTAAGCCAAAGACACTACTTCCTTTATCATCCTTCTAATGTACAATATTCACACCATAAAGGTCATGGATTTTATGATTTCATATGCTGGGAATTCCTCCTTCTTTATTAACCTTCTTATTTGTATGTGTTGCCATAAATCATTAGAAGCTACATGCCAGCGCCCTGTTGTCTTATTGACATTAATAATCCAAAACATGACATCTTGACATTAATAATGGATAAAGCATCAGTGGACCTCAGGTGATGAAGATGGTTCAGAAATAAAACAATGTCTTCTTTTCTGTTTTTATGCATTCAGGCTGATGATATGCCATTTAGTTTCAATTCATTAAGTCAAGAAGAAATAAAGTCTAAAAACTTTTTAGCTTTAAAGTGAAGCGTTTTAAATCTAATTTAAAACCAATTGTTTTGCTGATATATAGTGGTGAACAGATTGTAAGACGTCTGCATTCACTGTGCTTAAAAGTATTATATTGAACAAGTGAGCAAAAACCCATTCATACATAAAGGTCAAGTAATAAACAGTATATGCGCTGCCACACTGTACCTACTACATTGTATATGTTAATTGGGCAAAAACCATGAAAACTCAACTGAAGCATTGAACCTTTTCTCCGACATCATGACAGTGACAGTACAACGAGAACTATATGGCTCAACACTGTAGATGCAGCAGGTGCAATATATTAATATTGTGCAATGTGGTGAGGTGTAGAGGTCTAAGAACTGATGATGAAATTATATGCAAACTATAGCAAGCCACATTAGCAAAGAGGGACTGTGATTTCAAGTAGAACCTCACTGACCTGGAATGAATCACTCTCAAAGGAACAATTAAAAACACTATGGGCTGCAGCAGTTGTTAACCATCACAGAAATCACAACCTTAAATGCTTCAAACTGCATGAAACTGATTCTAATGATAGCAGTACTCCACTGTATGCTGTATGTAAAAAATCTGATTTGATAAGAGGCATTAGACGGTCCCTGATATAATTTAAAAAGCATTATGAGATTTCATTAAAACTGGTGCCAAAAGCTCCGAACATGTATATGTATGTAGCCAGTAAAAATAAAATGTGTTTCACTAGACATTACCAAATCTTTTGTTTCACATTGTGTTTCCACAAAATAACTTATATATTGTTTGTCATTGTACAAAAGAAACATTGCACTTCAGAAATGAAACAATCATGGGAAAACATTCTCTTTAGCCCTCAGCTCAGCCACAGACTAAACGAGATGTAGTTCAACGGCAGCAATCCTCATGCGATATTTGTGTGCATGTCATTTTGCTCTATAGATTTATTATTTGAAAAATCATTCCAAGATTCCTTTAAATGCCTGTGGTTCAGCATTATTTAGAAGCGTATCATAGAGTAGAATGTATGTTTTTGTGTTGCGCATCTGAACTATTCACATACTCTAATAATTTCATATACATCTGACCTTCAGAAAAGTTGTGAACCTGTCTTACTGTTTGTTGCACAGTGTAAGTGCTGACGCATCAGGCTCTGCTGCCATGGAGGGTAATCACAGTGCCTTTGCTGGAAGCACGCATCAGTCTGTGTCAGGAGAGACAGATGGACATATTTATGAGGTTGCGGTACAGATCAACTCCACCAACCACATCTCCCAGTTTGCAGATGTGGCCCTGCTGCAGAGGTTCAAGCCCCTCATCATCCCTTGTTATGTGCTCGTGGTGGTAGTGGGTGTTTTTGGGAATTACCTGCTCCTCTATGTCATCTGCAGGACCCGCAAAATGCACAATGTCACCAACCTTTTCATCGGAAACCTGGCCTTCTCTGACATGCTCATGTGTGTGACTTGTGTCCCTTTTACTCTCGCCTATGCTTTCAACCCACACGGCTGGATATTTGGCCGCTCATTGTGCTACCTAGTGTTCCTCATCCAACCTGTCACAGTGTACGTTTCAGTCTTCACACTAACGGCGATTGCTGTGGACAGGTGGGTGGATCCGCCTGCTCCTAAGGAATTATGGCACTCAAATGAAATGAGAGTCATGTTTTGAATTATTTTTTTGAGTTTGTGTTAATGTGCATGCTGGATTGTGAAACATATTTACACTGCTACTTTGGCCGAGAAAGTTTTGAAAAATTGGTTTCAATCTCAAGATGTCATTATAATTACATATATATATACAAATGATACAAAGTTAGTTTCTTTCCTATGTAATTTATTTCTCATTGTATACACCATATACAGTATGATGTAATATAAATTCTTCTGGATTTATATGAATCTATGATCAAGACTTTATTAGTTCATGTGACAATATATTATTTTAATTAACAGATAATTAATTAATACTAACATGATAGTTTTGTGGTCTTGAAAGGTGTAAATTCACAAACATATGAAATGCAAAACGGCTCTCAGCAGTACAGTATGTACCTGGACCAGACCAAAATCAAATAGTCATACATAACATGTTCCCTGGTAGACAAGTCTTCTCCACAGACTCTTTGCTTGCTTTGGACTAATTTAAATATCAAATGTACACCTGAACACCTGTTGATTTCTCTCCCTCTGGAACTGAGGCTTTTAAGCACTGACTGAAAACTCATCTTAACTTTGCTTTATCCGGCATACATCTGCTTTATGTTAGAATTTTCTCATGTCAATTATTTTTTTCTAGCTGCTTTTAAAGTTAGCTAATTACAGTACCTACCTTTAACTGTATACTCTAAAAAGCTAAAAGCAACTTGAGTTTTTTTTTTTCAATTGTGCTGCAGGAGAACACAAGTTGCGTACCCTCATTAAAAAGTTCCTCTCTTTCTTTTTCATTTTCATTCAAGATATTATGCAACGGTTCATCCCCTTAAGAAGCGGACCTCTGTGGGTACCTGTGCCTCTGTCCTCACTGGAATCTGGCTTCTGTCCTGTGGGCTGGTGGCTCCAGCAGTGACCAACACCTACCATGTTGAGTTCAAAGAGGAAGGCTTCACCATCTGTGAGGAGTTCTGGTTGGAACAGGAGACAGAAAGACGCGTCTACGCGTACAGCACTCTGCTCGTCACATATGTCCTGCCTCTCTCTGCTGTTTTTGGCTCTTATCTTTGCATTTCTGTAAAGCTGAGGAACTGTGTTGCCCCAGGCCACAGGACTCGAGACCAGGCAGGTGCTCATCAAGCTCGAAAAAGAAAGGTTTTTCGATTGGTTGCACTTTTGGTGTCTGTCTTTGCTGTGTGCTGGCTTCCTATTCACGTATTCAATGTGCTGCGTGACATAGACATTCATCTCATCAACAAGCGCTACTTTTTACTTATTCAGCTGCTGTGCCACCTGTGTGCCATGAGCTCATCTTGTTGTAACCCTTTCCTCTATGCATGGCTACATGACCGCTTCCGCACTCAGCTGCGGAAGATGTTTAAGTGTCATCATCGCATTGGAGTGCCTGCCAACCATTGTGCTGCCAGTGTGGTGTTGTGATTATGTTCTGAAGATCATCCTTTCTCATGGTTTTAGTTTAGGTTGCTGAGGCGAGTGCATCCTCGAGTCAAATAAAAAACACAGAAAGCTTTGGTAGGTTGCTCAACTGACTGAACCAACTTCAATCACAGGGGTTGATCCTCTGTGGGCCAAGAACATACACACGTTTTACAGACTCGAGCCAGCTTTTAGATATATGTTGTGATTAAATTTTATTATTTGGGGTTGGTGCTAAAGAGAAGCAGGGATGTAGGAAGTTTTTAATCTTACTTTGCAAGTTATATACTACAACTGTGAGGGAGAAAAATAAGAAAAGACAGGGTAAAGCATTTATCCGGTCATGTAAATGCTTGAATGTATAACGACAGTTTTTTGTTTCTCCTGAATGTAATATATTTTACTTCTAACCGATGCGGAATGATGGTTGGTTAGAATAAAATTTTGCATTATGATACAATTCAATATCCATGCAGTCTGCACACTAAGATGATGAGAAAATGAAACCATCAGTTTAGATTGCACTCGGAAATAGTCATTAGGTGTTGCTGATGTCAGAACCAATCCTTGTGTGATGCTCCTACTTGGAGCCTTGAGAAAGAAATTAAATTTATGAACATGCTCCCCAGGGCTCTATTTTTTTTAATCTGTACTTGATGAATATCCACCTTAATGTATAATTATATTATATATATATATATTATTTCTGATAGCATTGTATAGTTGTTGTAAAAATGAAACAGTTCAATGGCTGCTTGTGTTTTATTTATATTGCTTCTGAAAATGTACAAAACAGGAAATTTAATGCTAGTCTTAAATAACAGGTACCCACAGAAGTGACAAAATACATTATCCTGTACTGATAACAGATCGGCTGCTATCATTTTGTTTGCATGCAGGATTTTTTATCTGTTATATGTGGTCTGTATGCAAGATTTATCTTTGTAGCAATGACAACTCAAACTACTCTGAAGTCACACGGATGATTAAACATTTATTTTGCTTTTTCCTGTTGGGATTTAGCTTATACTGAATGGCTGTGAGTGCATACATCATGTACAACCATAGAATTGTTAGTAAATTTGTATACTTTGTGGTTTGTGGCTTTTGAGTGCAGGCGTAGGTCATGCTATCACACATTGTAGTGTGAACAGTGAATAAAAAGATACAATCAGCTCTGTGCTTCCGATCAATGTACTATAACTGGGAGGAGTTGGAATTGAATTATATACCCGGTTTGGTCAGAGTGCAGTTGCACCACTGAAATTACTACTTGTACTCGGATTAAAGAATTTTCTGTAATTAACTAGGCCTGTTGAAATAAAGATCTCTTTTATCATGTTGGTCTTTTTTGGAAGTGCAAGGAGGCTTTCATGGAAATCTTAGTTTTAACAGCATATTCACTCACACCTAATTTTACCCTGGCATGCTCACATTCTTAGGGGACCAATAATGGGGACCTATTATCATACAAACTTTTTAAGTGCAGTAAAATGACGCTTTATGCTGACAACCTGTAGCGTGAAGGCTTTCATTGAAGTGCTGGATAAAGGTTTTTTGACAGCAGAAGTGCTGACTGGTCATTATAGGACAGGAACATGTGTTAGTAATAACATTAACTGTGAAGCACTGTCTGTGTGACATTGAACCACCAGAATCCTGAAGCCAAAACAGCTAAATTAAATTCACTTACAAGTCACGTTAGTTTTTTACTTTCCTAAAAGTGACAAGTCACAATGACTTGAGTGAAAATGGGATATGTAAAGGAAACAGTTGACCTAAAACCAAATGTCTGACATGACACATATTCATATGCCTACATAACTGGTATTCCGATGTGTAATGCAGATGTGCACAAATGACTTTGTGGTGTAAGTGAGGGGAGTTTACAATAACTACTCAAATACAACTTTATTTTTTGTCTATAAACAATAATGTAAACCGTTGGTCTTCATGCATAACTGGTTAGGATTTCTCACTCTCAGAAACAGACAACATCTTCTGCATCAGAGCAAAGTCTCTAGCTTCACGAGGAGTGCGGATGTATGACTCAATTTCACTGTCAGAGATTTCCTCGTCACCAGTTACGTCCTTGAACGCTGGTTGCTCCACTCTTCGTTTCTTTGCATGAATCACACATGGGGGAGCAAACAGCACCCTCTTGCCCCAGTTTGGTGCTGTAGTATCTTGGCTCTCCTGTGTCTCACTGTGAGGCTCTGACACTACGCATATATTATCATGTAGATGTCCTTGTTGCGCAGCCCTCTCAGTATTCTGTGTACGGTGACCTACGGAGGGGGGGTCTGGAGTCTGCTCTGTAAGCTCACATATCTGTGATGGAGCAGTCTTCTCTGTTGGAGACACTTCACAGTTGTCCTGACCCTCCTCCAGCAGAGCAGCATTGTGGGTTCGCAGAGCCCGCCTTAGCAGGGCGTATCTGTGCTGCAGAATGTCTTCAACCTGCCGAACAACATTGTCTGGTGTCACTGTTTCTCTGACCCAGGGAATCTCCTTACCTAGCTTACACAGCACCTCTTTCATCTCAGCTATTCTCTTTACAGCAGGTTTGAGCTTTTTTACTTTGGCAATCTGACAGAATTTATCCAGAGAGAATTTGAGCCGCTGCTTTGTGGGTTTCAATGACTGCCAAGCTAAATAGATTGCAGCCATCATGATCGGGACGGGCCGACGGCCAGTTACAATCCAGGAATCTGCTGCCAGCTCCACCAGAGCCACAGCACGTTTGGTCAAGTCCTGCGAATTCTCTGCCAAATCTTCAGGAACATTATGGGAGCTAATTTTGTACCTGACAGACAGAAAAGTATTCACATTAAGTTTGGAATAAAGATAGAGCAAATGTAAAATGAAAACATTGTAGGTGTGTTAATTAGACCAGTAATGATTCTCATTTCTGCAAGCATGCTCTCTAATCTGTTAACTTTCAATTACTCCACAGCTCAAACATTTTATCATCTGTGTTGAAATAAAGCAAAGCAAAATGTGCTCGTCCTTTACTGAAAAGTAACTTAACCACATAGCTGCACAACTACAAACTCCTCTGTACAATTTAGGGTGAATAACAACTCAAGTAAGATTAACTTTAAAACAATTAAAAAAAACCTACACAAATGACATATTGACTGCAAGTTTAAATGACTTTAAATGCCATTTAAGCCTGAATAAACCTTTGGACGAGTTGAATTCACTTACTCCTGCCTGTGCGCCTCCAATATATCAGTGATATTGACAATCGGAACTTCAACGTTGATAATCTTGACCATTTCTTGATAAACCACTCCCACCATCATTGGGTCAGCATCCAGGAGGCAGCTGATGGTTCCCATGGTAATGGGCCAGTTGAGGAGCCTGCAGCTCACAAGCACACAGCAACCAGCAAGAATTTCTTTCTTCTGGAGGCTCACGGCGATGAAGGATTCATGCTGATAAGCCTGGTTGTAGTAGGTCTGTGACAGATCCTCGATTTCCCTGTTGACCCGGAGAATGCGACACATGGCTTTCAAGCGCTGGAGACCTGTAACAAGAGACCAATATGTATGCATGTATGGACATGTGAATGCAGCAGGATCAACTATAGATACACAATTCATTATGCTATATTATCTCTAACAAATAAAAGTTACCTTTTATTAGGTTTAGGCATGGCTTTTTGGACACAGCTGTGGTCCTGCTGTAGCAGACATCTGTAAAAAGTACAAAGTGTCAGGGCAACAACAAGGTGTAATAATAAAGTGTGTGAGAGTTGGGCTTGTAGCAAAAACAACAGTAAACTGGAATGTTCAGATGAGGAAACGTATAGCACACAGGTTCTTAAAAAGTGAGAATCTTCTTCTTTTCTCAGTCTTGAGTGAATTTAATAATTTTGGTTTTGGACTGTTGCTTCGACAAAACAAGACATTTAAGATGAATGTTTGTGTTTGTGTTTTGAGACAATCTTTGCCTTCTGTGGTTTTGTGGACCAAATTATTGATCAAGAAAATATCAAGACCGAAAGAAAAATCTAAATAATCATTAGGTAATATACTCTGTGCCTTTTCAGTATGTTGTTCACACTACACAACTTCAAAAGGTCAAGTCTACGGTATGTCTAAAATCTGTTCATGCTTTTCACAGCAAGCACAAAAAAATAAAGTGCGACTACTCTGCAGCCTTTTTTCTTAACTCTGTCACAGCTAAATTTAAAATGTATACATATATCCTATCATATTTATTATTATGCTGCATTAGATCTCGTTATGCCAAACCAGGACAGGACAGAATAGGTTTGCTAAATTACCATCTGGTCATGTTAAATCCACAATGCTGCTGCTGAAGAAACAGGATACAGTGGAAATATAATTTACAGAAATGTGTCTGCTGCATCATCTGCAATCACTTCTTTTTCCTACTGGTTCAAATTCAAAGACAATATCGCAAAAAATACACTATACACAAGGTACCTCAACACTGCCTTAAAAAAGATCACATTACTTCTAGAAGGACACTGTATGTGATTTATGTTGGTGTTTATATTAAGTAAATAATTTGTCCATCAGAGAATAAATTTCAGAATTTCAGTTTAAAAAGAAGCCCAGCTTAGTATAGCCCAAAGTCACCACTCTTCTTCAATGCATGTTTAATGATGTGTATGGCGGGTTAATCTTTTATGGTTGTCATGTTTGTTTTAGGTTCAGAAACTGACTTCAAACGTCTCCCAAGTCAAATTATAACTCATACAAAAACCAGAAGACCTGCTTATCTTGACCCTGTGGCTTTTTATTGAATTACAGAACCGGGACAGTCACACTATGAGGCCTCCAGGTGACTCATTGCTCCTTCATACCTGAACCCCCGACCGGTTCATTGGCGAGGGCTCCCTCGGCCACCACGGAGCCGCAGTCCACACACACCAGCTGTTGTTGTGAGTACAGATCATCGTCTACGATGTTGGAGGAGCCGCAGCCCGGGCAGCTCAACCCCGTATGAGACATCTTCAAATACGACGTGTTAAAACTGTGTGAAAAGCAGCAAAAACACCGCAGCTAAATCCGCCATAAACAATCATAAACAATCGTTAACACCTGCTGAACGGCGAATGAACGTTTAAAGGGGGCGGTGGAAATACGTCCGGGCAGATACAACGACTATGAACTCGATGGTTCCGCTTAGTGCTGCGATAAATGTACAGTACACATCAATTCTTCAAGGTAAATTAATAAAATTCCCCACGCTATATTAACTATATATAGTGATTATAAACTGGAAAACTGGACGCTAGAAACCATACATCATTAAACAATATTTTAGACTGAGTAAACTAGTAAACATTAAGATGAATTTAGCAGAGTCTGCAGGTTATTTATGGGAAATATTTGCTTAATCGGATCTAAAATAAGATAAGGAAAATAAGCATGGAAAAAATAGCCTTGAAGACTAGTTGATAATTAAATGCATGTATTTTATTGACTTACATATATAGAACTAACTTCAGTACACCATACATCAGTGCATATTGTGTTATTTGTAAAGCTAATTAAAGTGCTTTTATTGATTAGTAAATCATGTAAAACATTTAGAAAGATACACAGTAAATAGTGCAACAGTAAAATAAGGCCATACCCTTCTTTACACTGGGGATATCGCCAGTGAACAGTAAATTAAGAGTTTGAGGGGGAAAAAGAACAGAATTGATTTTTTTGCATTGACATAACAATAATAGTCTTTAATTTTGGAAAATTACATTTATCAAGTTATTACATGAAATAACTTTATGCTAAACATAATTACTATAAACAATACCTAAAAGAGACAATTTCAACATTTACAAATATTAGCACAGTGTCAAAAATATTACAAAATAATTTTAACAATGTACAGAACCTTGCACTATGTAGTATTTTTGTTTTTACAACTTGCATCAAATTTTTTATCTTTGTTCATTTGCCAGTATATTAAACTCTAAAATCTAAGTTTCTTTCTTTCATTTCATCAAATTCTTTAATTTTACAGTATGATTTAAGTTCATCTTTCTGTTCTGCAGCTGTCAGATTACTGGGATTAAACAGATTAGGTGCAGTGAGAATAAACTGGAAGAGGTGCATCTAGCTACACCGCCTTCTTTACTTAGCTCATGGACATGAGGATACTTGGTTTCTCTTCTATGATACGCACAAGTAAATTGTCTATGTACTCTTCAAGTTCTGATATCTTTTTGTCTCTCTCTGAAAGCTGCTTCTCCTGCTTCAACACCATAGAGATGAGCTCGGCTTGAGTCAGCTGGGAGTACGGCCCTTTCAGCCCAGCGCCATTCACCTGTGAGAGGACAGACAATTTAGTGACATAAAATAGGTCTTATCACAACTATGATTCAAATGTGACGATGAACTGATAAAACATCATAGAAACTTATTTTATTCTGTTAACTGTGATAGAAAATATTTGAACACCATAAAATAAGTTCTAAAAACAGAAATACCTTTGTTTTGTCCTTAAGTTCACCAAGGATTTCTGTGGATTTATTATCTTTTTCCCCTTGAACTACTGAGACAGACTGCTGTTCCAGAGGATTAAGGGGTTTCACAGGTTGAAGCCTGCAAAGACAAAGCATAAAATAAAGAAAGATGCAGACAGTGGCTGGGTGGGAGAAAAAGAATTTCTGGGCGATATTAGCAATGCAAGCTAATTCACCCACACCTTATCAAACACAACATGCTTCATAACTTGAAGGACTTAAATAGATGAAAGAAAAATGAGCTTGAATCATAGAACTTCTTTTTATGGAGAACTTGGCAGATAAATGTTTGTTACATATAATTTAAGAAATGTGTGACTTGTTTCAATATTATTTTGTCTTTCTTTTGAGGAGCTAAACGCGGTCACCTGCGTGAAGTTGTAGGAGGCACTTCCTTCTTCAAACCCGTTTCCTCCACTGTATTCTGCATTACACACTGGGCCTCTTGGACTGAAATCTTCTGGGCATGCACAGAGGACGCTGGGTCACACACCTGGGAAGCACTGGGTATAGTTACACTTGCAGGAGGTGGAGGGGCATGGGCCACCTTTGAGGATCTGATTTTAGTTTGTGACACACCTGGGGGCCAGCATATTGAGCCACTGTTACCAGATGTCATATCATCTTGTGCTTCATTTTCATTTTCATCTTCCTCAAATGGATTTAAACCATAAACACTCTGGATTTGTTTTGCTTCTGGGCCACTGGCAGAAATGTTGCCAACAGAAGTCAAGATTTTTTTATGCTCAGATGATGGCTCCTCATCCACAGAATGAGGTCTAGGTGGAGCAGGGCGTTTACTCTGAGCAGCATTTGATGTTTCTTTGCTGGTACTACTCTGCATCAGGCTCTGGCCGCTTTTAGTATCTGCGGGAGACCTGCTAACAGGAGCAATCATTTGCACCGAGCGCTGAGGGAGAACACTGGCAGTTTTTACGTCTTTGTCGTTACTCTGCTTGTTAGCATGTGCCAGATGTCTCATAGATAGATCTGTATCCCTCTGTCTCTCAGCTTGATTCCTTCCTGGAGGCTGAGGAGCTGGTCGCTTTTCCCGCTGAACATTAATCATGTCCTTTTCATCATTGGTAATGGTCTTGTCTTCCACTGATGACACAGCAGACGTACATCTGGAGATGAGACAGACTACATGATGTAAACATGGCTAAAGGGTATAATTAAGCTATAAAGAAGATAAAGATAAAGAAACTCACAGGGAACCCAAAATACTCTAAAGGTTCCAGAAAATCTATTAAGATACAGCACTGCTCACTGATAATCATCTAAATCAAAAATATTTAGGGCCTGTCTAAAGCTTGTGTTGCAAATGGACAACAAATGATCACAATATAGAAAGAAAACCTAAAATAAAAGGAATATATAAAATGAATGTGCGCAAATCCAATCAGTCGACAGGGGAAACATAACTTTGTCATCATACATGTACAGTATGTTTAGGCACTCTCAAACTGTTCATACTCATTTTAAATGAGAATGTCAGCTTTGAAGTGCCTGTGGACATCGCCGACTGTAACACTGCAGATAATGTAACAAAACAATAGTCAAATGACACTTTCTGTACATGTAAATCACTGACTTTATATCATTTTCATCATGTATTCAAATTTTGTTTCACCGCCTGCAGTGGTGTTCCGTTCCTCATCCTGTTGATAGCAACGATAGCGATAACATTTAGTTTAACAGTGCTCTGCAAAAATCCACAAACGCTCACTCCCCACAGTTAACAAAACATCAACTCAACAGTTTTTTTGTGAATACACCCATAGTGAGGAGTAGACGAGCAACGTTCTACAAAAAGATGCAACACGTCAATATAGATGCTAATATCTGTCAATTCACCACCTTGATCACTATGAGATGATCTGCCAAGAGATATATTCTTCATTTTACCCAGACGAACGCATCCCAATGAGTTTGGTGAATCTCCCCCGGCGTTTAATGAGATGGGCTGCTGTTAAGTTTCGCATTTATATCCACCTCAAGACAATTTGTAATAGCTGTTAAGCTTTTAACCTTTTTTTGAAGCACCTACATTAAGTGACATTTTTAAACAGTAATTATGTGCAATATTCTGTATAATATAGTTATGTATAATATTCTATTATTAATAATAACATTCCTGCCATTGCCCTCACTGTGTGAACTAATTACCAACAGTTAGCATGATGACCATTTAATCAAATTAGCTTTGTAATTGTGAGCATGCTAGCAAGTTGATGTTACCACATAACAATGTTTTTGTTGGTGTGAGTTGTACACTGTGAAGAAACCATAGTGCATTTTACTTTAGGTGACTTCTTGGTCATTTACATTTGTTCTACAAAATATATTAGCTGGTTAATATTTATTTTAAAATATTAACCCATAAGGTGTTTCGCAGCATAATGTATTGGAACTGTGATATCACAGCGTTTGTGATGTATGTAGACTTGAACTAACCTTTGTTGGACATTGGACACTTTGGCTGTGCTGCTGTCGACTACATCGTCAAATGGATTAGTAGACCTTACTTCTGCAGGACTCTCTGCAGTCACTTTCGTTTTTTCCCCTGCATCTTTATGTCTATTTTTTGTCATATCGTCTCTGTTTTTCTGTGTTTCTGCATCTCTTGTCAGCTGTTCTTTTTCCAGCTTCCTGGCATCGTCTGCCTTTCTCTCCATCTTCTCTTTAAACCTCCTAATTTCCTCTTCTTCCTCAATGTTCCTATTTTTTTGTTCTTCTAGCCTTCTTCTTTCCTCTGCTAATCTCTTCATTTCTTCCTGTTCCTTCTTGACCCTCTCCTCTTCCTCTCGCCTCCTTTTTTCCTCTTCCTCTTTCTGTCTCCTCTCATGTTCCTCTTGTTTTCTTTGCATTTCTGCTAATCTCTCATATTCTTCCTTTTCCTTCCTAGCTCTCTCCACTTGTCTTCTTGCCTCCTCTTTTCTAATCCTTTCTTGTTCTTCCCTTTGCCTTTTTTCCTCTTCCTCAATTCTTCTCCTCTCCTTTTCTGTTAATCTCCTCTTTTCTTCCTCTTCTCTCTTTTTCCGCTCTTCCTCCACCCTAACTCTCTCTTCTTCCTCCCTAATTTTCTCTTTTGCCTCAATCTTTTTCCTTTCTTCTTCTAGTTTTTGATTTTCTGCTGCCAATCTCTCATGTTGTTCCTTTTCTTTCTTAGCCCTCTCCACCTCTTTCCTAATAATTTCCTCTTCCTCTCGTAGCTGCTCTTGTCTTGTCTTTTCCTCCTCTTCTTGTCTCCTCCTCTCTTCCTCAGCCTTTTCTTGTTCCCTCCTTTTCCTCTCCTCTTTCTCTTTTCTAACTTTTTCTTCTTTAATCCTTTTTATTTGTTCTTCCTCTAGCCTCTTCTTTTCCTCTTTTACCCTCCTAGCTCGCTCTTCTTCTTGTCTTCTCTCTTCCTCAGCCTTTTCCTCTTCCCATCTTTTCTTCTCCTCTTCCTCCTTTCTAACTTTCTCTTCTGCAACCTTTTTTCTTTGTTCTTCCTCTAGTCTCCTTTTTTCCTCTGATATTTTTCTTTGTTTCTTTTCTTCCTCAATTCTCCTTGTTTCTTGTTCTTCTAGTTTCCTCTTTTCCTCTGCTAATCTTTCACATTCTTCTTCTCTAACCCTCTCCTCTTCATCTCGTCTCCTCTTCTCCTCCTCAGCCTTTTCCTCCTCCCTCCTTTTCCTCTCCTCTTCCTCCTTTCTAACTTTCTCTTCTTTAATCCTTTTTATTTGTTCTTCCTCTAGCCTCCTCTTTTCCTCTTCTATTCTCCTAACCCGCTCTTCTTCTTCTGTCCTTCTCTCTTCCTCAGCCCTTTTCTCCGCCATCTTAATCTGTTCCTCTTTCTCTCTTTGCTTTCTTTCTTCCTCAATTCTCCTTTTTTCTTGTTCCTCTAGTTTCATTTTTTCCTCTGCTAATCTTTGACATTCCTCTTGTTTCCTTTTCTCTTCTTCCCTCTTAACTTTCTCTTCTTCAATCCTTTTTCTTTCTTCATCTTCTTGTCTCCTCTTCTTCTTGGTTAATTTCTCAAACTCTTCTTCTTGCCTCCTCACTCTCTCCTCCTCCAGCCTCACCCTTTCCTCTTCCTCTTTATCCACATTCTCCTTTATATTTTCTACTTCAGCAATCTCTTCCTCCTCCTCTCTCCAGGGTGAACATTGTCTTTCAGGAACATCTTCCATTGATCCGTGACCTGAACTTGCCAGACTAAAGTTTGAGCCAATGCGAGAGGTCCGAGTTTGTGGCTCCTCGCAGTAAACATGACTGCCATTGATGCACAAGTTACTTTGTTCCACAGTGCTGTGTTTTGGGGGTTCAGAGGAGGACTCTTTGCTGCCTGAGCTACCTGAGCGTTTATGCATCATGAACTTGAATTTCTTTTTACCTGGAATGACATTGAAACGCATTTTATTACAAAGAAGAAGAAAAACAGAAGAAACCTAAATGAACAAGAGTGATGAAAGCATTTCTCCTGACCTTCAGAGGCATCCACATTCAGACCAGACGATTGACTGCTGCTGAGTGAGGAGTTAGCAGGCAGAACAGACAAGGACTGAGACATGTTTCTCTGCAGGTTAGACTTCGGAGAAAATAACAACTTCATTTTATGTTTCTTCTTCTTTTGATCCTTCGCTGCAGCTGTCTCTCCATCCCCATTTGCATCCTCCTCACTGTCAGTCAGAACCTGAGTGAAGGATTGCACCACACTAGACACAGTGTCCGATTCCTTCTTCTTGCCTCGAACTTTGTCCTTGAACTTGCCCAGGCGGGACCGGGATTTGCCAGCAGCAGAGAGGTCAAACATGCTGGCAGTCATGTTGTTTCTCATGAACTGAATGTCCAGAAGCACCTCTCCTCTGTCTTTGTCTGCCTTGCCAGCCTTGTCCAGCAACTTAAACCATCTGTTAAAGACAGTAATTCTATTAGAATTATATTTTTTTCATATTTTAATCTTATAATAAAACATTATCCCCAAATAACTAATGAACATGATGCCACTTGAGGGCAGCAGAAACAAGTAGTAAATACAGCAATATCAGCCTTTTGCTTGGTGTATGATGAACTCGTCAGCAAACAGTTACTTATTTACACACCCAGCAGCTATGGGGCAATATTTTCATTAGTTCTGAAATGTTAAGCCTTTTCACTGAAGCTATTGCACTTGCAATAACAGAGAAAATAATTATATTAATGGTACCCCTCCCATATTCACCCCCTGTACAGTATTCTATACTATGGTCTAATAAAAATAGGACTATGTGTTAAGTACACTATGTGGATGTTCTGTCCCTGACAGTTAAGGAAACTATGAACCATCCCACAGCAAACGGAAAGTGACTAAGGAGCAACTTGAATGTTATTGGAAAGTCTGATGATCTAAGCACAACCAGCAACAACCACAAAGGAAAGAGTTTTAAAATAATAACTACCTCAAATATGGAGAATTAATAACTTATTGCACTGTGTATACTTTAACATTTAACAACATTTACATTGTTCCTTTTTCCCCTAATGTTTCACACTTATCTGCCCTGTAGTTAACAACTAAATCAGGATTCTGTTATGACGTGCTAATGCTCACAGCAATAAAGTGCATCGCTTTGTAAAAAGTCTTTACGTCATCCCAGATAAAACTTAAAGTGGTCACGTTGATAGGGGACCAACTTTAATCTCATAAGCTATTAAAGATACTTTAGGTGTGTGACAGAGAAAGAATTAATGGAAACAAAAATCATGTAGAGACACATGGTAAACAACATGTAGATTTACATACAGTACATAATACAATGCCATGCTAACAGAAAACACAGATTACAACTAAAATCTTAAAATCGAATCTTATAATGAAATGTAAGAAAACAAGCCCAGTAAGACACCGCACTGGGATAATATGTCATGGTCCAGTACAGACAGAAGAATGAGGAGAATAACTTAACAGAACAACAAAAAGGAACAGTCAGCATAAAAACTGCCTACCATGCAGATATCTGAGGTCATCTCACCACTGAACATTTCCTGGAGACATGAGAAAGAGGCAGTGTGTGTGTGTGTGTGTGTGTGTGTGTGTGTGTGTGTGTCTCAAATGTGATTCAAAAAGCGTGGAACAGTTACTACACATCTGTCTATGTCCAAATATACAATGATGAGCCAGAACATTAACTTTTATTTTAAATAGTTGAGGACAAAGGACAGCATGGGAAAACCTTTACGCTGGCCAAGACCCCTTTATTGTTGAACTGATGAGTATAATGTGAATCGTATATAATATTAAGTGTAATCGTTAATGTTTCTCTCTCTTTACATAACCTCTCTTCATGAGAATGAAATAGTTTGTAATATAGACCTGAATATAGTGCCTTTCATTCAGTGGTCTCGAATCAGATATCTCTTCCTCCCACTCCTCCTCCCTCAGGAATGCTTCAGATGTGTGGCACAAACAAATTATTGGATGAAAACGCCTTTTCCTGGAATTTGTGAAATAGACAATCCTGCAGCCATGGCTCTCCTGTCTGCTACTGGTAATGTGTAATGAGGTTTGCAAATTGTAAGTCTTGACAATAAAAACATTCCACTGTGGGGTTTCTTCAAAGCTCTGAACAAGGTTATTTCATTAAACCTTCTGGAGTTTCATAGTGTCCTTGAGTAGTTTATCCTCAAAACAGAATGAAAATTGAATTCCCCAAAAGATCTCATACCTGATGGGTACCGTATGACATAGAGTCATACGGTACCCATCAGGTATACAGCAGGGCTGAACATTACTCTTCACTATTGTTTATCAAAAAAAATCATGCTAAATGACACTATAAAGTATAAACATCATAGCATGAAAATAATAGTATAGTAATAAAATGTTAGCCAGCACCACATTGCACTCTATATTTTACTACACTAGTGTGCAGTATAGTAAAGTGTACAGTATGGTATAACACTTGTATAATGCAGCTTTAAATCCCAACCCCAACCCCTGGTGATCACTGACTAACACAAATTCAACTCACATTTAAAAAAAGAGAAGTAGTAAGTTACTTCAGTTAAATCAGAAGGGAAGTTGCAAAAGGACTTAGGCGTTGGTAGGCAGTTTCACTAAACAATGAATGGAGGATGGTGGTGATGAAAAACATACTGTTATTGTGTACAGACAGAACTATGAGAGGATAATGCATGACAGGACAAGTTATTCCACTTTTTGCACACACACATCCTTCCTTCTAAACTACTGATAAGACACCATCCTGAGTGGCACAGGCCTTTCTTATCACAGAGCACAGCTGTTAGCAGGAGAACAGCTTAGTGAGTTCAACAGCTCGACAACGATAATATCCAAGGACCAAAGCTGTCCTGTGCTTATCACATCAGTCCACATCCATGAGTCAGAGAATCTAAAATGAAGGCATAGGAACCAAAGTGAAAGTTAAAAGACGTTCACTTTCCCCCATCCCATGCCACAAATCTCTAGTGAACCTTGTGTTACTTTAGACCAAACTAACAATAGAGCACACAATGAAAGAAGAGAAAACTTCCAGTGCAGGTGCTACCAATGACAGGATGCTACACAGAAACTGCAGGTTCCTTAAGCTTGTGATGTTTTTATGAATGCAGGATTAAAGCTGTCCAGGTGATTATCATAGCAAAGTATTCATTAAAGAAAGCTTGTCATTAGCTTGACTGATGTGGGTGATATAATGCTCTTATGCAGTAGCTGATATGTGAAAAATTATATTTTGACACATCCCAGCTAAAAAAAACACTGGTATAAAAAATTTAAAGTGACAACACAAACCTTCAAGCTATGTCCTTAACACGTCCAAATAAACATTTCCATGCAAAGGAAAACCATGGGGATTACTTATCAAGCACAAACATATTATACTTATATCCACCACTTGTGGTGTGCAGTGTTGCTTGCTAGCAAAACAGTAAACCTCATGCACCATAAACAGAGGAGCTTTTGTAAAGGCAGCTCATAGCAAATGTTAACACTGTTTGTGTGCCAGGAGCCAATACAGCCTTAGTACCTGCCCTCGCTAGACTTCAGGAATGTAAGGCTACAGCCAGATTTAAAGGTGCATTCACCAAGCTCCCAGAAAGATAATGAGAGGGCGAGCAAAACATTTACTCAAAACCAGCTCAAACAGGAGTTTACAAAAACACTGTATTTTTCTCCCGTATCAACTTGCAGTGGTGCTTAATGGAAACTGCCAAAAAAGCTGTGATCAGAGAAACACACCATGAAACCAGAAACATAACAGCACATGCTGCAAACAGCATGATCAAGTTTAGCTTAACATCGTTGTTGTTCGTGTCAGAACAATAAAGTATGACATTAGCCAAACAGCTCATTTTATGCTCTTAAACATTACATTTACTAAAATTTGTTTAAAGGGAAGCTCCACGTCAAATCTAACCATTTCCACTATAATACAATTCATGTAATGTGGTGGAAATTTATTATTTAGACAATATAACCTTGATGTTCTGTGAAGAATGTTTCTTTCTCATTATTATGAGAAAAAATATCCATATGATTTGTCCTTTCCTATGTTCATCTTGACCCATGTACTTGTGCCATGTTGTGTGGTGTTGCCACGTCAAAGATAGGAGGTTTCACGTAGATGAATTCCAGTGGAGCTCAGACTGACGGTCTCTCTGTCCCGGCACTGTTTCAGGGTTGCATCCTTCAACTTGTATGCAGGACTGTAAAAGTTTGTTTCACCATATCTACGCTGCTTTTTCACTCTGCAGAGTTCTCCGGCACTCTGCCCGACTGTTGGCCTTTCTTTGCAAAAAAAGACAGATCATTTGTTGGGTTATCTTTCATCTCTCACCCTAAACAATTATGTTTAGTTTTTCCACAACAGTAATTCTCCAAAATATTAAACAAACCTGAACAACAACAAATAACCCAAACATGGGGTTGTGTATGTTTGTGCACTTACACAATATGTTGTTATGCAGAGTATGAGACTAGTCACATGGGGAACTAAAATGCTCACAAACATTTTCTAATCTTACTCGACTACAGAGAGCAAACTTTGGGGTGATTACGACTTAGGATATGAAGGATATCTTAAATTTAAAGTCTCCCTCCACTGAAAATATGTTTTTACGGTGGTGGTTGTCCACTCAAAGATGAGCACATACAAAAAAGATTTATGATCTCAGTAATAATTAAGAAGGTAACTAGAGTCTAACAAACCTTAAATAAATTAAAATTAAATAAATGTTATCTAGACTTATAACTTCCACAGAAGAAATGAGAGCTGGAGTCATGGTGACGTGGGAGACAGGCAGACAGTGAAGGAGTTAAATAGAGTTTCAGAGAAAATACTATATAGGGCACAGTTATTATTGATTCAGTCAACGAAGGAGTGAATCTTTTAACTGCCTTCATTTGCCCGAGTAATGCTGACTGGCATCCTTGAAGGCTGCAGCCAAGGGTACAAATCCCTTAAGCTGCACTGGAGTGAGTGGGAAAGCCACCAGAGCGGGTCTGTGTAGTGATGCGTGCGTGTGTGTGTGTGTGTGTGTGTGTGTGTGTTTGAATGCTGCACACTGGTGGAAAAAAGGTAGAAGTATCAGAGGGAAATCACTCTTATCACAACAGAGCCCTAACACATGCACACATAAGGGAAAGCACATTCCCTAATCCACTGTTTTCATGTATTCTGCATCATATTTTTATGACTACAAATATTGTTTGTAAAAAAAGAAAAGAAATTTAATGGGAATTATAGAGCTTTGTCCCGCAATATCAGAAAGCTGCAGTATGACTGACAGAACCAGAAAACCAGGGGGTGTTAGGTGCAGGTGAGAGGCAAAGGCTTTATTTTCACCAATGCGTTTCTCATGCATCTAGAAGCCAACAGAAATATCTGCGTCTATTGAGAACATGGATACAAACACAGTGAGAAACGGCTTCAGTCAAAACTGATGTAGTCAATGTGGGAGAGCTGAAAAAGTATTAAATAGATGAGCAACTCTGAGGATACACTACTAGTGTTGGAACCGGTTCAATAAGATATAACTAGTTCCAGCTTCTAAAACATGATGCGCTACAACTACAGAGATTATAATATACTGATATATTATTATGAATTTATATAAATATAATTTTGTTTTTGATTTTTAACCGTGTATTTTGTACTCCACAGTTCTTGACTTCATTTTGATTCAAACCCTGTCCCCTCCTGACGCACGCACTTACTCCGACTTGTTGCGGGTTTTGTCTTCACTCAGCTGCAGCAGGTTGACGACAGCCTGACCCAGGAGTTTGTCTGGACCCACCAGGGCCCGGTGCATGACGTGGACGTGCAGCGTGCCCCGCTCTCCCCTTCCTCCGCCACTCGGCAGGTCAAAAGCGGCCTCCTCCGTCCACGCCGGAGCCACGCTCTTCTCCGCCACCGAGGTCTGATACTTCTCCTTGCCCACCTGCATGACCGCGTACGCGTCGTTGGTGCCGCTCTTCCCTTTTATCCTGAGGCCTCTGGCTTGGAGCACCGTTACCTGAACGCTGGTGGGACACCACTGCTGATCCATCAAGGACATTATGACAAGGTTACTGTGCCGCAGTAAAAAAAAAAAAACTAACTCCAACAACAAACCGCGGTGGTGTCGACCACGGGGTCGCGCGGAGACTGGACAGAAGCGAGGAAAACTTCTCCCGTGAGCTTTGCTGAAGTTGAGGAAACAGCTGATTGGGCGTGGTTACACCGAGAGGGGGCTCGGTGAAGACACTCCCACAGATTAACAGGTTACATGACTTCTGAAACGAAATAAACACACTGCTCTGTGTGCTCCTTCAACACAACAATCCCTAAATCCTCCTTGACTCCTGTCAGAGCGCATCAGCTGCATTCCCATAACGACAACGCTGATTGGTTGATTATTTCTAATATTTCAATTAAAGGTCAAACCTTTAAAAGGTCAAACACACAGGAACAGTGTTTATGTTCTTGAAATAATTTATCTACTCCTACCTCAATATCTGAACCATCCCAGGCTAAAAACATGAGACCTCGTCTTAAATAATTCTAAGCCTGTCACTTGAAGAGAGCAGGGGAGATGTGACAGGCCTCTGACAGCCAGGGTTCATATGGATGGATTCAGTTTCACACGCAGCCTTAGTCTGAATCCTAATCAGGCTGCAGGGCGCGTGTCAACATGAATGTGATCACAACTGCAGACCCCATGGATAAAAGCTGTAAAATATGTTGAACGCGTTCGTTTCTGCTTATCAAGGAGCCAGAGTTGATGTCTGCTTTCTTCTCAGCGGACACTGAGACAAGCACAAACTATTCACATCTGACTTGGATATGGTAAATATGGAAAATAACTGACACTCAGCTTAGTGTGTATATTGATTTTAATTTTTACTATGTTCAAATGCCATAATGTAGATGGTGGTTCATGTTTGAACACAGACTCCTACTGTTTAACAAAGGGAATTCAATAAAAATGTTTTCTCCTTCAAGGTCAACATATTTTGTAGGACACCTCAAATCCCTTAAATATTGACTTTCCTAACAACTTAAGATCAGCGCCGTGAAAACCATTTTGTTATAAATCAGGTCTGAAAGAGTTTGAATTGACTTTCTCTGGTTCACTGCTTATATGCACACATATAGCACCTTCAGCCAATTAACAAAGTGACGCACTCGTTTTGGCGCGACGCGAGTGTCTGACTGTGATGTAACAAGTGTAGTACAAGGCACTAAAATTAGATCCTTCATAGTTTTAATCTATGAACAACTATGTGCAACTATAATCTTAATGTTGACACGTTATAAAAATATAAAAATAATTATAATATTACAAAAGCAGAGTACAAATTCCATTATAAATTCTTATCTGTGATGATTTAGGTTTCTATTTTTATACACGTTTTAACAAACATTGACATGAACAGTTTTACTGATCTACATCCTGACATTTTAATACATTAATGACTCACCAAATGAGATCCGCCAACCTCCTTGTGCAGCTGTGGCTAACTACAAGGAGGACAATAACAATAACATTAAATAACATTTAAAAAAAAAAGTATATATAGTAATAGTGTATATAAAAGGGTATATATAAAAGTGTATCTATATCATATACTATCTGATCAGTATTCTGCACTGGGATACACACCCTCAGGACAGTGGGTTATTTGGCTTCATCAGCAACACGATCACCATTAATCAAGTGCTAAATACATTTAATGTATCTCAATAGTTTTCTGGTTTTTCAAACTAAGATTTGCAAAATCAAATAACAAAGCTTTATGTTGTTATATCAACCACATTCTTTATTCTAGTGGCGCATTATTACAGTTAAGACTGTGCACCATAATTGTCAGTAAGTGCGCATGCTTATGGTTTTAAGAACAACAACACTGTTATCTGTGACAACCTGTAGTTGTAGTAAAGTACTGTAGTCACAATGTCTCTCTGACTTGCGAGTTTTGGAAGAAAAAATACTGGAATGAAAGAATACTGAGCAGTATGCAAAGTTTATAGAATTTATGTACAGTAGAAACATACAGAGGCAAATGGCAGGACCACATTGTAACACGATTCTCTGAAATAACATGTCTATTCCCTCTATTTAACAAATTTATGTGAGATTTCTTAGAGGATGAATGGGACCTGATCACAATGTCCAAGGTAGATGGTGCAATGATGAAATGATGCAGTGTTACCGTTTGGCCACTAGATGTCTGTCTTTGACTTTTGATCTTTCAAACCAGATGTGAGAAGATGATCTGACTTTGGATTATTTCCTTCAACTCACCATGCTCCTGACTAACCTGAGAGAATAGTGCAACTTACATTTAGCTCAAGAACAACCCATCATATCCTATAACCTACAAAAGGTAATAATGCAGTTCATAAAGACTAAAACACACCAACACATCAAGACAGACAGAGACAAACTTTTCTACCATCGAGTAGTAGCCATTAAAACACAAGCATCTAACCAGCTGACAGTCACGCAGTTAATTGTCACCGGTAAAGGAAAAATGTTGTCGCCATATGTAGAATAATCTGAACGCTCTTTTTATTATTTTATTATTTGAAATAAAGTCATGTAATGCCATAGTATAATAACCCAATTATTTTTTATCTTTATCTTATGTAACTTATGTTGTTGGCATTTTATATGCAGCACCTATGATAGTTGTAGTAGTAGTACTCACTCAGCTGGGATCTGAACCTGCAGACATACAGCATTACGTCACATCACTCCAGTCACCTCAGAAATCAAGCACACATTTCACATGCATGCTTTGCCTCTTGTGTGACTTGGAGGAACCTTTGTTTTTCTCTATTTGGCAAAACGCCCACAGAGAAAGAACATACTCACAGCAATGACTGCAGAATGCTAAGTCGAATGTTGTTCAGTCAATCACAGCCTTTGTTCTGTGACATGCACCAGCCTGTATGTTGCTCTGACCTGAGGGGCAGCAGGACACAGGACAGTAAGTCTCAGATTTATGTGACAGAAGCTGCAGTTGCTTCGAGTCAGCGAGTTCCAGCTCTCCAGTTCCTGGGCTGAAAAGGGTTTGGTCAATGCTCTCCACACCTCTCCTGCAGAAGTAGAAGGCATCGGCCTTTACAAACTAAGGCTCTGTTTGCAGACAGCTGGCAGAATGCCAAAATGGATCTCCTGCTGCAGACAAGATGGTGGTTTTTTGGTTATGATACCAATGGTAAAAACGAGAAAGGAAAAAAAAGGATTTGATTAAAACGTTTGATATATTTACGGTTACAACTAAGTCCTGATAAATGTTAAAATATCACTTCCATCGACCACCATCGACGTATGGTTATTAGAGCTCTTGATTATTTTCCTTTGTTCCATTTGTAGTGTTGCCCACTAAGAAAACAAAACATCTAGACAACAGTCTTTACAATTACAGCAACTTTTACATTTCCTCTGTTTGCTCAAATGTTTCACAGCAAGTAGACCATACACAGACTGCCACCGAGCAGAGCATTTGGAGTTTAATAAGCACTGTAGGGCTCCCAGTTGTATTCATTGTTACTGATTAAAAGAGAATATGGTGGGCATAGACTGTGATATGATCAAAGTGCCGAAATTATGCAACATTATCCCGAGAGACTACAGCTCTACAGCAGAGAAGAATGCAGCCGTGAAGCAAAGTATAAAAAAATGACAGAAACACTATTCTGGATCCATTTTTAATCCTGTTAGAGTTACTCAAGCATAATTAGGTCAAACTCTGATGCACTGGGATGCTGTGCTACCTAGACCTGAAGAGGAGACATTTAAAGAAGCACCACCTGGAGTCTACTCCAAAATAAATGCCACGCTGACTTAACTGACAGCCTCCTTAGACTGACCAGCTCCGCTGGCTCAAACAGGTTCTTATCCTAAGCCATGAGAACTGCAGCAACTGCAAGGGGATAACAACAGCTACCTTCAACTGTCCCAAAATTTCTGAACTATAACAGGTACTACCTGTTCCTGTTTGAATTGTCAGCTTTATTATGACTAGTAGCACTAAAGAAGAGAGCCGAACAACTAATAAAGAAACTTTTGCTGCCTGCACTGATCTAAAGAATTTGATGGGTTGGGGTGTGTGGTGACCTAGTGCCTGTGTTTTTTGTCAAAATTTTCCCTCTTTCCATGTTCCCTGCCTGTCTAGATTGTCAAAAATCCAATGGACATCATCCCCGGAGGCTGAGGCCTCTGCAGTGCTGTATCCACACCACCTCAGATGACAGTCCCAGAGCTAAAAGCTTGTTCATCCCAGGGGTCTGTAGCAGAGTCTAAGTCCCTCAGGGAAAGAAAGCAGCAATATGCTCTGAGCTTCTGACTGTTCCTTGGAGCTCGGAGTTCCCAGGGGCCCAGTCCAGGAGGAAAAGCATTTCAAGCATCAGATAAATAAGATTACCACTGACAGGAATATAATTAATGGGTTGTAATATATTCCTGTAGCACTACAAAATAAATTTGCTGTATGTATGAATAGAATTATTTTCTCAGTTATCGAATTCCTGTTTAAACAACATGTAAATAAAAAGTCAACTCTAATAACATTTTGCATTACATTGCAGTGTCTCACCTCAGAACTCCAGAGAAGTGTCCTTGTATAGAGTTTGCGCCCGTTGATCAGAAGAGACTCCAAGTATGTCTGGCACAATTATGTAGACAAACAGAGAAGTGAACCACACAGCGATGAAGATACATTTGCAGGTTGTCAACATTAAATGTAAACCAAGAATCAGGCTTCAACTGTCTGTGTTGGACGAAGACAACACAAAATTAAACATACATTTTGGTGACTCGTTTGCTATTGTAACTTTGAGCTTAAGACATTCTGGTTAACATCATACTTTGCTGAAGTACTTTAAATAAGGTGTTAATTATGTGTTAATAAATACAGTTATTATAATTGTTGACATTCTGGGGATTCCAGGTTACCGTTTCTTTAGGTTTACTGTGCTAAAACAATTTCTTCCTTATTCTAATATTTAAAGTTCTTAGAAATGACCTTTCATACGCAGTAAGTAAGAAAGTAAGCGTATTGGACCTGATATATCACTATCAAAAACAATGCCTGGAATCCAAAAGCTAATAATGAAGAAGTAATTTAGTCATTGACCCACAGATTCAATTTACCTGAGTTGAATGGGATGTTGTTTTGTATTGGTTCTGTTGTTGATATAAGATTATATTCTGTAATTTCCATGTCTTTTGCTGTTCTGTTGTACTGTGTATCATCACATAAGAAGTCTACTTCTTATACTGTGGAAAAGTGACTACTTCAATTCTGAAGCAATTACATTTCCCAACAATCTAAATATTTCAGGGTCACTTAAGAGACACTAGATTCTATTAATATTCAGCACACAGACCATCGCTTTCTGTTAAAGTTAATTTAATTTAATCTAAAAGGTATTTTAAAAGACTTAACCTTGATCTAAACGTACCAATAGAATATTCAAATACTCTTCTAGAATATTTACTCCACTCTACATCCTAATAATGTTAACAAGCTCTTACCATCTTAAATGTTCCTTACCACCAGTCCCTAAGGAGGGTTGAGAGGACATATGGCTGTAAAGTTATCCACATGGGATATCTCACCCATTGTGTTAGCAGCATGCTACAGCTGCAGATTGGCTGAGATTTACATGCTCCCAGTAAGTTAAAGCATAATTACAGCATTAAAACGTAATATACTATCTGAAATTTCTTTTCTGTCATGTCTGGACTAGGTTTAGCAGCAACGAATTACTTAAATCACCTGTGATCTGTCAGAGATTACAGAGACATGCATGGTCTGTAGGCAGTTTGTTAAACACATACCTGCACAGAATAGAGAGAGAGCATAACACAACAACTGCATTCACACAAAGTTCTTCACGTTGGGTTGTGCGGGGCTGTAGCCATGTTTATTAGAGCTTTAGAAGATCTACATTGATCATCTGTCTTGTTTAAGGCTCGACATAACTCATCTGCCTTTTTAAAATGTCAATTATTTTAATAAGTCTAAACACTGTGTTTTGCACAGTATGGTTTTATCCACTTCATCTCATGTAATGCAAACATTTCATTCACAGTGAAAACATTGTTAAAACATAAACATACACATTGCACGAAGCAGTGTAGGGCACATATTATTCCCCACCTCTGAAACTTGTATCTACATTATTTCGGCTCGAACGGAAGGGTATACAGACACAAATGATAAATCTAATTGACCGGCTCGTTCCCGGGAAGTGTGCTATTACTTTTATTTTTAAAATATTCAGTACTTTTTTAGTAATTTACATTACATCGATTTTTTGGTCAAAAAATGTCTTTTTACATCTGTACTCCCTCCATTCATCGTCGTCCTGTGTTGTCATACTTTGAAATTTTAAACGAAACTAGACACTTTCAGCCTCGTGCCTGTAAAACAGTATGTTGATATCTAGTGTAGTTTTATAGTTACTATAATTTCAGTTTTTAAAAGCTGTGAAAATATTCGCATTTTCTCCATTAGTGTGTATGAGCAAATTTTCACTCCCGCACAGCGTGTGACGTCACGCGTGCTCTGGCGTCTAGAAATTATTTCTCTTTGCCGTTTTATTTCCCTCCTTCTTCTCTCCTTCTCTCTCTCCAGGAGCTCATTTCTTGGACTTTCGACACCAGAAAGGTATGAGATCATTTGTTAGAAGCATGTGGATGCTCTAGTGCGGCTAACTTTCCAATATGACCAATGGTCGTTGTCTTATTGAAGGTTTTTGTGGAGCTAAATTTTAGCATTTCGGCTAAACTTTGCGTGCGTGTACGCATGTTTTTGCTTCGTATGTGTGCCTGCATGGACATCTGAACACGGACCCGCGCAAGAGCGGCTAACAGACATAGCAGCTAGTAGCAGGATTACCCTTGTTAACACCTGCTGAAGAGGATGTGGGCAACGACTTTTAGCTAACTTTATCCTTTTAGCTAGATGTTTTTATACATTTCCAAATATTTTCCAACCAACTTTTAATTACCTTGCACAAGATGTGCAATTTTTTTGTAATTATTTCTAATAAAGTGAAACTTCAAAGCAGTTAATTTTATTCTAGTTTAAACAATATTTTCAGTTTTGGTACATTGTCTACTGGTTAATGTCAACAAATTAAATTATACTACAGAACACTAGTGCATTTCTGTAGTAAAAACAGAGCTAGTTTCCTTTTGTGAATTATGAGTATGATCAGAGAGGGGACTGCTTTTGCACACCACCTGTCTATTAAGCAATATGTACAGTACTAATGTATATATGTACACTTGCATCTCACATTATGCCATATTATCACATATGCTAAATGGTTGTGCAAAGCGAGTGTGAATCACAGACTATAAGTGTTGCAGTAACAGTAAATAAACACCAGCATTGGAGGTGTAGCTGTGTGGTTAGCAGTATTGGACCTTGAACACGTCACATGTTGTACTAAGAGGCAGTGGTGATTACAATTTGTAATTCAGCACCGACAAACCCCCAGCTGCACAGATTTGTGCCCCATTCATTAATACAAGGTAAACACACACCTACACATTATTATCAAGTTCCAAAAAAAACTTGTAT
>JAUMTR010000014.1:9638891-9687912 GCA_032270685.1 Microctenopoma stevenorrisi | reverse complement strand
GACTGCATTAAACAATACTATTAGTTATTAATTATGTGACGTTTTCTGTAGTTTCACCTTCAGCAATAAAAATTAACAAGTAAAATCACAAAGCAAGATGTCTCTCTAGAAGAATATCTTATCTTTATAGCATGCATATGTCCATTCATAAACAGTCAACCTATAATTTAGCTGCCCTGTGAACCAAAGGGCATTTTAAGCAGCCATTTTGAAATATTTAATCCAAAGGACCATATTTTCAAAACCATAGTGCATATACTTCATTGTTCAAATAATATATATTTGTAAACTCTCTTTGGCTTTTTTTTTATAAAAAAAAGCTAAAAACTGCTTCCTTATAAATATTGTTAAAAGTAAGAAGGTAAGGAAATTGGTTTTCAAGATTATGCTGTATGGACAGTTTCTGGATGAAGATGATTGCTTCATTGACTTTGAGGTATTGAAGTTAAAGGTGATTATGTTAGACCAAAGAAAATCACCTCATATCTGTTCTGTTCACGAAATAACAATAAACATTTATCAAATCTCAATGAGACAAGAACAAAACCATAATTCGTATTGTATGTATAGTCTTAACTCTCTCTCTTGATTTTCTCCCACTGTGAGTTAGATGCAGATAATTTGTGACACAAACTCAAAAAAAAATGCTTCATGTGCTCTGAGCACACATACAAAGTAATGTTCAGAATTAGTCAAACATGTTGTAATTATAAAAGTCTATCACAGTAACTCACTTCAGCTAGAGGTAATGTCCTTATATGCACACTGAAAATACACATATGTTACAGTAAGACACAGCATAAAGTCAGAAAAACTGCATCAGTGCTACATAACACACAGTTACAAAACAAATATCGGTTGGGGAGCAAAAGGCTCTAAGTTGTAGAACGAAGAGAACCAACAGTAAATGCACAAAACAAACACGCAGCTTTGACAGGATCACATTAAGTATCTTGATATTGCATTTGTCCCTAAGACAGCCTCAGTAGTAGAAAGGAATGTGTTGGATTTGTGGTCCTCTTGCTGACATACTGCTGTACTAGTTGAACACACCGTATGTCTCCAGAATTGCTACAGTTGTTAATAATAGTTTCATGTTTGTGCAACATAAGTCAAACGTTACCCTTTACTCACTGTAACATCAACTATATCAGCATTAGAAATTGTCATCACTAAAGGAAAACATGCTTTTAAAATACACCTCGAAAAAGTCAGAAATGCAGCTGTTGGTTTTGTTTATGCTCTAAGAAATAGCAGCAGGATTTCATCAACAGTGTTGCTCCTGGCTGTAGTCGTGAGCCTTTGTGCTTCAGCGTGGCAGTTTGAGGGCAGGGTTGATATGTTTGTGTTCGCTTGTTCACTGACAGTTCATAAGGTAAAGATTTATCAATCACAGTTCTGTGCTGGTTCCTCCCTTATCCCATACCAAGAAAAGGTCCATGTTCTGTTCATACGGGATCCACGTTTTCAGATCTTTGTGGCAAACTCATCGTGACATCATTCGGACAAATTCTGTGAATTAGAGAAACAGACACTTTATTTTCCATAGTGCAACAGCCTGCTTTAGTTAAGAAATAACTGCTCTCTCTCTCTCTCTCTCTCTCTATATATATATATATATATATATATATATATTATAATTTACACTATATTTTGTGTGTCTGGCTCACATGTGTTAGTTGATAGTAGTTCTTATTAAATACAGTAGTATATATATATGCTCTTTTTCAGCCCTTTTCTTTTTTTTATCTTGCAAATTGTCTGTTTTGGCATTTGGCTTAATTTCATCATTCTCAACACTGACATTTCAGCTGTCTTATCTGAAAAAGGTGTAAAAACCTGCAGTTTGAGAACAAAAAGAAAAGGTTGGCAACTAGCTGGGAGGCATAGTAAGGCATTTAGCAGCTAGATATATTATTTACCTCATCATTTACTGGAAACCAAACCAGAACTAGAGAAAAGAGGGAATATTGCATGATCTGGAAAACTAAAGACTAATGACCTTTGTTTCTCCTTAATATGTAAATTGTGCTTAAGACAATGAACAAATGCAGGTTGAAGGTTAACTAATGCTAGCTGGTACATTAATCTTTGGATTACAAAGAGGCAGTAGTGTGTTTAAATACAAGACATTAAACATTAAAATATACTAGCTGCTAGTGACTCTCAATCTAATCATAGACGCAGGATTTCTTACTTACACCTGTACATTAGGTACATTTAAGTGTACTTACTTACTCTTACTTTGTCAGACGTTGCCTAAATCTTCGTGCATCACATGTAGTAGATATGCACACAAAATGTAAAATATATATGAATAGTGCTAAACAGTGGCACTTAATATTTCTTCCTTGATGCATGCATCTTCTCTCTGTGAGTAATCTATGAGGTGACATAATCCCTTGGTATGGAGATAATCTGACAGGCAGACCTACTGCCTTCATCCTCTCACCTCACTTTCAGCTTGAGATGACAAGTGTTGGAATTTGAAATGTGCATTTGTGTGTGTGTGCTATATGTAAAAGAGGGATAGACAGATGAAGAAGAAAGACAAACGCACTAACTTTTCATGAATTACAAATGGTGGTGTCACAAACCGGACATTAGGCTTTACCTTCAAAGTCTACGTGTCCGTCTCCATTGAGGTCTATGTCCCGTAGGATGTCCTCCAGATCTCTGTGTCCAACCTGAAAACGTCAGATTGTGAAAAAGTCAGGCTAGATTTAAATAAATAGAGTCTAGATGAGCTCTAGATGGACACAATGACTAATGGAGAGCTACAGACTCCTCCAGCAGCTCTGTACCTGTTGTCCTAAAAGTTTTTTCATCGCTTCTCTGAGTTCTGCTGTGCTGATCTGGCCATCGCCATTTGTGTCAAACTGAAAATAAAAGAGAAATACCGAATAATTATTACAGTTCAGTACAGATTAGATGGATTTTCGCTTCTCACCTCGTAGCCCTCCCAAACCCACTGGGAAATTATTTTGACCATAATGCTGTTTCTTACAAATGTTTTCCCGTATAATTTCTCACCTCCTTGAATGCATCCCTCAGTTCCTTCACCCCAATCATGTCAGCCGTTTCCGCCAGAAGCTTGGGCCCCATGAGTTCAACAAAGTCCTCAAAGTCAACATGTCCTCCCACTGTTGGACAGAGGAAAAAGAGACAGATGGTTTAAAGCACGCTGGAAGGCAAAAATAACTTCCTTTACTTTTAAAGTGGCTGTAAACATGGAAATATTTAGTACACACAAACATAGATTTACTCACAGTTCATGTTGATCTGCTGGCTCAGTTCTATTAGCTCCATCTCTGTTGGCATATATCCCATCGTTCTCATGCAGTTCCCCAGGTCTTTACAGCCAATAAACCCGTCTTTGTCTTTGTCAAACTCCTTGAATGCCTCACGCAACTCTGAGAGCAGGGGATATTCAGTTAGTGCTGAATGTGACAACTACTAACAAAAGTATGAAGAAAAGAGTTTTTCACTGACAAACTGTATTTTGTAAATTAGTTGCCTAAAACATGTCCAAAAAACTGGACGGAGGCTAAATAAAACTGAAAGGTTTATAAAATACAGTAGTAAAATTATACAATGCTGGATGATTCCCAAATTATCTGGTTGATTGGTGCTTATAAAGGTATCAACAGCGTGGCTTTGGACATGAAGTGTGGCGCACCATCCATCCATTAACCTAACTGCTAGAGTCTATCACAGCTGTCACTGAGTGAGAGGTGGGCTACACCTTGGCCAATGTCAGTCTTGTCAATAGCAGGACTGACAGACAACACAGTCACATTATCACTTAGGGTCACCAATTAACCCAACTGCATTTCTCTGGATGGTGGGAGGAAGTCATGCAAACTCCAGCATAGAAAGGCAACGCATCAGAGTCAGTCATCATATTCTAAATCTGCTTATTTTTGGGGAAAATACAATTAAGCTATAAAGATAGATTTTTTTATTATTTATGTCAGATATATAAATGTTCAAATAAATCAACAAATCACACATTTAAATGTTTATTGGACATCAGTAATAGAGTTTTCTACATAAAACTTACCATCCATTTCTTCTGGCCTCAGCTCTCGATCCTGTGAAACATTACAGTGCAGGTTAGCATCCAAACACCACGGATATTTTCATAATGACATCAACATTCTTCACACTGTGTGGCACTGTGAAAAATAAATAGGCAGCTACAGGTAGGTGCCACCAGATGCCAAGAGACAGCAGGTTTCCTTCCAGTCAGAAGGGAAGTGATTATCAGTGTGATCACCTGCTGAAGTGTTTGGATAGAGGGAAACATGACTCCTGGCACTCTGTGAGCCGTTGGAAAATAACACACTTAGGTACTGGGAAAATGTAAAACAGTAAAAACAAGATAAGATATAAAATGTTGTGAGTCATTGTGTGTGTAACATAGACGTGTGTATCATTTTTTATAGGCAAGTCAAAAGTGTCATAACCACGTAGAGGCAAAGGAAAAGAATGGAAAGGAAGCAACAGTTTCTTCATTTGCTATTCAACCATATGACATTAGTTTGATCTCAAACCCTGCGTCCATTAAGAACACCCATCTGAGAGCCTGTCAGTAAAACCAAATATATGTTGAGGATTTCAGCATGACTGCTTTTTGTATTTTTAAACGAAAAGACCATAACACTCGTGCTACTACTACTATGTCACTACTGTAAAAAAACAAACAGATATAATCACAACGTGAGGAGGATTACGGCCATCAACCTGATTTAATAATCCTACGTTGAGCTACAATGTCCACCATGTCTATGTCTATGTAGCCACATAAGTAAATATAAACAAATTTACACACACACACACACACACGCATTCAGCATTTTAGCTAAATACTATAGAAAGAAAATTTGCACCACACCTTTTACTTGCTGAAATTACGCAAAGAAGTGATTGCTACACACATTCACGATGTGTTTTGGTTATTGAGCAAGTTCTATATTGTGTTCTAATCTCTCTCAGCATGCGTCCACACAATATTTTATGGACTTACGTACAGCCTGCCGACTCTCAGCGAAGCCCTTGCGTAGAAAGATGCATGCAGGCCCCAGTACGTTGTGCATGTTGGCTCCGTTCTGGGCCAGGGCTACTAGCGGCTCAAGATAGGCCCCCCCAGAGCCCCCCTCCTCACAGGACTGCACTGCTTTGTACTTCTTCTTCTGGTCCTAGAGCAGCAGCCAGAGTGGGGGCCCAATCATTGGGAGCAGGGGCAAAGACAGGGGTAGATACTGTGACTCAGATTGAGCGAACAAGGAGCTAACGTGGATATGGGATGAAGAGGGTTCAAAAGCAGGATCAGAGGTGGCAAACACATGCCTGTCAGTCACAGAGAGGCGTGGAGTCAGGTCAGTCATGATGGAGGAACGCTCCTCAGTCAGAGGGAAGAGGATGTAATACATCATGACACATGCAACCGATGCCATCTATGAATCTGCCCCATTGGTCATCCTGCATAACAAAACACAACTGAGCCTCCATATTGTGTGCAATAGATATTATCAGATGATACAGTCACGCACAAAAATGTAATAGCTCTTTTCATGTCACAAAACAAAACAAAGAGATAAAATCATAGTAGATTTTACAATTAACCTCAAGATTGACTGCACCATGAAACTGCTCTTTTATCAGTTGATTTCAATCTTCACCTGCACATTGACGTTTGGTACGAAACCCATTTTTACCTCTACTTACTTTATTCAATGATACAATTTTCTCATCAAAACATTAAAACAACCACAGAACAACGCTAAAGTCAGACTGAATGTGTCTAAAGTCTAAATGCGTTAGTAGAAGAGTGGAGTAGTGCGCTTGGTTTTGGGGGCACAAAATATTTGTGTTGTCCAGAAAATAAGACTGAAGTTCAGCCACCCATTTAATTATAATCACCAATTAGTGAATTAACTAGGGGGCAAAAGTAGCTATCACAACAGTCTTCCTAATTACAAAGAGCGCTACAGGTTAATTATAAAACGTCAGAAGCCTTTTCTAAATATAGTGCATTAAGATCCAACCATCGCTGACAAACATTTGAATTAGACAGCGTGACAGCCAATTCTGTCTGAATGCAGCGAGAATTAGATCATTTTAAATGGTTAAATGTTCTGCGTAAGCAAATACGAGCAATAACAGTGAGTAAAAATCCAGTAAAAAGCAAATCGATTAAACTCACTGTGACAGCAAATTAGCAAGAGACCATTTCTGCTGCTGCCTTAAATCAGGCACCAGCAAGAGTTTTTTTTTCAAATGCTTAATACTGTAAGCGTAAGACATGTCTATGCATATAAAACGAAACACTGAAAAACACATACCCCATGCAAATCTAAAGACTATTCTGTGCTCTACAAATGACCTTCACACTTCATCTGTTACCAGGCCAGTCCTAATGCCAGCTCATGCATTCCTGCAGTCCCGACCGCAGGAACAGATGCCCACTGGGTAATGGGACCAAGTGATGCATGGGGCAGGGCTGTCTGTGGGCATGTCGTGCCAGAAAAAGTACTATGAAGCAAGTTATATAAGCACTAAAAAAAAAACAGTGTCAGAAAAGGGCTGAAGTCAAGCAAGAACTTCTCCCGCACTCCGACCCATTTTGCACAGATGGCATCAACAGTTGCTTGTCACATTGTGCTTCCTCAAGGATGTGCAGCTGCTGATATGAATGAATATCTATTTGCAGTACTGTTTGCCTGCTACACCCTCCAAGCAAAGAGTACAGCAAATGTAAGCTGTATCATGCATATGAGGGTAATTGTTTTGTTTACCAAAGAATGTTCTTCCTCAACCGTTACTGTTAGGGTATGGTTTCAAGCAGCAGACATAGATGATCATACCTAACAAATCTGATGGTGCTGATGCAGCTTGCCTGATTGCAACAATCCCACAGACTGGTCCATTGTAGCAGATGCAGATTCAACAGAGCCGCATCTTGCACTATCTAATAATGTAACACATTCACCATCCACTAAGTTCAATGCCCCAGTAAGTAAGTAAGCTAATATCCAAAAAGGTACAGAGAAAGGACGCCAGCGTCATCTTATCTACCATATTCTGAGGGCTATCTATAAGTGGATGCAGAAAAACGTTTAAAGCAAGTCACCAACGTCCTGCTTAGATAATCAAAGACAAAAGATCCTTTGCTGGCAAACACTCGCTGACAGTACAGCATGAGACCCAGTATTTGACTTGTCCTGTGTTCATTCCAAACTCCAGGACAAAAGCTAAACAGAGTCTGGAAGTGAAAAACCAGCAGGAAAAAACCTGGCGGTCAGTCAACACAGGTCCAGTCAGATAGCCTTTGGTAAGGTCATCGACACACCATGAGACAAACATGCAGGAGACTCAAGGAGACCACAGCCAAATGAAAAACCTCAGCGGGAACCTTACCTTCTTGGTGAAAATTTTAAGCGACTTTACAGAGTTGCCCATTGCAAGAAAAATAATCCTTCTTGTTTTATGTTTTTTCTCTAAGTATGTCTGTATTTCTTTGCCTGTATGTAAGGGCACGTGTATGCATGTGTGTTTGCATATGTTTTCAGGCATGCATAGGAATAGGAGTGATTCGAAAGGGAAATGGGGTTCAGTGGGTCATTGACTAATACATGAGGACGTTTGGGAAAAGGCAGGGAACAGAGCAGAGATATCAGAGGAGGCGGATAGAGAAGAGAAGGGAGAGAACGAAGGAGTGTGTAGGAAAAACCTAAAGGCAAGGACGCTGGGAGGTACAAGGGGAGGGACACTGAGACAAAGAAGGAAATATGTAAACAAGAACAAAGGACGGATCAGAACAACACAAAGATAAGCGAGGGAGAGAAGGCATGCATGTGATCAAAGCTAGATGCAAGCGCCAGGAGTAGAAAAACGAGATTGCTTATTCATTCCATCCCATCCTCTCTCCTACAGTGTCTTTCCACCCTCCCTCCTTTCTACCCTCTCTCTCGTTTTCTCCCACTCTCTCTCTTTGTCTGTCTGTCTGTCTCTTGCCTCCCCCCACAAGCCTCTCCCTGACTCTCACTCACTCCACAGTTTTAAATCATCTATGCGGATGTGACAGAAGAACCTCATTCGGACAAGCATATTACCTTCCCCTGAGCAAGGCGCTGGAGACACTAATCCAAAAACACACACACAGGCGCGCTCACACACATACACACAAACACATATGTGCACTCGATTAAACACACGGATGTGGGGCTGTGGAGCTAAAAATATAACACATGCACTCTCTACCCCCTCTACTCTCCCACGTCGCTCCCCCACTCTACCCCCTGCATCCACGCCTCTCTCTCTCTCTCTCTCTCTCTCTCTCTCTCTCTCACAAGCATTACAAAGTCACGTTAAGCTTGAAGAGCTTGGATTCAGATCAAAGCCAGAATGTGCGAGAAATGACACATGGTTTCTGAACCAGCAAGGATGCAAACAAACGTGTGCAAATGCACAGATTAATGCTCAGAACGCTTTCTGTTTTCTTTATTGAGTTTCAATGAAAGATAAGCTACAAAAAGGACACGTTGTACATGTTGTTGTAAAATATTAATTTAATGTCACAGGCCCAGAAAATTTGCAATATTCTATCTTTCATAATAGCTTAATCTGGTTCTGTATAATGTTTGACCACATATCATCATTCATTGTGATTGTATCACACTAATACCTGAAGGGCTTGGAAGAGTGTGGTTTAGCTGAGCGGAAAGATATTTCAAGTCTTGTCCTGTGCTAGCTCGATTTCTAACATGCTTACTTTGAATAATAATTATGAGTTTGATTCTTTCTAAAAAATTACACCCTCCTAATTCATAAAAAAGGATAATTCTAGCATTGATGTGACACATCATGATGATTCATTTACAAACTTATGAACTTCTCAAACATTAGATTAAACAGAGAAACCCTCCTGTTCCAGCTAGTAAATATAAACACAGTCCTTAAACTCTGCACATGCCTCGTTCTGGGTAGTGAAGAACAGTAACAGCGTGCACCCGATACAAACCCTCGTTTTAGTCTATCTACAGCCGAATTCGTTCCTCAGCGGTCACTGCAGGACTATGATGAGCACTATCCTTGTTTCCCTCTCCTATTCGACCTTGTCTGCTTTCTGCAATTTAATAAACACATTCACGCCAAAGTCGTTTCAGATCTCGCTCCCATTCAGCATCTCTGCGGCTCCTCTGTGTTCTTCTGCAAATGATTCATCCAGCCTCTCACCAGAGGCTCATTGTGAACTTCAGAACACATCAGCCGTCAGACACAGGAGCCGTCAGCTCTCATAATGTCAGACCGTAGTGTGCACGAGCGTGAGATCCATTGCTGCCCTTACTCACTTTCTCCGTCTCTCGCTGTATCCTACTCAAACTCTCTCATTCACACGCACACAGTTTACTTTACACATTTATGTAACTTCTCACGCTCTACATGCTGACATCTCACCAGCATCGTGATCGGTGTATCAGCAGATTACTCACCTAAAGGTAAAGTTTCATATAATTTTAGAACATATTCATTTTTCAAACAATGTATATATTGTATATATTAGTCCACACAAGAAGAGCCCATATTATGTATTCCTTTTGCTTTTTCATACAAATTTTGAGGTCAAATTTACAGTAATCCAATTTCACGCTCTGCCATCGAGTGTGTTAAGTGAGCTGAGAGATGTAGGAGGGGGAAAAGAAGAGAGCGATATAATAATGTGTTCATCAGGAACCTTTAAAGGGGATTTTCTCTTCTCAAGTTCGAGCAAGAATTGGCATGATTCTTTTTATCTGCAAATAAAAATGAAATGTAATTATTTCAAGGTCACGTATATCACTTCTCTACAGAGTTTAAATCTCAGTGTATCTGGAAATGAACGAGATGAGGGGTTAAATACAGTGACCATGAGAGTTTTTGTTCGTACATTTCTGTCGTCAGCAGAGAACGAGTGAAAGATCATTCGATTTGCGTCATCGACGCGCGTGTTGGCAGAGGCATCACAGTTTTATCCTGATTCGATTAATTCATTGAAATCAGGGTATGTAAAACCTTCATCCTAATTTCCATACTGATTATTCTGGTATTTCATCATTGTTACATAGAGCTACACATACAAACAGCTGCTAGCCTAGCTAAACGTGTGGTGCGTCAGCCAGAGAAAAATATTGACTCATAAGTCCCTTGTCCTCCCTGTCTCCCAGTGTCTTTCACTGATTTTCACGTATCCATAAATACTTAGCATCACGCACACACACACACACATATACTGTACTACACACTGCAGCGCATGCATTTGTGCAGACAGGCTCTTACATCTCGCTGCCTAATCCTCATCTCAAAAGGGATTTAACCAAAGAATGAATTTTCTACCCCCTCCTACGCCAGCACAGATATAAAAATATCCATCTGGGTCTAAAAATAGCCCCCTATACTCAGACATACTGGTAGCATATGCTATGGGGGAACGCACTGATGCTAGACCCTTTCCTCTCATCTCCACTTCTTTCTTGTTATTTTAATCACTTTTTCTCCTGATTTCCACTCAGACTTCATCGAGGGCAGCGTGACCCTGCCAAGAAAAAGGACTGACAGACGAGAGAAATTCTCTGAGCACATAAGAGAGGAAAAGGGATGGCAGTCAGGAAACGTCAGACACGAGCAACAGCAAAACCAGTGGAGGAAGTCGGGAGCTAATCTTTGTTTTAAGACCTTTCCTCAGATTGTCTTCAGAGCTGTCAGGTGGAAGCAGGGAAGTGAGAGTTGATGAGTGTTACTCTTATATAACAATCATTGGGTCTGCCAGTAAAGTTACTGCTTTCCTTTTATATTCTTTGTCCTCGTTCCTGATTTATCTGATCCCGTCGCTTCCTGCGGTTTCTTTCACTTTTTCTTGGCTCACTGATGTGACACGCACAGTGTTAGGACCCCCCCTCCCTCACTCACGCACACACGAGTTCAGATCTACGAGTGCTAACATTACTTGCTCCCTCTACTGGTTAATACACGTATCCTTTCACCTCAGGTCAGCTTGAAAAGAAGACCTTTTGTCCTTAGTGACAGCTTCTCAGCTGTAGATAAGACACCTCTCACATACAATGTAGAGCAGGTCTATACTGCATTTCCAGATTTCCTCTGAGCAAGGTCAGTGAAGGTTACAAACTCCAAAGAATGTGGTGATTTTTCAGAATCTCTAAAAATAGAAACTAATTTCCACTGGGGCAAAAACATCTCCCGCTCTGCTCATGATGAAAGCGTACCCTTGATAAAGTAAAGGCCTGATTGTGCAGAAATAACTACAGTGCATGTGTCATTTAAAGATCTAATGAATCATTGTATCACAACCTGTCATTATCTATCACACGGCAAAACACATTACAGCAGCTTGTCCTTATTCTACCCCCCCCAACACACACACACACACACACACACACACGCACACACACACACACACACACACACACACACACACACACACGCACACACACACACACACACACACTGCAACTTGTAAACATGATTCATTTCATTCATTCGTTATGAATATTTAAAACAGACCAGATATAAACTGGTATCTTGGATGAACAGTAGCCTTTTTGCCAAAGCACTGAGCATTTTTAACACAAACAAAAAAAACATTTCCCTTCCACCAGCCTCTCATTATCAGGTCTTGACGGGATATTTTTAGCTTCTTTCACTGGCAGCGAATGAGTTGCGATGAGGTTTCATGCCGATCTTGATGTTACATAAGAAAATATGAAAGGAGAAGTATAGTGCATAAGATCTCACCCTGCGTTCTGTGTTGCACTGTCACATCTATTCAAGGAGCATTAGGCGTGTTAGTACGAAAATGAAAAAGCCGGGGTAAGATGCTGAGCAAGTGTAAAAACATGCGTTTTAGTTTTCTATCATTGGCTTTCTTTTCACTCTCGTACATCATTCATTCCTTCCTGATCCCTCTTTGACGCGAACGCTGATGTACAGGCGCAGAAATAGTTTGTGCAAATTTAGTTTGACTAACTGTGTCTGATGTGTTTTAGTTTCAAAGCGACAACATTGCCGAAAACAGACAAACTTGCCCGAGCTCTGAAAACCTGATAATTCAGTTGCGAAATATAGATGCATAAGTGAGCAACCTTTTGATGATTTTGTTGTGAGTTTGTGACTATGAAATCTTGTTTTCTTTAAGGTTTTCATTCCCTATAGCAGCACCAATCAATGCATTTGCCAACACTGTTACCACCTTAGATCCTAAGATCCTAGAATGAAAATCAACAGAACTTATCACCATTCACACATTTGACAAAAATTATTATCTATATGCTGTTTCAGCAGCTCTGGAGACTTTATATAGACACTGCATGAATTCCTGCCTCACTGGAACCCCTGAGACTGATTGAAGGTCTGGCCTAGATTGAGAGGAGTTATTTCTGGAACACATTAACGTGCAGATGTAATTGTCTCCTCTTGAGCTTTTTATCATGGACACACAAGGAAGGATTTCAATGAAACAAGAAAAAAATGAGATCCTGTACGACTGCAGGATCAGCCTGAGTGGCATGAAATATGTTGTAGGTGAGTAGGTAATGCAGGGAAGAAGAGACGCATCCTTTATTAGCCACTAACCTTCAATCATCAAGTACCAAAAGAGGTTTTTGAGCTATGTGTGTGTGTGTGTGTGTGTATGCGCGTGTGTGTGAGACACGTTCGTCATTGAAAGTTTTCCACACAGCAGGAAAGCTGATCCCCCTGCTACTGTTCAGGTGTCAGTCATTCATATTTGGATGCATCACAGACAACAACACTGACCACGAAAGTGAAACCAGATACATACGGGAGACAGCTTTGCATTGAAAACATGCATCAATTTTTAATATGCTCGTATGAGGTGACTGAAAAGCCAGTCACACATGGTTTAGGAGCAAACAGCATCACCTGTGAACCTCCACCTGCTGATTATTCTGTGTAGCTCTGCATCTGTTATACATCTTTTAAAAACTTAGTAGCGTCAGTATAACATTCTTTGTAAAGATCATTTATTTGACTGGATTATTTGTGTCCTATTATTCATATAATGGACTCTCACCGAAGGACTTAGTAAATTAACTGTGGTTTTTAGTGATATTTTGTCTCTTATACCTAAGGTTGATGAAGGGAGACTCTCCCGCCTGTGTTTTTAATATAAGAATTACTGTATGTTGTTAAATACTTGCAGAGAACCTGAGTATGGATTATTGCAGTTAGGCTATATAGCCCATTGAGATGATGTATATGAAATAGATTAACAAATAAAGAATGTTTTATTTTCTTTGTGTAATGTAAAACGTGTCAAATGCGCCAAGTCTTCATTATTATTATCATGCTGCTGCTGATTTTGCTTTACAGCTTGTAATCTTGCCCTTTACATGGTGTTACACGACAGAACACCCACAGAGTTAACAGTGCATTAATGAGATTTGAGCAAAATTACGCTGGAAACAACTCATAAACTCTAAATAATAACAATATAATAAAGCTTTTGTGATCAATACATTGATGAATCTTATTCCACGTGCATGTTGGTCTGAATTTAGTTTTAGAACGGTTTCAAAAGTTTTATTGTCGTCTACATGGCTCCTTACCTGGCCAAAGACTGACTTGACTATAGGATGAAGACTAGAGTCATACTCAGAGGAAGTCGCGCTCAGCCTTTTGGATGTGCGGCTGGATGCAGGCTGGACAGTTGCGTGGGTCGCAGGCGGGTCAGAGCTAAGACTGGAGGATGACCCGGTAATGACTCTCTCCTTGGGCTCGAAAAAGAAATCCGCGTCGTCTGGGTGTTTTGGATGCGACTGAGTAGGAGTCGTTCTCCTGTCCTGCCGGGAGCCGCCCTGGTGACACGCTGCAGGCAGCAGCTCGCCTCTGGAGGAGTCGTGGTGATGATGTGAGTGTCTGGACCTGGAAGACTTGCTTCGGTCTTTTTGGTGCCTACTCGTCCTGTGTCTCACATCATCCTGTGCGTAACCATCCTCCAGCGTACTGGCCTGCCGATGCGAATAGCTTTTCTGCACCTGGTGATGATCGCCTGGATTTCTGGAGTCTGCCTCTCTTGGTTGGCAGAGGGGTCGCCGCGCACTCGGCTCGCAGTCCTCTGCCCATCCTGCGTCGCCGCTGCCTCCGGCTCCAGCGGGACGATGGTGGTGTGACCGGTGACTCCGCTGACCGTGTGGACCGTGATCCGAGTGCGCGGACCTGCGGTTCAGCCCCGATGATCTCAGCAGAGAAGCAGTCGACTCGCTTTTGGGGAGAGAAGAGCTCATCGTTCGCTTAATCTCTCCTTAAAGGTGAAGTGATGCTGCTGTAGGCTGATGGTCGAGTAAAGAAAAACAAGGCAGTGCTCCGCCACATGCAGGTGCACAGCATCAGCCAGTCGGATCAACACACTCGATCGTCACTGACTGCACAGTCCGCAGTGCTGAAGTTGGAGCATCGACCACCTGCTCAAGCGTTTGCAGAAGAAGTGAAGTGCAGCTTGATGATCTGGCAGACAGACGGACAGTCTGACGCTTCTCAGGGGGCTCTGCTAAGTTTGGATGACAGTGTTGCGCTGCTGCACATCACACCCAGTCCGTGCGCAAAGTTCCAAGGCGCACGTCACTACAGATAATTACTCGCATAATGAGAACATTTGTCCTCTTTGTTTTCATGATAGTACACACTGAATCATAGTTTTATGGAATAGCTCAAGAGGAAAATATTGTGTTCACACGTCTTTATTATCGCAAGAGTCGGTGGATAAATATTAGACCCAGGTGAAACTCAACAAGTGGCTGTAGTGATAGTGATTCCAGTGGTCAGGCTTTTTCAAGGACATAGCTGTATGTATCACAGATCTAATGTGTAACTTTGAATCATTTAAGCACATTTAAGAAAAGAGGAAACTAAAAAAAGCAAAACATTAACATGACTACACACAGAAAAGATAACAAAGTGAAATCATTTCGCACCCTTCAGTGGCTGGCAGGTCCTTTGAGCTGTGAATAGCAACATAACCTTTCGGGAATTAACACTGAGGCACAATTAGTCAGCACTGGGATAAACAAATTAAAGAAGTGGGACACAAAAAAAATGAACACCAGAATGTGAAATCATCAGCAGTCTGATAAAAGCACATTAATTTTGAAAATATTGTCTTGGGTCTGTGTTTTTGCAGCAGTTAAAAAAAAAGTTCCAGCAGTGCTTTGCAGTCCTTTTTTCTCTCATGTCTCTCATTATTCTCAGTCAAAGTCATTTAATTTTTTTTTCTGTATCAACTCTGTCTATTTTGTCCTTTACAAATACACAGCATTTGGTTTATTCTTCTTTTTTCTAATGAATAAAAGAACAAACAAAGTGATTGCAAAGCTGCAAAATGTCAATATACTGATGCCATGGTATGAACATAATGTAAAATTTGTCTGTGGCTGAACATAAAAGCGTGACAATCCTTCAGTCTCATCCCATCTGCACACCCAGGGTCATGATTGTGACAGCAGATGTCCAGGGATGCAGGGCAGAAGTACAAAATGACAGAAATGTCTGGAGCCAATTAGACACTTGAGTTCTCACAAACTATGTTTCACATTGCAAAGATGAGAAATGAGCAGATTTTGCCCTTTTGTCTCAAGGGGATTTTTGTTCTCTGACATCTGTGCCTCTGTCTTTTCTGCTGCAGGGAGAAGCAGAAGTGTCTTTACTCTATTGCTCCCATCCCCCCCTTTAACATTGGCCTGATTTAACTCTGTAACCTTTTTTATGCTTTGTGCAATTCATTCAGGTAAGTGGCACCGATGCAGAATTCATTGTTAACTCTATCCACTCACTGTAAGGTGTAACACATTCAGTCACAAAACTGACATCCTTGTCCAAATAACCAACCAAAGTCCCATGCTTTTTATCAAAACTGGAGAAATTCTGTTTTGACGTTTGCTTTGGAACCGCTTCTCAGAGTATTTAATCATACAGGAGGTGTGCATTTATTAATAACATTTTTATTCTTTATATGTTGCTGTTTATGTGCCCCTCCATTTCTTTTTTTGTTCTCCCCATCTGTAGACACTGGACTGCAGCAGGGGACACATAAGCCTGAGGGTGCAATATGGCCCATTTAATGTCCTCAGAGACAGAAAGGGAGTAAAAACAACAAGAAAATATGTTGAGCAGTATAAACACATGTTTATTGGAAATTACATCAGAATATTAATAAAACAGGAAAAAAATAATAGCTCATGCTAAATGTAGTTAGTTAAAAATCTAACCAAAAGACAAAATAACCACATAACACGTTTTATCCCTTTTTTGGGGCCATGTCACATTCTATTTTTACATTTATCCCAACAACCCCTCCCATCAGAAATTACACTTTAACTCTCAGCGGGGTCAAGTGGCCAAACTAAACTTTTTTGGCAAGTCCTGCAAACTTCCCAGCTGCTGCTCTGCGTATACAAACAGCAGAACGTTTCACCCATTTGTTAAAAACTTGACAAAAATATCACCATGTAAAAAACTTTGCTGGGTCATAGCAAACTGTTATTTGCTGTTATTACAAACTGGAACAGTTGCCAAATATATTTGAAACCTTATAACATCATAGTTTAATTATCAAGATTTTTTTTTTATTCCAATTTAAAAAAAATATTTCTATCAGAATAAAACCCTGATATGACTACATTCTCTAAGAAAAACATGTGGCACACAAACAAACAAATCTCTTTCATTGTGGGTATTGTAGCAACCGGCTTGTGCTTATGTTCTTTACCACTCCCCTCATATTAATGCTCAGGTTCAGTGGCACCCTCTCTGCTCTGTCTCACACATGTCAGCATCTCCATTGTCAAAGTCGTTTTGTGTATGTCTGATTTCATCAGAGCAAAAGAAGTATGGCATGTGTAGATAAGGCTAAATCAATCTGAGCATATTGTTAAAGTGAATATTTCTGTTAGACTTTTAAAGCTGGTTGATAATAATAATAATGATAATAATAATGAATACTTTATTGATCCCCTTACTGATACAGTCCTTACTGTAGTTTGTGCAGACACATACTTTCTTTTATACTTCCTTCTCTCTCACTCTTACTGTATCTCTGATCGCATCACATTAACCCCGTCCCCTGGCACAATTTGGCATGACTGAAAGCTTAATCACAGGGTAAATAATTAACCACACAGCAGCTTGGGGCCTACCAGGTAAAGAAAAGACTTCTTCATCTGAATCATCAGAACATTTTGCCCATTCATCCGCTGAGCTGCTTCTACAGGATGAAATATCAATACTAAAATGTTGCATCGGGATCACGTGTAACCAGTAAAGCTGATACTTTGGCAAACGTTGCAGCCTTACACTTGATATGATAATTAACTACAATACACTCTGTCTCAGTGCTGATTATTATTAAGATCAATGAGAAAGAAACAGGACAGCACCAAATTTATTTTCTTTGTTGCCTAAACTGTATCAAAAGTTGCTGCTCTGTGTGTGCTAACATCCTCTCTCCTTGGAAGGCTTTTGTTTTTCTGGGAACGGCTTCATTAAAAAACTGACGTGGGCATTGCTCTAAAAGTTTATAGCAGTATAGATCATGTCATTACATGTAAGAAAAAAAACATTATTATTGTATTGCGATATCCTGACGGGCTTAGTGAGCGTGATGACAATGAGGGAAAGGAAATGACATATAAGCTTCAACACCAGCTATTGTTTTTTCTATATGAGTAACAAAAAATGCTTTGGATGGTCTGTTTAAGCTCTGCTGGTGTTATTCACCCTGTATATTATAAAACACAAACATGTGAGAGAAGTAAGATCGTTTAGTATTTAGTTGTGCTTGAGAAAGCAAATAGAAGTTGGAACTGGATTAAATTGGACCTCGTTTCACTAATTACATCATTTAGCATACTTCCCAAAACTCACCACAGACTCATGAAGAAACAGAGCAGACAGCAAAGTCGAGCTGTTACATGCTCAAAGAAATCCCCCAAGATTTATATTATCATTTATATATTCTTTCAGGTTTGTGTTTCTTTTGTGGTTTGGCTTGTCTTTGTGTTATGCTGTAACACTCTGTAGAGCAAATTGACAAACGTTTCCGTTGTCTTCTTTCTGAATAAACTCTGATTTCTTTTAAACACTCAGGTGTTTTCACTTGTTGATCAGACTAAAAATGGGTTAGTATATGTTCCAAAGCAGGTACAGTCTTGTGTACAACATACTGTGTACATCTTTCTGGTCTGATCCTGTAACAACTTTGCAGATTCTGTTGTGAGAGCTTAAACCTCTTTACACCCTTACAGCCCGGGAACTGCTCTGATCAACCAGATTATGTGGGTGTGCAGAGGCTTGTTGTTATTTGTGACCCAGATGATGAACAGTGCTCTAAAAACTAATCTTTTTAACTGTGACACCTGAAACTTTTGACATTTGTCAGTCTAACTGGAACATTGAACTGACTAAATAAATTTAAAAAAAAAAAAAACAAAGCGTCCATTTTCTTGTAATGCCTTCTCAGGTGGTTGGGTACAATAACATGGTGATGTTTTCATGTGCTTATGTCCAATCAGCAGCGGCTGTCTGGGGTAGGTGTTAATTCCTTTTGAGCTTAAACTACTTAATTTCCACCCACTACAATAATGGTTTCATCACAGCAAATGGAAGCACGGTGCAGTTCAATCAGCGTTACAGTTACCTGCCACAGCAGGTGCATTTCACTTTAAATGTAGATGGAAAATGAGGGAAATAAAGACTTTATGTGACTTTAACCAGCGGAGAACAAAGAGAAAAAAAACCTGTAACCTGTTACAGTTTTTCTTTCAAGGCTAGATTATTATTTATAAAAGGACACACACAGCGTTAATATAGCAATGTATTCACATCAAGAAAGACCATGAACATATATTACCGTACGACCCTATAAAACCTCTTTATTTATATATATGTAAGGCTGACAAATGGCGACAGGTAATGTCCATAACAGTATTGTGTGTAATGAAATACATCGCTCTTGTGCTGTCCTGTTACATTTTGTTGTGCCTTCTTGCTCTTCAGGGGTGACTCAGCCGGATGAATATTGTTTTAGAGCTGTTTATGCCTCAAAGAGGCCTAAATTTGGTCACTTATTTGTCAATTAGCGGGACAGATGACTGCTGAGGATCATTAGTCATTCCCTGAGGAATTAGTGGCTTACTGATTGCAAAAGAAGTGCTTGTGACACAGCTGTAAAGGTGCAGTGCTTACACAGGATGGTGGATTTGAGTGAATAGGGCCTGGCATGGGTGGGTGGGGGGATGAAATGACGCAGGGAGTGCAGAATAATAACTATGTACTATTTATAGGAACATATCGACCTACAGTGTAGTACCCCGGCAAAATATGTCCCCATCACATTTCCCTGTGCTCTTAAACTATCAGGGAGTGGATCATGACACACTGACTTGTATTTTCCGAAGGATCGTTGTATTTTTTTATTTGGTGCTGTAGGCATTTGCACATCGTAATTACCTGTAAAATAGATCACATGGCTGTGACACATAAGAGATGTCTGACACAGACATTAACATACATATTTCATATAGTTTGTCATTGACACGTCATTCAAAGGTTCCTAGTTGCTCTTAAGTATTCTTCTCTAACATCCTATTGTTTGAGACTGATGTGATACCTCCATCGGTGATTTGTAGCACGATTTAAATTAAACTATGGTTTAATTCAGTATTTTTAAGGTCACTATGTACAACAATAACAAAGACAATGTAATTCCCTCTCAGGGCAGTGGAAGCGGTCAGCACCCTGGACAGCGAATCTCAGTGCCAGCTTTGCCACCAGTTAGTTCACTATTCTGCAACGTTGGGGGCCCTACGGAGCTCTCAAGCTAGAGCCTGTGAGTTTGTGTCATGTTCTGGGCTGCTGTCTTTCTTTTGTCTCTCTCTAAAGATCCAGTAAAGTAAGAAATGTGAGAAAGTGTTTTTCTCAGGCTGCATACACCCTCATTTTACACCACACTAGTTCTCTCTTAATCTAATTAATAGAGTGAAACTCACATACATGATATCCTAAAAAAGGTGCACATGCAACAGTGAGTTGGGGTGAGGCTGAAGTCGGTGCATGAAGTGAACTATACAACACACATCTTCAGGACACGAGCTACGTCTGCTGCAATCGTGGTAGAAGGTCACTCCTGAAGCCGAGAATATTGAAGACCAAGTGGGTGAGGGCGGAAATACCATTGTTGGACTATTGTTCAGTGTTTTAAGGTCTTGTTTTCAGATTAAAGTCAAATGTGTAGTTCATTTTAAAAAGTCACAACACAGGTTGCCTCGATGATTTGGGGCCTCGTTGGCTGGTGTTGGTCCTCTGTGTTTGTTTGTTAGTTCCAAAGTCAACACAGAATCTAGAACATATGTTTCAGTTTTTGAATTTAAAACATCATCCAGGCAGCGAGCTTGACCATTGGTCTTGTATGTATGAATAACGTTGTGCCTTAGAGCTGGGTATAAACAGACTGGGAGTTGCAGACAAATTACAGACCAAAATAAACATGACACAAAGTCGGTGCTTGTATGTTTCGCAGGGAGACTCCAGCAGAAACACTGATACACTGAGACAAGTAGATGATTTGCACCTATACCAGTTAATTTAAATAACTCCTAGCAACACACACATTCTATGTATGATCACATGCAATTAGCTCACATGTGTTGTTTCCCGCTGCTGCAGTCGTTTGTATGACTGACGCTGCTTTACTTGGTCAGCTGAGCAAATAGTGAACTTACACAGTCATGTTCTGAGATAAGGAGAATTTGAGGGGATAAAGTTTTACCAGCAGCATTGTCGTCTTGTTCCCAGTCTGGGCTTGTGCCACTTTACACAGCTTAAGGGTAGACTGGCCATCTGGAGATTTGGGATTGTCAACAAAGAAATCTCCTTTTGTTTGGTGGCCTAACTGTATACTGAGAGAGTTGAACTTTACTTTGGTTTCTACAGATAAATGAAGAGCACAGGTTATTCAGAGCTTGGGGAGATCTTTGAATTTTCAGTTATTTACAGGCAAACGTAAAGATATGGACTGGTCTCTAACTGCTCAATGCATTTCAGCATCTGTTAGATCTCAGTTTAAAAACTTGTGTCTTCTCTGTGTCACTGACACAGAGATCACCTCCAACATACTACAGCTCACTGTGGGTCAGAGGCTGGAGCAGCAGGAAATGGGTAAAAGGAAAAGGCTTGCTGTTGCTCAGGAAAAAAAACGGCAATTTGTAATCAATTTGAAGCAGCCTTCCTGGAAATGAAGATAAAACAGTCATTGTCTTTGAAGCATGAAACCATTTTTTATGTTTTTCTCAATCTCACTAAAACGCCAACACTGGAATGCCAGTGAGGTCACGGTTATTTCCCACGTCTTATGTCTGAGGGACGAGAGTGGGTACAGTCAGTGAGGTTTGCTCCTGCTCTAACTTTCTCTTTAGAGCAGTAACCGGGTAACGGAGGGAGGAGGGGTAAACCCGCAGCTCGGATCAGGCTGCGCTCACTGAGCCTGTGCGCGCCCCGACAGCCAGCAGCAACTGTCCTTTCCTTTCCACCACCACACTTTCAATGGCAAAGTACAGGCCCTGGTTGCTGTGCTGCCTCATGCTGGCGGGCACACTCTGCGCTGGCGCTCTGGTCTATCTGTGCGTCGTGTCCTTCGTGGACGGAGAATGTCCCAGCGGGAGCTTCAGGCGCGCGGCTGTTTCTGCAGACTCGCAGCTCTGCTCAGAGATCGGCAGGTGAGTCCAACTTTGCTCGCGTGAGTTCAGCTTTCAGAATGTTTGCTGTTTGTAATTTAATGTAAGTTTCTGTGGCACACAGCATTTTAATCCCTTTTTTATTTCTTCATATATGACAGAGCCCAGCAGGCCACCTGACTACATTCACAGCTCCTGTGGCTGAGATAAAAAGATAAACTGAGCAATGGGATAAGCAGTTTAAGAGATTTAATAGGCAGTGTTTGAGCAATGGGCATAATACCTACAGGACTGTGTGCAGACAAGTTATTCCACTCTAATCTCCACTTTCTGATTTTCAAACTGTGCAGGTGAAGAGAAGCACTTTTTCCCAAACTGCTGTCAGTCTTTCTAATGAGGGGTGAAGAGACTTGGCTCCCTGTCAGATGTGCTCTTTGCTGCCCTTATTTATGTGGGCACGAACTGCAATGTGAGCCCTATCAATCTTAGATGTGTATGTGATGTATGTTATAAGTGGAATGTATGTGTAGCTCTTCCGGCTTTTGTTTCCACTTACAGAGCGTTTCTGTTCTGCTGCCAGATTTGTCAGTGTGCATATCAGGAATTCCCAGGTCTTGTTACAGACAATGACTGTGTGTTCTTAGTGGCTTCACGGGTACAGGATGATATCTTAGGGCAACAGGAACTTACAAATTCACTTTTTTGAGTAAAAAAGTGATGACCATGTTCGCTCCTTCTACCGATGAGTGATTCAAAGCAGTGTTAACCACTGTGTCCACCGGGAGAAGTGACTATGAAGAGATTTTATTTTTGGAATTTCAAAAATGAGGAGGAGTTAATGAGGAGTTTAACAACAGCATTTGGCTTGATAAAAATAATGAGTTTATTGTGGAAAATATTACCATAGTAATGGAATGTTTTATAGCAACTCCTAACTTGCTGTCTAGCTGTGCATCTCCTCTCTGAATACACAGGTTGTAATTTACAACCTTGTCACTACAGTTTGTATACAAAGGTGGAGTAGGGAGGAGAAAAGTATAACTTATAAATACTCAGATGCAGATTTTTAACATGGTCACAGCTTACTTTGAGTAAAGTTTTAAGAGTCAAGGTTACGTTTTTTTCCCACTCACTTTTCACCTACAGTATACAAACAAACAATGAACATAAATTATCAACAGTGCACCAAAGCTCATAAATGTCAAAAAGCCAACCTGTATTTGCATTTATTTTTATATCTATGTTTACATTTATTTTTATTTAATTATGACTTAGTTCAGGATGAACTGTTGCACCTGTATGATTTATAGCTTGTAGTACTTTTTAATTTGAATTAATTTGAGTTAATTATCTGAGAATTTTTTCTCAGACTAGAAGGACCTCATATACCCAAAACATTTTCAACACTGCTTTTCTTGTCTCTTAGAGAGCACATTTGATCCAGTGCCAGCATCTCAGTGAAAAGACCCTTTCAAGGCATTATGAGGTGGTTTCAGTTGTCAAGCCCAATTGTGTAGTGTAATTAAGATGAATTGGACTAATTTAAACAAAGGATTAATTCGTTCTAAAACAGTTTACTTAAATGAAAAAAGTGAAAGCAGCAACTTCAGCCAGCTCCTTCCTGGTATGCTGCCTGAAGTTGAACTCAGCACATGGTTTAAACTTGCCTTTTGGCAGCGCTCAAATACTCTGAAACCAAGAAGAATTCATCCTTGAAGTTGACAGTGATATCCCATAGGAGGATGCATACATGCGTGTCTGTGGGTGCAAACGCACAGAGTTGGTGACTGATTCTGAGTTCACACATTTCCAGTAAAACCAAGTACCAAAAAAATATTTCACAGGAACATGCTCCAGGAGGGCGGTTCTGCAGTAGATGGCGCCATTGCAGCTCTTCTGTGCACATCTGTGGTCAATCCTCAAAGTATGGGGATAGGAGGAGGGTCTATCTTCACCATAAGAAATAAAACAGGTGGGTTTTCTTCCTCTTGCTCATTTTTAAAAGTTGAATGCTGTGTCCTTATAAAGGAGGATTAGGGTTAGTAGTTAGAGCTTAGTGTAACTAGGCCAGTTATTCTAATGTATGATCTGTTTTCAGGAAAAGTTACGGTCTACAACTCCAGAGAGACGGTACCACAGTTATTTAAACCTAACCTGTTAGATGACTGTCCCACCACTTTCAGGCTGTCCATAGGTATGTTTAATAGCTGACACCATTTAAACATATACACTTTGAATACATTAATTATAACACTAACATTTTGTTATATGGAAATTTTACAATATTTACTAAATTACAGCATATGTTAATAAGCACACTCAGCTTATACCTAATTATAGGTATAATTACAATGTGTTACCAATGAATGAATGAATCTGAATGTTTGTGTAGCTTATAAATCAAATGTGGTTAAAGTTGAGTGTAACTGGAGATTCAAGTTTTCTGAAAAATAATATGATTTTATTATATGAATGATAAACGATAACACAATTATAATACTAAATATTGCCAGACTGACTCAAAACTGATCCATGTCTCATCTTTCTGTTTCACATTCAGTCAATTCACCTGAAGTTTTGCTTTTTGCAACGGCTCTATTTCCCAAATATACACTTTAGGTAGTCAGTGGATTGGTGTTCCTGGGGAGCTGAAGGGCTATGAGGCAGTTCACAACCAGTATGGGAAGCTGCCTTGGAGCAAGCTATTTGAGCCAACAATAAAACTGGCAAGGGATGGTATCCCTATGCCAGCCTTTCTGGGACAACTACTCAATACTCCCATTGTGAAAAACCATGTGGAGAACTCATCTCTCTGGTACAGTTTCATTATCATTTCATGTTAGTTATGCCTGGTAGACACATTCATTTTTGGATCAGCGAACATATATTACTGACCCAAAGACACAAGCAGCGCTCGTCATCTTTTAGATATCCTTATTCAAAAGGGCAAAAACATTTAGAAAATAAATAAATATTTAAGAATATTAGTTCATACTTGTAAAGAAGTAAAGTGCATGAACAGACAGAACAGAAAAGTGACATTAGTTACTTTCCCCAAACAGTAATGTGTGTGTGAGTGCCTCTCTTCTGTGTATTCTGCTTTGCTGTGACATGTTCTAATGTTTCTTTTACTTCTATGTTTTTTCTAGCAACCTTTTTTGCAACAAGAGAAAAACTGTTTTAGGCAAAGGAGATATCCTCAAGTTTCCAAAACTTGCAGAAACCTTGGAAATCGTTGCAAAGCATGGCTCCGATGCTTTCTACACTGGCAAGATAGGACAAGACTTAATTCAAGACATAAAAGCTGCAGGTTGGTGCAAGCTTGGGGTGCACAGTTAATAAACAGAAAAATAAAACATACACATGTTGTAAAAAACATAATGAAAGTGTCATTTAAGTAAAACTAGATATAACTAACATTATTTGATACTTGATGCTGTATAATCTACACTGTCTATACATGTGTCTTTTAGGTGGGACGTTGACGATGGATGATCTGCGCTCCTTCCAGGTGCGGGTTGGGGATGCCTGGACTGTACCTATAGGAAACGCTCAAATGCACATTCCTCCACCACCTGCTGGTGGTGCCCTGCTTGCCTTCATTGTCAGCCTCGTGGAAGGTTTGATATACTGATCTGATTACTGATCTGTTTTGGAAACTGAATGAAATACAAATTTAGGCCATAAAAGGAAATCCTAGAAATAGACATGTGATCCGACAAGTAGAAGCACAGGTCTATAGTTTAGGGTGTTCACAGTGTTCACCCAGTTTAAAATTACAGTACAAGTTGAAGAATGTTTTCATTTTGAATCTGAACGTCTTAGGTACTGTAGATGGATTCCAAGTCAATAAGTATCGGTCGCTGTTTTTCATTAACGACTGCAGTAATAGAAACTGTAGAGCAAAACGTTGCAACAGATGTTGTTGTTCTCTTTATCTTCAGGATTCTCCTTGACTCCCAAATCCCTGGAGGGTGACCACAAGATCCAGATGTACAATGATTTTGTAGAGACAGTTAAATATGCTAATGCACAGAAGAAGAGCATTAACGATCCGCTCTTTAACAAGAAGAAGGTTTGGATCTTTTCTCTTTATTATTAAAGCTATGAGAAAAGGTATTACCAAGAAATCAAGATCATGTGTTGAACACGTCAGGATAATGACTGCAGGACAGTTTTTAAAGCTGCACTGATCATATTTATCATGAAAGACACATACATTGAGAGGAGGCTATCATAACTTATTCGAACTTGTTCCACAGAAACTTGTGAAATGCAGGATAAAGTAAAAAGGAAACAAAAAGTGACATCTAGTGGTTAATACTACACCACCACACAACAACCATTACGGGGAAACATACCTTAATCTACCGTCTCACCCCAGACATATGTGTTTCAGAGCTGTTTCGTCATGATATTCTTCTTTCAGAGTCCACATCACTTGATCGATCGCTCCTTCATTAACTGTGCCAGAGAGAATATTTCAAAGAGTGCCCGTGACAAGCCCTTCTACAGCAAGCAGGCTTTCTCTGATCACACTGGGACAACACACGTGTCTGTCATGGATGAGGATGGACTGGCCGTCTCTGCTACGAGCACTATAAATGAACTGTGAGAGGAAAGCTTGTTCGACATCTGTGTATCTACAGCTGCTGGTCGTTATATTATAAGAAATGATACTAAACTATTACATTCCTCCCTTGCTCTTTTCTGAAGATTTGGAGGAGCTATTTACTCCCCTCAAACAGGCATCATCCTCAACAATGAGCTGACTGATTTCTGTGGTAGAGCGGACACAGTGAGGGCAGGTAAAGGCACAGACATGAACGGAGCCTTTTGACCCGAGCCAATTGCATTAAAGACATTACTTAGCGTGGTCGTCAGCGTAGTTTCAGCCTAATGGGGTGTGTGTTTTTTGTTGTAGGTGAACAGCCTCCCTCCTCAATGACTCCATTAGTGCTGGAGACAAAGTCTGGAAAAATCCTTGTGATTGGTGGCTCTGGGGGCAGCATGATTACCACCGGCGTGGCCTTGGTAAGTCGAAACAAACGCACACTTTTTGCTTTTCTAAGCTCTTTGGTGTTTGCTTACGTTGTTCTCTTTCTTTTTTTAGTCTTTAATAAATCACCTGTGGCTGGGCATGAATCTGAGAGACGCCATTGCTGCTCCTATAGTCTTTGTTGACTCCAGGAACAATGTGAATTTTGAGCCTGGTTTTGACAAGGTGAAGTCATCACATTTTCATCCTCACTTTGCATTAATGGCATCCAATTCACTAAACCGTGACCATCGTCCTGATGAATAGCATGTCTGTTTATCTTAGTGGATTCTGTTGGAGATTACCAGAGCTAAATCCTAGAAGACCAGATTTAAGTTACCCGTAATCAGTTTGGAAATCTAAAGTGGGAAGGACTGGTATTAACGTGTTTTGTGTGCTCTCAGGCTGTGAAAGACGGACTCAAAGCGCGCGGGCACAAAGTTGGAAACTGGAAATACTTCTTAAATGTAGTCAATGCCGTGGAAAAGGAGAATGGCTGCATTGTGGCCGTGTCCGACAGAAGGAAGATTGGAATGGCAGCTGGATATTAAATACACACGCCATGAGAATTCAACACCGTTGTCGTAAAATCTACCCGTAAGACTGAGCCTTTTTCTTTAAGACAAAACATATGCTGCTCCCTCTGCAACAAAATGTGAACTGTGTGGTCCAGTTCTTTCCTAAGAGAGCTGATCATCAACATAATCAATCAAGACATTTCAAAAGTCATTTTGTAAGTCTCTTAGAAATGTACCGTGGCTCAAACAAATGGGGCAAACAACATGATGGGACAAATGATCAAAATAATCACCTTTATTCAGATGCAAAACTGTATATAGTAAACTTTTCTATATACAGAATTTATATTCTGCAAATGACAGCAATGCACATTCTCAGTCATTGCCTTTTTTAAGCACAAATACACTATTCACATACACATCAAAGATGAATCACAAATTCTGTGTCTAACCTGTTACGGATAATGGATAGTAGTTTGACCAAAATAACATGAACTCAATGTTCAATTAATAACTGTTCAACTGCATCTTCAACACCAGATGAGCATCGGACACTTCTGGCCACAAATATTTTATACTGTGACACAGAGTAACGCACAGTTAGCGTATCATCAGGCTGCTACTCTTACTGCTGAGATCTGCTTTTTAAGGGCTGTAGGTTCACACGCTCGTGCAACTCTCTGACTGTGACATCCTGACTGACACACTGTATGAGCTGAAGTTTGGTGTCAGCTCACAAGTGAACTTTTAATGTGACCATAAAAATTTTCTAGGACAGTGGTTGTGAACCTCGGTCCTCAGGACCCCCTGCCCTGCTCGTTGTTTCAAGAACTTAAGTGTACTTTTAAACCAACTGCATTAGTCATTTTGTATTTTTGTATCTTTGTTTTAATATTTGTTGCATATGTTTTGTAATAACACATTTTTTTAAAAACTGTGAATATATGTGAAGTTACAATAAAACAAACCAGTCTCTTATCGTCACCAGTACATGGTTGTTCATCTACTGTGCGATGTGCTTTTCATTACACAGAGCAGTTCTTTAAACATTCATTCCTCGTGTTAGGATAGTATGATCAGCAATAATCTCCTCGTTTTCCTGTTTGCCTTATTGTAGAGCAGCACTTTTGCACAAAGGACACAGTAATGAGATACATTTCAGCAGTGAGACTTATGAATTAGTAATGACTTCTTAAGTGGATTCTTCTCAGTTTCCTCTGAGGCTCTGGATGAGAGTTATGAGAACATACAAATTTGAGTCTGCGTGAAGCATCGCTGCCTTTGTTAAATGACAAATGAGTTAATGTGGATAAGTTGTGACTTCATAGCTTTAGTTCCATGGTGTTGCCCTTTTTGTTTGAATAAAAACCAACCATTTAAAAGAAAAAGTATGTAGAAAATGTCTTTCACTCCAAGTAGAAGGACTTGAATCATTTTGTCGTGACTCTGACTTTTAGTGTCGGTAGCATTTTAGTCCCAAAGGCTCTTGATGAAGCAAAGTATCGCTATACATGGATTTTGCATTTGTGCATCATTATTTGAGATTGTCATAATATCACCCAAGGCAATGAGAAGAATAAAAACAGAGCAGACTCTGATATACACGGAGACTAGAGAACTTCTTCCATGCCTGAAGGGTGAGTAAATTGGCCTGTCGAAGTTATGTAAGTCTGAAGTTTACAGTATTATTATGTACTGCAGCAATGAGAGTATTTAATTGGGCCCTAAAGGAAAATGTCACTGCAAGTACTTCTTTTTTTTCTCCATTTAATTAGGCATACATGTAACCACCCCAGGTAACACGGCTGATTTTTTAAAACATATTATTCTGTCTCCTGGTAGACTAGGAGGTTAAGATACAGTACATAACCAAGAATGTTATTATTGTGCCCAGAGAAAACCTGCTGGTGAACCTGTATTGCATGTCAGCCGCCTCTCTCCCCACTTTTCCTGCCCGGTACTGTCAGTATAAAAAGAACAATATTTATTGATAATATTTTGCCAAACCTGCCAGTCAAACACCAACTCACTTAAATTTTCAATTTGTCCAGTAAAGGAAAGAAGCTGCCTCGATTAATAAATGACTAGAATGAACTCATGCGGTGACACAGCTCTGCTACAGTCTGCATGATACCTGTCCAGACCTAATGTATTTTCTAATCAGTTCATTCATGAGCCTAAGTGGATTGTTGTTCCAGATGTAATCAGTTTATTTAACACTACAAGTGGATTTTTGTAGAAATCCCAGCAAGGCATTCTCAAGTTCAGTATGGTCTGTACACTGTGCCTATGTAAAGCATGACTCGACACGTTAACCATTAGCTTACTTTGTGATTTTATGATGACCACACTGTCGATCAGGCCACAGATAGTACAACAAACAGAATAAAACATCCACAGCGACAGCAAATAAATACCACAATCACAGTGAGAAAGTCATTCATTTACTATAAATAAATATAAAGTGTTCGGAGTGTATGTTATTGTGTGTTGTAACGTTATATCTCTGGCTTTTGTAGCAGAAAAGTTGATAAAGGCGTCATCCTTTTACACATTTATACATTTCAGTGATCATTTATAAAATGAGCCCAGTGGTGACATGGAGCAGCAACAGCTGTGATGTTGTTATGAGGTTGTTATAGGCCATCAGAGGCCTTTGCACTTTGCTTGGGGGAAATAACCGTAGGTCATAAGTGCTGTAGGACTCTCATGCCTGCTCCGTCCATTTGCTCTCATACAGCCTAGTCTTTAATTACTGAAAATGTATATTTGCGTCCTCTGCTAGTTTTGGTGGATTTGTCAGTAGATATTTCCACTTTTAGGAATTATACCTGTATATATGTCACAGGGCCTTACTTCTAACAGGAAACAGCTATTATACAGCTAATGATTGACAAAAGTGCTTCACAAATGTATTACGGACACTGAGACAATGTTGTTTCAGTAAAACGCAATATTTCAATAATTACTAGTGCCTCTGTTCCCTTGTTTAATTTTTAACCTAACTGTGAAGTACATGAGCATTTCTCCAACTTAATGAGAAAACAAGTGATGATGGCTGCTGGCTCTTTATTAAGTAACTAATATCTCACACCACATCATGGTCCGCACAGTGTCTGTGTATAAAGAGTGGTGTGTATATGACCTCAGTACCCGGCAGCATATGCCCACTTGCGAGGGTCAGACTGAGCGTGGAGTCCGTCGTCATGGGAAACTATTGCCTGCACCACAGCTCCTGATGATGTGAGAAACTGTGTCTCGTGGTTTTTTAATTCTAAACCATCTAGGATTTTCTGTAAACAGAAGAATATATTAAGACACAGACAGGTGGCATGCTCTGTATATTAAAAATAACGACAAACTCTGCTATTATGAACTTATCAAATCGTCAAGTCAAGTCTTTCCTGAAGTCCCACAGGGACATACTTTACAAAGAATTTTAATAATGCTGCTTTAGTGTCAAACAACATGTGAACCCCGGTATATGCTGACACCAGGTAGATTTAATCAGAAACACAGAGTTATCTTAGGTATCCTAACTATCTTTATCTTTATCTTTATTGAAAGATATGTGGATGAAGAAACCTGCAAACTGTTGTAAAGCATGATTTAACGAAGCACTTTTTATTTTCTATATGAAGTATATATTTATAGCCTGGCCCAAAACATGATTATTAGCTCACTACTACTAATTTATAATATTTTTCTACTCAATACATTATACACATCTCCAAAAGGTAAAAATAACAGTCATGACTCAGTGTTTGCTGGGTCTTTGACTGGAGAGTTGTCTCCCTAAACAATACAGCATCCTGCTATTAGTCATATATATATCAGTATTGTTGGTGACACTTACTTCGTCAAAGCCAGGCTCTGCTACAGTGTAGTTGGGACTCAGCTGGTTGTGAAGCCTTGGATCTGACACAGCGTTGTGCAGATCGTAGTCGAAGAAAAGCGTTTTCAGAATTACCTACAAAACAGCAACAGTTACAACAATACTAAGTTAACAGTAATTGGGTTGGTAAACCTTAATTAGCATTCGTTTACATGTAAATGTTTCCTTGCAGCTTCTTGCTGAGGCTGCAGTCTTACCAGAGCTATAGAAGTAGTGATCTTCGTTCCTCCTGAGGCTCCGACCACCATCTTAACTTTGTTGTTTTTATCAAGGAGGATGGTTGGACACATAGACGACATTGGCCTTTTCCCTTTTAGCAGAATATAACAGTGATGTAAGTCGACAAGAGTAAACCTATGTGCTCTTTGCAGTGGATTTAAATTTATTAAGTTTGTATTTCATTGTGTGTAACATTGTTATTTCAAGAAAACCAGCTTTGTGTGAGAGCGCTTGATGCGTGTCTTTGTCATGATTAGGTCTAACATCCCTTTATCTTTGCCTAGAAAGACCTGTACACCTACAGTATGTGTTTTGTATTTTATATGTGTAAAGAATTAGATCACACTGTAAAAAATGTGTTTTCATTTCACCCTTAGAGTGTCTTTCGTGACTCACTGTGATACTGAAAAGCCAGTCCGTGGCTGTTTTCTAACTGTTGCATGTGTTTACACGTGTGCTGGTCTTAACCTGGTCTGATGAAGTTGTTCGGCGAAGGAGGCACTCCGAAGCCGTTTGTAAGAAACGGGGAGCTGAAATCATCCATCTCATTATTAAGAAGTATCCCTGTTGAACTGGACATGACTTTGGAGCCCAAACTGCAGGTAAACAATCTCATTTAAGACTTTAGGGCACATAAATAATAAGTCTAAGAATAATTATATATATCATGTCAAATATAATGCGGCCATACTACTGATTAATGGTGCTGGTGACTGCCACGGCACTTCCATCCTCCGCTACTACAGAGAGGTGTGAGGTCCCGTGGTTTTCGGGCAGGTAAAACTCTGGCTCGTAATAGTTCATATGATGTGTGGTTTCGTCTGTGATCTTTTGCTGGAGGCCGGCGGCGTAGGAGCTTGAGGTCATATTGTGGATGAGCTTTGGGAGAGAAACACATGTCAGTGAATGTTATTTAGCAGCAACTATGTCTCTATTCAAAATATATATCAAAATCAATAAATGGTATTAACACACACTGTTGAAATATGTGAATGTTAGAAAGCTATGCTGTGTAGCTGGGAAAATGACTTCGCTCCTTGTGTACTACACTGTCACCACCTTCATATTTTGAATAAATGACCTTACATCTGTGATGTTGAGAAACACTGGATCTCCAAGTAACGTCCTCTTTGCATAAGCAAATCGAAAGGCCTCTATAATGCGATGGTAGGTTAGGATCTTTCTCTCAGTGGTTGCCACACTATCGGAGTTGAAGTTGTACGCTGTAAAAAAAATACTACAATGATCACTAACATGATTCATTCTCAGCACCAAAAAAAATTTATTTTCATGTAGGACGCGAAACAGCTGAAATTGGCTTGACCCAGTTTATTCTAGTGTTTTTATTTAGTCCAAAACTGCTGTGACCAGACCAGGGGTATTAGCCTGAGCCGACAGCCTTAGAGGAAAGTGAAGGAAAGGCTGAAGTAACAGGAGAGTTTTTGGTTTGATGGGTTTCAGCTGTCAGACAGAGCCAGGAGTCACGGTAAATCACCGGGATGAAAGTTCTGGGCTGTCACTGCAATGTTTACGTGAAGCCTCCGCCACTGAACTGTGTCCAATTAAAGGTAAATTTGGTGAGATTAGTGTTAGTGTGAGGCAGTGGGGTGCTGTGTGTGGGTGGTCAGTCAGAGGTAAGGAAAGATTTGGGAAGAATAATTAGTTTAGAAGGAAGTTTCTCATCTACTCCTCAGAGGGAAACACTGTCACTGTACTGAGAGGTGCAGTAACTATAGAGCTAAGAGACGACATCTTCAAAAAAGCGCGCTGGGCCGAGCCAAATGTGTCCAGACAGCTAATGTTGTGCAAAGATGAGATATATTATTATATGCTGAAATAATGATAGACCAAGGTAGCAATGATTTCTCCGGCAACGTGAACTTTGCTGATTAGACCCAGAGCGCACACGATGGAATTATGTTTAATTACTTCAATCAAACAAAAATCTTTTTCTTACATAATAGTTCCCTCAGTGCTTTTAACACCATCTTCAAGAGTGTAGAAAGTTCATTTTAAACTTGTTATTGTTCTTGTAGTTTATTGCTCTGTGTGGCATCATCTGTCAGTGTTCAAGCATCAAGAATGGAATAAAACTTCCTACTTCGAAAACGAAATGCTGCAGGTTACTAGTCGTCCTAAATCATCAGCATTACAAAATGCACACAAGCGTTTTCTGACCAAAAACCAAGTAATCAGGTAACACTGCATTTAAAACTAATGTGGAAATCATTGCAAAATATAGAAAACATATAAATAAATTGTAGTCATACGCTACATGAATGTAGGTCTATCTTTTTCAGAGTGGTTCGAGCTGCTCTTACATAACATTGGGCCGACAAAGCTTTTTTTTTTATTTTAGGAGTAGATTTTGCTGTGCAGTAGATCAGCATGCTCGAGTCCTTTTCTGTGAGAGTGACTGGCAAAGTGAAGGCAGCTCACATTAAAGCACATTCTCTCCCACTCGATGGGTTTTTGGACAAAGCATCAAGGCTTACCATTCAAGATGTTTAATATCAGCGAGAGCACAGGGCCGCTAGCGGGGGCACTGGGAACAACCATGGTGTACTCCCCCACATTCACCCTTAAAGGGTTTTCATCCAAGACTGGCACATAATCCTTCAGATCCTCCATTGTGATTATACCACCTAAACACAGATTGACAAACACTGTGAATGCACATACGGGCACAAAACAAATCCCCTTAAATATGTAAATTGGATGTGCAAAGAGAGGTACATTTTGTACATCCTATAACATGTCCTGAACAGCTTTTAGTGACAATGGCAGTCGCAATAATGATGATAACAATGCACTAATGTCCCTAACATTAGTGCATTGATCTGATCACAAATAGCTGTTTGGATTATAAAATAAAGTCTATTTTATTATAAAAAATAATAAATAAATTTAAAAAGTGCAAACTTGCTCCTGCTCATGTTGTGAAAGTAACAACAAATTATTATTTATTGACTTGAGTAATTATGAAACACTACCTGCTGCCTGAATATCTGTCACAAGGTCCTGAGCAAGTTGTCCTTCGTAGAAGGTATCAGGTCCCTTTTCAGCTATTTTCCGATAGGTTTCTGCAAGCTTTGTAAATCTAATGGTTTCCTTTTCTTTCAAAACATCCCCGTTGTTCCCACAAAACACTTCACTGAAAGAGGGAAAAATGCCAGTGAACACAATATTAAATAACTCACTTACTACTTAACCAGACTTAACTTTCTGTTTAAACTGTATCTCGCACCACAGAACTTGGTCGTTGATGATTATTTGCTTGTTTTGCGACAATGCAGAGGCAAGGGCCCTGCCTAATGGAAAACCTTTTTCTGCAAGTTCAATGCTTGGCTGAAACAGGTCCTTCCAAGGAAGTTTTCCATGTCGTCTGTGTGCCATCTCAAAACCACGAATCTCCCCTGGTACAGCAATAGCCAATCCTCCTGCCAACCACAAAATTCAAGGAAGGAGTCTTTATTGCAGCCTTTTGGGTTATTCTTGGAACATTATTTTGGGGCAATGCAACAATTTATAGCCAAAAAGGGATTTTGTTGTTTGGAGTTTGATATAGTTGTTAGTGGTTGTCATTTTCTATCATAATAAAGTTAACTACAGCTTCCTTGGCCCTTTACTTAGCTGATAATACTGGTTAAACATTACCAGTTCTAGATAAATCTGTATTGTTCCCAAACATGTTCTCTGTTGCGTTGCGTGGTGCCGTCTCTCTGGCATCAATGGTCTCAACCGTGCCTGCATGTAAATCACATATTAGAAAATGCACGAAGGATCCATGTAATCAGAAAGATGAATCAGGTTGTTACGAACAACAGAAGACTTTGTGATGAAGAGGTTTTTTGAAGATGTACCATATTTTGAATTGTAGATCGTGAAGAAATGTCCTCCTCCAATTCCCGTACTGTGTGCGTTCAGGAGTCCAACACACAGTAAAGCAGCTATAGAGGCATCCACTGCAGACCCGCCTTTCATCAGTATATCTCTGTGGCATTATTAATTAAAACACATGCAGCAAGGGAATGGGTGGGGATACATCTCAACACATATGAGCCCAGGCAGGTTCACATGGATTTACATTTGCATGTGAGCCTCCTACATTCAGTTAATATGGTTTCTTGCAAGTCTGTGTTTGTTTATATATTCTTCATTTTTAAAACAAACTCTTACCTGCCAACCTCTGAACATGGCCCAGCATCTGCTGCCACCGCTGCCTTCAAGTACACGTGGTCTCGTGTGGGTTTACCTCTCACGCCGAAGAAGACGCCCACAAAAGTGGCAACAGATGCCAGTAGCAGCGCCAAGAGTGACACAAGTATTGCCTTCTTGACCATTTCTGCAGCTCAGGATCAATAAATAATGAACTTGGTGTCTGTTAAAAGAAGAATATATTATTTTAAGAAGAACGACGGGTTGCATGATCAGAAAGTCACAGTAAACACAAGCCTAAAGAATTACACATCAAAATGTGGTTTGTTTGTGGATATTATCATAGTTATATGTATGTAATACAGATACGTAGTTATATCGTTAAGTGCATCGGCAAGAGACATGATTTACATCACAGTCTGTATAGTAAGTCTGTTGTTTTTTGTTTTTTTTTGTAGTAAGTCTGTTGTGATGTAACCATGTACCCTAACACCCAGCACCAACCATACCAGTGACTACATTTATCCTTACATAAAACACCATTTTCAAAACAAACAAACCCCATAAACACAGAAATTGCAAAATAAGAACTTCATTTTAAGAGGAAAGTGAAACTGTGACTATGAGCATGAGAGATCAGCTGCTGCTGCTGTTTCAGTGCTAATCCTCACCAACTCCAGCATCCACACTGCTTTTTAGTTGACATTTAAATGAAAATAAAGGTTGTGCTGTGTAGTAACCGTAACAGTGAAGAATCCCCCCTATCAGACAGTGAATGCATGATCAGCTTTGGTTTGGTTGTCTGCGCCTCTTTACATATAGGCTTAGCCAGACAGACATACAGACAGATATAATAAAGTAAATGCTTTTTATATGACCAACGAAATATTTACTCTGGAAACAATATTAACGATAGCCAGATGCTAAGATGTAGGTAATGTACTAGGACTATATGTACTATATGTTAGTAGCATGCATAGCAGTTAGTAGTTTGTTTAAATCAATTCCAGTTAAGATCATATCAACAAACAGGAGATGTCCAAGTGACATATCTAAGATCAACACATTTAGTTAAATCCAGTAACAGTTGTGTGTGAGGCGACAATTGTGACCATTTGGTAGCAGGTCACAATATATACAGGCTTTGTGAAGAGAAGTATACTCCCATCTCTGACCTCACATACAGACGTACACAAGTCTATTTCATCGCTGCTGATTTCTGTAAAGCCACACTGCACACAGAAGGCTCCAGGCTATCTCATGTCAACTTTTATACTGAGTTTATTTTCTGAATGCCGTGGCCAGAATGTTCATATAAAGACTGATTGAACAGAAGGATAAAAATACTTTACCGCTCTATCACGCATAAAAACAGTTTTGTATATGTGAAATAATATGACTGGGAGGCAGTAAGTAGGCTAAGTGTATGCTCCTGGTTGTGTCTTCTGCAGGCGAAAAGACAAATAAAATAAAAACTTCTTTAGCCCTTCAGTTGCTCAAATCCCTAAAGCCTGTTGTCACGCAGATTCTTTAGCCTGTCAAAAGATTGAAACCAAATTACTCAGACCTGAGTGAACATGTGAAGAGTTTCACAGTGCGAGAGCTACTGTTGAACATACAGTACACAAAGCCTTAAGCATAAACAAATCGCACCTGCCTCAAAATACAAAGTTACTTCAGAAGTCACAGATTTAAAGGCCCATTTGTGGGACCATATAAACGGGAAAATCTACATGTGATCCCTGATCCTGTATACCTGGAGGTCTGAAACAAACCTTTCCAGACAAATAAACAAATATCTGACTTACCTTGATTTCTCCCGGGGCGGCAACAACAGCCTGTTCACTGCAATCTTCCGCCACGGTCTGCAGCAGTTGATAGGTTTACATATAACTATTGCTAAATCATTAAACTTTAACCCACCTCACCATAAAACCCCCCACTTGTGTTGCTGATGGGGTGAAAAAATGCAGACACAGAGGAAACAACTTGAAACTCAAGTTGACTCAGGTAATTAGTTAAGGATGTGTGTATTCACTCTGCACATAACTTTCTGAAATACCACAGATCAATTACATTATCCTGAAAGTGAGATGAGACACCAATCTGCCACGATACCTTAACTTATCTGTGGCAAAGATTAACTAGCAATAGCTTCAGTTTGCAAATAGATGACATATGACTCCGCTGTCAACGCGTTTTTAAAAAAATTCTAGGCAAAGGCACTATGAGGACTACATCTTTAGCCGGATTGTGAGTTTTGGCATGTACGCTCTGACACGGTAAAAAAAGGTTTTCAGAGCTGCAGAAAGATCAAATCTGCCATAGCAGGAGACATTCAAGGACTGCAGGGAAACAGTGTGAAGGAAGGTCAGTTAAACACAACAAAAGATGATTATGTGGAGTGTAGAGAGGACAGATGACTTTCTCAATTCTGACACAGAGACCGCAGGACAGCGATCTCAACTACTCACTTCTGAAACGCCTTAAATAAAAAGGGTGCTGTCGAAGGTTCTTAAAGTGGAATGGTGCACGTACAACTACAGAAAAAAGCCCTGAACAAGTTAAATTTAAATATCACACTGTTAGGTTTAGATTACAGCATTAACCGTTCAGCAGAATTTAGTGAATGAATGAAGCTGAATGTTTCCCACGATCCTACGAGTGGACACAATGTGTCTTCTCGGAGATTGGGCCATAAACAAACTGGGACGTTTTGCATTTATATGGTTTTGGACATTTAGCACCAGCTGTGATAACCCAACAGTTAGTGCTTGTGTTTACACAGCTGTAGTCCTTCAGAAGGACACTTTGTGTTGTGTCGTGTTTGTGTTGATGCAGCATCCCCAACATGATGGACAAGATGTTTACTTCAGTGGATGGATTTATTGCACAGAGGTGCATAATATCCACCTGTGCCACTTGAAGATGTTGTGCAGATCATTTTTCATCCTCTTCTGGTATAAACAACCAACAATTAATTCTAATGCTGGAGAAGGAGCCAAGATACTTCATCGGAGAAAAAAAGAGTCTGGCATCTGTAGAGAGGAGCATGACCTCACCACAGCATGAAGAGTAGGAGACCAAGTCAGCCACTGTTAGTCTTGCTCATGGCCCATGATTCAGCATGAATTGAAATGGCTGTAAACTCATAAACCACAGAATGACACCGGTGTCCCTAACGCATTGAGAAACAGGACAGGGAAGAGCAGTCGAATAGAAAATGCGAGAGAGAGATCATAAAACATTACTTCCTTCCCACCAAGCAGTAAATCTCTTCCTGCAGCTGACAGTCCTGAACATCTAAATGTACATTACATCTGTCGGAGACGAAAGGTGAGATAAAATGTTACAGCAACAGACGTACTGCAGTGCATGTACTGTACCTTTCAGTGCTGTTACCGTAATGTCTCTGAGTAGGAAATGTAATTAGTTAACCACTACTACTACTTTGTAAGGTCCAAAGTGCAGATCGTTATCAAGTAGCTGAACACAAGAACAGAGTCAGGAAGGGTCAGACTGGGACAAAAACCAAACCATGGAATGTGGAATGGCTGAGAGATTATTATGAGCTGTATGACAGGGGATCAGTACCAGAACTGACAAACATTACAAGCCACCTCGCTTGTAGGTCGGTTTGAGAAGCTTTGTTTTATCTATATGTTAGCATTAACCCACTAAACTATATATAAAACCTCTTTCTGACAACAGTGTATTGTTAGTGTGGTTCCCTTGTGGTCCAGAGTCACCAGAACTGCAACCACTATCTGCTGCTGTCAACCAAAATTATGCTGTCAAGGCAGAACCATTTGAGACTCTCCCCAAATGTGTACAAACTTTGTTGAGATTAATATTTTTTCCTTGCATAAATCACAAAGAAAATAAAAGACCTAGACAGACCGAGACAATAAGAGTCATTAGACGTGAGTTGCAGCTTGATAGAGATGCACTGGGGGCTGCAGGTGCTCTGTTATACACTGTTTTTTGTTTTTAGGCTGTGATGCTGGTGGATATTCGACAGAGAAATATATGATATTATTGTTCCTTTGCCTGGAACATATTCTGACAGTGCTTTTTTGTTTTGGTTTCATAAATGAGTAAGTGGTTTTCAAAGCCCGTCTCTGTGCAAATCTGATATGCTTTGAATGAAAAGAAACAGAATAAAGTCTGCTGTTAAAACTTTCTGCATCTGTAACTACTCTAAAATGTAAAGTCACACTGTTCAGACTTAGTGTGGAGTACATGGTCACAGGAAGTCAATGCAGATCAGCAGCTGCCAAGTTGCTCTTCATTGTAAATGTTACAGAAATTTACAGGATTAAATACTGTATGGCTGTCCACAGGTCTGGGCCATCATTGATTTAAGGGACACCCAGAAGTTTAGACCATGCAGCCTGCATTACAGATGGATGAACTTGGGTCAGTTAGAGTCTATTTTGCAATGCCACGCAGAACGCAAAAACATTTCTCATTATAGTTTCACCCCAAAGTCAATTGAGTTGTATGAACTCCTCTTAACATGACCTTACCTTGGAAACATATGTTCCCCATGCATATTCTGCTGCTCATGTAGATACATATTTCTATTACTTTGTGGTATTGTCTGGATTATGAAATTATTACATAAGACCCTGTGAAAATACAGGATTAAACAAGTCTACTCGCTCTGATTAATCCAAGTGAAAAAACGATAATAAAATTAAATAAAAGAAGCCCAGTTTCTTACATGACACTGGCAAGCTGTGCAGAGAATCGCGATCTGATTGGCTGAGGAGCGCATCAGCTCCGCGTAAAGCAGAGGATGCCAGAGTGCTCAGGCAGTGCATGGACGGATGCAAGCAGAGGACGACGGCGAGCATGGTGTCAGGTTGATGCTTGATAGTTGGGAGTAGACCCCAAAGTTTGAAACTCTATTTCACAATTTTCGATCCACCTGCTCAGTAAGTTCGGTGTAATGTTTCGGCTGCACGTCGTGAATTCCTTCTCACCACCTCCGCCGTCACATACTCTCAGGAGTGATGGGTTCTAAGTTGACCAGGCAGAGAAGTGTCGATTTTGACAGCAAATTGTCCAAGAGGAGACGCCAGAGACATGAAATCCCCGGAGAGGGCGAGAGAAGTGGCGGGAGAGACTTCTTGTTTACCTCCATGATGCTCAAGTCCGACAAGCTCCCGGGGATGCTGCGGAAAACCAACCACAGCCCGTATGTCAGGCGGGTGGCGTGGATCCGAGAAATCCAGAGTCTTCTCCATGAGCAGAAGACGGAGCAGGCGACTGGAGTGCTCAAACTGCTGAGGAAGGTAAATGAGCCCAGGAATGCGCTGAGTTTGGAGGCTTATTCTTACCGCCCTTCAAACTTTCTAATAGAAAATGATGTTTTGACTGACGCGTCACTGGTGTTTGTTCACGCACATGGCCAAAAAATGTGTTCATAGATATGATAGAAAGACATTTTTTATTCAGTTGCTCCAGACATTCCTTTGGCATTCAACAACAGATCGATCAGGTGAAAGAGGAATGATCTCTCCACATGCACCTGCAGGTGTTAGTGCGTCCATCAGTTCATTTAGTCATTTATTCTTTGTCTCAAAAAAAGTTCAATGAGCGGAGTTCCTCATCTGGTGAGACACCTGTTTTTGTCTGAAAGGAAATGGCCACGAAGCCAGCTGATTCAGGATGTGAATATTCAGTCACCAACCGAAGTAACTTCTGTTCTCTGTTTATTCCCTGCGTGAATTACACAAATCCACACATGAAACTGTAGTTTATCCAAACTCACACATGATATTGTTAAATAGTTACGATCTGTCCCTGTTGCCAAACGTTACTGTAGTTTTTTTCTGTGTAACACCTTCCCTGGTCTAATCCCCTCTCTCTGAAGGTTTATCCACAACCAGAGTTAAGAGAAAAAAGAAATAAGTTTGTAGGGCTTATCTTGAGCTTGCCGTTGCCTTCTGGTAGCTGTGCATTGATCAAAGGAGCACAGGTTTGAAGTTCAGACAAAAGCCGTTCTGATCAGGAGGGCCCTCCCTGCCCATCTGTACAGTGCTGTAGAATAAATTATACAGATGTGAGCAGAAACAAAGCTGACCTGCGGGCAACTCATCCACTCTGCACTGAGGATATAAAATGTGTGGGATTGTGTGTCACATTTGTATGTACATGCACTTAGAGCAATGTGACTCACGAACACCTTTCTCCAAGACACCAGTGTCCATATTCATCAAAGTGGCGCTATACTGAGTTGTGCCTTACATGAAGCAGGATCTGTAACATCAACGTGTAGATCTGCCGGTGGTGAGCTCTGGCAGCTTTCTCCGTAGCTCGGCATTAAAACTGCTTGCGTAGCAATGTTGTATGTTATTGGGACTGGAGCCAAGTGTCTGAGTAATAATACTTCAAGACTGGGAAAAACACCGGCAGTAGATCTCCTGTTGTTGTTCTGCAGCAGCAAAGCAGCTTTTCCTATCGGGGATGGGTGGATTTGGAGATAATCACCTTGAGATGACGGATGCTGGAACGTATTTCACATAGAGGAAGTCATTACAAAGAGGAACCAATAACACACCGTATCTCCATTGCAGATCTGCCTTCTGGGCCATTAAGTTAATTAGTTTGGGATCTTCTAGATATTCATTAGTAAACAAAGAATCAGCAAATGCTCCTATCAGTTCTGCTGTACGACATACGCACATTGAGGAAGCAATGTGCAGCAGTAATTAAAGTGCTCTGTGTTGTATGGATCTTATTAGTGTCTAAGGTCAGCTGTCGAAACACACATATTATAATTTGTTTATTTTATTCAACTTGAAATGACTTGATTACAAAACAACTGCTCATCGCTTTGTTTTGACTTTGTGATAACCTACTGATCCAATAATGCACATTCTGTATGGAAATATATAGACGTATATATATATAGGAGGGTGAGAGGTTGGAGTTTGAGTTACCTTTTTCCTTTTCACATTATGACAAAGCAAACTAAGTGTATGTGGCTGGTAGCTGAAGCACAAACATCAGAGAAACGTGATGATGTAGTGGAGTTAAGTGTTCATTTGAAAGTCAGTGAGTGGACACTGGAGATTCAATTTGATTTATTTAGATTTGAAATATAATGTTTATAGACAGTTCTCCTTCATTTGATGAACAGATTACACATGTTCAGAGAAATGTTAGGAAAATGCAAGTGCAGTATAGACTCATTGTACCTCCGGATGTATCAGAATCATATGTTATGTCACATGTGACTAATGTTGACATGTTGACCTCTCCTGTCAGTTTGTCAGATGTCTTTGCCAAAGCATTGCTGCCAGTGGTTGAGATTTTGTCTCGTTGACAACAGCTTCATTCTTCACATCTCAACCATTTTCATATTGTCATATCTCTGATTTTGATGTGATTACATGAAGCTCGGGCCAATAAAGAACTTTTAATCTTTCAGCCTGGGAAAAAAAAGGCAAGTAAAGAAAGTTGGAGTTGAGAAGTCAATCACCTGGCAGCTGTGACACATTTGCTCGCACTGACGCAGAAAACGGAGGGACTGGATTTGTTGCACTCTGCAATATATTTAATTGGATTCTAATAAACTGCATGTGTGGGATGATGTTCTGCGATTCGGTGCTTATCTCTTTTTATTCAGACTTTTTGTGACGAGGCATCAGATTAGATATGCAGCTTTCATGAGGACATTTGCAGTGGGACCCGAAGTCACGCAGGCATATACACAGGCATACTGTCACTGACAAATAGGAGCACATTTCATGCTTTTATGACTAGGAATCAGTCAAATTAATCCATGGGATCGGATCTCTGTGTGCGTTTTAAAAATGTGGTTAGTTGCAGCTCTGAATCCTCCACAAAGCTGCACAGAAACAGCACGAACACATCATCATAAAATAATCTTCAGTGTCCTCTGTGCTTCCATTTTTGGACACATATACCCACAGCCTGCACTAAATGAGGTTTATTGAAGGGAGAGCTGGTCTGGAGGATAGCCCAGCATCAGGGAATCCCTCAAAGCTCTGCTGTAATAAATCAACTCAAAGCTGGAGGAAGAGAAAATGCTGATGGGAGTTTTCCTTTTTGCCTCCACAGTACCCTGAAGTGTTAGAGCTGTCAGCATGTATTGAGCCTGTTTTACACAGCCTGCAATTTGAAATGCTCCTCAGTCTGTATAGATCATAAGAGGTTTTTTACAGATTTACATCACATAAAACATTCACTGCTGTAAACAAGAGGACGTTGGTCTACTGAAACGCAAGATCTCTCTAATACTGTTGTACAGTCACAGCAGAAACAGCAGAAATCTTTAACTAATAATAATTTGATATGCATGAATTAAAAATAATGATGCTTCAGGCCTATAAAGAGAAGATACGCTCTTTGCTCCAACATCAAACCTTTCATTTTCTGATCATTTTATTTCATCTGTTCACTTTCACGTCTTCACTGTCATTTGTTGTTGCTTTCTTCATCTGGTTTGTTGCGTGTGTACATGCATGTGTGTTCGTATTGCCGGCAAGAAGGTGGCGGATGCCGCACGCCGGTGGGATCATCTGATGTGTCTGAAGACGTTACTTCTCAAACAGCGGCTGTTAACGACCCGTCAGGCCTCAAAGCATCACCTGAAGACGCAGCTTCAGTATATTTACATTACAAATAGAAACAGCATGGAGATGATACAAATATCACCAGCCCCTGGGGATGTGTCCTGGTTCCCGGCTGCATTAAAATGTTCTGCAGATCACACAGTCTTGTTCTCGGGAATTACGAAGGCTGAAGGTGGAAGTGCATTTAACTGGAATCAGAAAGTATTTTCCTCACATACAAAATTATAGACAGCCCGATAAACAACGCTACAAGTGAAACCTGCAAAGTAATTAAATTACCATATATTGAAAAAGCTTTATATGAAGTTTTAAAGTTTACCACACATGATCATCTGTGCTGAGTGTTAACTTAGGTAAGAGTTAACCAAATCAGTCACCTTTTTCTTATTTTCTCTCAGGACCTGGGCCTCCAGGGAACATCGCTCAATGACATTTTGTACAAGAACGCGGCTTTTCTCAACCTGGTGGACCCTATTTCACACGAGCTGCTGCTCAGCCTGGCCCGAGACCTGCAGTGTCCGAAGAGGGTACGACTTGATAATTGTGTTCAAATGTTACATTCAGGAGTGTTTAATAACAGATCTGTGGTCCAGACATCACAGACACATCCCCCTTAATTAACGGGACAACAGCAATTACAAACAGAACAGAAGCAAGTTGCAGCATGTCCACATTTATTAGCCAAGCCCAAGAGCATGTGTCATGTTTGTTGTCATGCTACTGTGACAACTTGCTGCGAACAAGCAGTGCAACTGAAGACAGGAAGTATGGCAAATTACATTTATGGTATTTATCCCGATAAATTTAAATGAGTAGTGATATTAGGTAAATGAAAATGTAATTTTCTTTCCATACAGGTAGGCATTTTCAGCATTAATGAGATCAGTGTGCATTCTGTAACGCTTCTCTAATCTCTGTAACTATGAAATGATGAGGTAGTGACGTCAGAGATTAACTTTGAGGCCGAAGGCCGAGTCGGGGTCTGACTTTGCCGCAGCACTGTGCAGCCTGACTTCCCTGCTGATCTTGGGCTGCAGCTATGCTCCATGAGCTGCAGGGGCGTGAGGGTAGGTGCCCAGCGGTCATCATGCAGAGGTCAGTACGGAGGCTGGTAGAGAAGTTCTCCTCGCTGGCCGGTGATCCGTGGCAGTGTACTGTGTCAGACGTGACGAGGATGCAGAGAGGTATTGTGCTGGATTTAAGGCCTGGCAGCTGCTTCTGTGGCCACCACTTCCCACTACACTGAGATGTATTTAGATTAAATCCCATATTCAAGGCCAAATTACTACAGTGCTTAAGTAATTACAGCCCTGTACAATTAGGCTCTCCGTTGATTCTTGTTGTTAGACCACAGATTGACAAGTACGCTTGTGTGTTATTGTAAATCAGTATGCAAAGCTGTAACATTGTGTTCAGTCATCCAAGAGGCTCAAACAACAGCACAGACTATTTTGAAAGTATGAGGCATGTTTGTTTAAGGCCCAAGAAATGAAATGGCAGCAGGAATGGTTAATTGCCTCAAGGTAAATTGCCCCTGTCATTTTTGTATCTCTCGCCACATTGCCTCTTTCTTGTGTCATGTTGCACCATTAATTAGATTTCGCCTCCTCAGCACAACTCATTCCATTTAAAGTCTTTGACAGAGGAGAGGGGGAGAAAAGAGGAGGAGGAGGAGACATAGCGGAAGGTGTGGGCAAAAGGGAAATTACATTAACAAAGCAGCTATAGTATTCAAAGGACAAGAAAGAGACACTTAGTTACCACATGCACATCAGCAGAACTCAGACATCCAACGTTTGTGAATGAATTTACTTGTCTAACATTTAACACATTTAAAACACCATTCTTGTATGAGCTACATTTCTGTTTGTTGTCCATCATTTGTCCTTTGTGTGTGTGTGTGTGTGTGTGTGTTACAGGAGACAGACTCTCTGAAGTCCACCAACAAGATCTGCCGTCAGCTCATTTACCACCTGACCCCTCACTCCAAGTGGACGAGACAGAGCGTGGCCCGGAGGAAGTCACAGGCCTGGTGAGTGTGTCCTTTGTCCGGCGCCATTACTCCTCAGATTGACAGTCACTCCCACACTAAACACATAATTATCAGTGGAGCTTCTCTACAGTACTGGGAGACACCCCCCTAAAGTTAGGAGATGAGAGTTTTCTTGTTACATTACTGGCTGGGAATCACCCACCCATCCATACTGGGAATGCTAGAATATAATTTTCAAACAGAACTTTAGACATTTAGTCTGAAGTAACATTTCAGTAACATCTTGATTTTATGATGCTACTGTTTATAATATAATATATATATATCAAGTTAGAGGTGTGTAGGATTCAGGAAAGATCATATTTTGGGTCATAATATTTTATTTAGGTTAGAATACCTCCACTGTGCTTTGTCATATGCACAACAACAAACACATGGTTAGCTTTACAAAAAAAAGACTGTTGGCTGGAAACAGGAAACAGGAAATGAACGATGGTCTTCCATGTAAAAGTCCAACGGTTTGGTGTCCAGTTTCCTAAGCCTAACATCACGCAAGAAAAAAAATGAAATGAATATGAAGCTAAAATGAACAAACACTCACTTCAATTAATGAACAAAAGAACAACAGTGATTGCAGCAACTGCAAGATGATATCCTCAATTCTGTAACAGGTACATCTGCGGCTATAAAAAAAGATCTCTAATGGTAATCATGAGGCTCCCAGTTCCTGTGCAATTAACCCAGATTGGAAGATTGTTTGACAGCTTGAGTTGACTTCCTGCCCCAGACTCATGGTTGCAATGATTCGAAATGTCTCTCACAGCCACCGCTGCAACCATCCAGACAGTCGCGCTTTACTGTGGGACCCATGCAGACTGCTTCTGCTCTCTGTCAAAAAAGATTAATGTGTTTCAATCACATGAGCATTAGAACTCAATGCTTTCCTGGTATTGATCCTTTCAGTATTCCCTTTCTCAGTTTCTCTCTCCTCCTGTTTTGAAATCCCTTCCTTGCATTGATTTTCTTTCCCTCCTCCTTTCCTGTGGGCTTTTTCTCTCCGTCTTGTGAGAGTCCATTTTGTTCAACAGTCGCCACCCAGAGCGGTTCTGCTGTTTGAGCTGAGGCTCTAGGGAAACGCTCTGACAGAAGAAGAAAAAAAAAGGGGGGGGTGCAGGATCAGGTTGCTGAGTAGAAGTCAGGCATTTCAGTCTTTGTCTTTGTCTCACTTTTAGATTGATTAAGAATTTGATGCCTTCATATTAAGGAAGAAAACTATTAGTCTCCATACTGCATTCATTCATACTTGCATATAAAGACAAACATTCCTACCTCTGGGCAAGTAAGTCGCAGAAAGGTACCAAACGACCACTGGATTCAAACCCAGGTCCTGAGTCTTGCTGCGAAACAGCAATGCTCACCAGCACACCGCTACGTCGCCCTACTGAAATCACTCTGTGATTAATCTAAAAAAAATGCTGCTGCTCGCTTTTCAACCATGCCTCAAATTTAATATGCGATTGGTTGCACAACTCCCAGAGATAACGCATGGATCATAATTAAAGCTTTATTACTCCCGCCTGCTTTATTGTAACACTGCAAATAAGTTATATTGTGTATCAAAGTCTTTCTCTCTGCAGCCTTGTGTGCCAGGTTCTTGAGAGCACAGTATTGCTGAGTCCCCAGAGGAGTTTTTAATGCTGTTGTAATTGATATTGAATTTCAGATTAATCAAGCTCATATTTTATATTGCACTGAAATTGCCCGTCCAGCACATTTTGAAGTGATTGGATTCTGATTGCAGATGCTACTTCATAGCTTGTCTTTACTGCAATATGCAGTAGATATTACAGACTTCTGCAGAACATTTAAATTACTTTGGTTCAAAAAAGAGATGGATTTATTTGTTTTTGTTTTGAGCCTCATATAGAAGGATCTGTTTGTCTGAGTCAGTGCAGGATACATTGTTTTGCAGGGTTTTACAGAGGCAGGTTTTAACTCTTGTTATCTTGGTGTAATAATAAAATAAACAGTATAATGATCTGAATCATGTGTGACAAATATGCACAAAAATGAAGAAACAAGAAGGGAAAAATAATTAAAATCGTTGCGCCTGATGTTAGGAGGGAAAGGGGTCGTGACTGTGACAGCTGTTGTGATAGCCAGGTGTCATCAGCTGTGGGTGAGTGCTGATAGTCTTAGTGTTTGACCTAGACCTCACACTGCTCAGGCTGAAGAGCTTTTCCTCCCACTGCTGTCCAAAAGTCATTTCATCACCTTTATTTATCTAACAAAACTTAATAGATACTGAACACGTCGCTATTCTACAGCTTAACGTAGCAGAACGTATCCATGTAGTTATTCAGTATTCATATCTGTGAAGGTTGTCAGTCATCCAGATCATGGTTATCTCAAAAAAGGTTTATCCAATAGCAACTGGACTTAGTAAGTTTCTTGACAACGTTTCGCCCTTCTATCCAGAGGGCTTTCTCAAGTCTGACTGACTGGTGTGAGGAGGTATCAGAAAAGCTCAGGAGGATCTTCAACAAACATAACAACCTGTCCACTTCAAACCAGGCAGCACCCTACGACAGAAACTGGTCCACCCCAAAGACAAAACACCCAGACAAGTAATGTAGTATATGCAGTTCAATGGAGTGAGGAATGTACAGATCTGTACATAGGAGAAACCAAACAGCAGCTCCACAAACACATGGCTCAACACAAAAGAGCCACCTCATCAGGACAGGACTCAGCAGTTCATCTACACCTCAAACACAAAGGCCACTCGTTTGAGGACAATCAAGTCAGGATCCTAGATCGGGAAGTTGATTGGTTTAAACGAGGTGTGAAA
>JAUMTR010000014.1:9627813-9638791 GCA_032270685.1 Microctenopoma stevenorrisi | reverse complement strand
TGCTCCTCACACCAGTCAGTCAGACTTGAGAAAGCCCTCTGGATAGAAGGGCGAAACGTTGTCAAGAAACCTACTAACCTTAGTCCAGTTGCTATTGGATAAACCTTTTTTGAGATTCAGTAATCATGAGCATGCAACAATAAGCAAAGATATTACACATTACGGAAGATTAGAAAGATTTAGTCAAAGAGGAATCTGCACTTTCATGAAGTAGGAACGTAGTTTCGCTTGTTCTCAAAATGTTTGTTTGTGTTGAACTCCAGATCTGCTTGAACCCACTCCCATCGTGACAGAGAAGCACCTACATTATCATAGTGAATCAGCAAAAGATCATTTAATTACAGTGACCCTTTCTTAATCAGTATGCTTAATCTGTTCTTGTCGAATCATACAGCAGCACCTCAAACGCCCCCGCCTTCGTAAAACATCAGAACTGAGTCTTCAGGAATTGATCAGGTGTGCAGTGGTGTGAAAGACTTCTCTTTGACTAGTTTGATATTCTTCAAATAACTACTTGCCTCTTGTCACATGTACTGCTGAGATTCCATGAATGCATTTAATGAAAGAGGAAGTAGTAATATTTGTAGGTGTGTAGTTGATAGTAGATTTGAGTACATTAAAGACAGCGTGGCCAATATAACAGGGAGTCCGTTTGCTCTGGAAGCTGTTCATAGTGTTGCACTTCTTTGTTCATGAAAAGCAACAGACATGCTAAAAATAAAAAAAAAAGCTTTCACACTGCCACACAGCTGGATGAAGGAGCCATAAGATTTCCTTACAGACACTGTCAGACAGTCTCTTCAGCTCCAACATAGGACAGAAATAAAAGGGGGCGGGGGGTTAAACTGTTTCATCCAACGAGTTGACATCTTTACAATCCTGGATTGACTTGTTGCAGTGGTTGTCTCCTCTTGGAGTTGAGCTTCAGAGACTGAGGAGAGCACGTTGACAATTAGAAAAAGAACCAATGTGAAGCTTTTACCAAGTGTAAACCCACAAAGTTATTCTGTCTCTGAAGCTCAACTCCTAAACTCTCCTTTAACAAAGCATCCAGCCAACACAAATATGTCTCTTTCTTTTTTTATCACCAGTGTTACATGTCCTTCCGGATTCAACGGGGTCACCATCTTGACCGTCCTTCCCTTTCTTTGCTCATAGGCCAAAAGATAAATTTCCTCCAGTGGCATCTCTCATCATCCACTCACTCCTGAATCATACCCTGACACGCATAAGCCCCTGTAACGCTGTCTAGGCATGTTGGCTGTAACTGTATTTCATTGAGCAGTCAAAGTTTTCCAGATGCCTTCATAATAGTCTGGAAGCTTATAACCACTTTTTCAACTTTATTTCAGTGACTGTGTTTCTTCCCAAGATTCCTCGACAGCTTTTCACTGCCTAATCACCAGAGAAGTGTTCTCTAGGATTCTCTCTCTGCTTTCTCCCTGCTCTGCTCAGGCTAATTTGCTCTAATCTTTACAGAAATCCCTTCTACCTCCCTTCCTCGCTGTTATTTTGAGCCCTTCTCCCTTACATGATCCTTGCAGGGCCACAGTAACATTGTTAAGGCGCAACATCTCTCTCTTGTGCCGTCCTCACTATTGTATGTATTGGTGACCAGTGAATATAAGGTTATTCTAAATTACACATTACACACTGATAGATTCTTTAAATTCAAAATTTTTATTATTAATTGATCATTTGCCTTCAATTTAAGCACGCTGCCAGTTCCAAAGAACAATGTGTGCATGTTTCAGTCAGTGTCAGTTTCATGGTAAAACCAGAAAGTGTTCAGTGTCTTATAATAAACAGCCAGAATCTAAAAATTCTTTAGATGGATGAATTATTTAACCACTTCAATTAATGTCTGGCAGCTAGTGTCTCTCAAACTTGTCTAAAGGGGCCTACACACTGTACAAACAAAAGAAAAGGGAGAGAGATGTTTCCTACATTGTTTGATGGCAGCGTTAGCCTGTTGGTTAGGCTAGGCTCAAATATCTTAACAATTCTCGGATAACATTTTGTTCAGATATTTTTGGTTTATAGACAATGACATTTCCTCATCCCCCTCCACCAGGTTCACATCAGTGATTCAGCATGAAAATCCCAACAAATTAAGAAATCTGGTTGAATTAACTGTTGAAACTCCTGAAGCTGGAGTCTTTAAAGTGTTTGTTACGATTAATAGGTCCACCATGTGTAACGGCGTTCTCTGGCGGGACGCCGGCGTGCTGTTCATACTTGTGCCCTGTTGAAAGTAATACCTAAATCTCACTAGTGACATTGCAGTTGCAACATCTACAGAAAAGCGGCCAAACTGCTCATTCAGGCACGAAGCAGACACATTCAGAGACACACACAAAAACGACTTTGTCTCTTTGTCTCATGGACAAAAACCTAACTCTTTCTGCTCAGAGCTGTTGCTTCCACACCAATAATAAGCCTTCATCTTTAATCTGTTCACGTCTGCTCTCACGTCCCCTTAGTGTATTTTATGTTCACGTGTTGCAAGTGTCATCTGCCTTTAACGCATAAAATGACCTACTTCTTGAGCCAAGTCACCAAATGAGAGCTGGAAAACCAAACAGGCTCTGACACAGCGTGCCCGACCTCTAACTAACACACAAGGTCACTTTAGAAAACAACAGGGCGAGAATATGTGAAAATTGGGAATTTGTGTTTCTGAGTGCACAATCGCAGATGTCAAGGTTCTGAAAGGTTTTTCTAGTCACATTTCCATCCAGAGATGGAGTGTTCCACTTGACTTCATGCTGCACTCAGTCTGCTCAATCTGCTTTCTAGTTGACCTCCACTTTTAATAGAGTTGAAGATCGAGCCACCATCTTCGTGCATGAATAATTGAGGGCTTCCCGTGGTGCAGACCGAGATCCTGGAAGATGAGGGGGTGGAGGAAGAGACCCTCAGTATCCATGTCTTCAGGGCACGGGCCTGTAATGAAATAATCACGATGATTAAATGTTTTAATTGGTAAACACGGGTTTAGAGCTGTTTTCAGTTTCACAGAAATCTGAAAACCTGTGTCGTGCTGTTTAAATAACAGCATTTCAAGGCTTCTTGATTTTGATCTTGGGATTGAACCTCTTGTAACCTATCGCTGATTGGATTTTAACTGTTCAAATCTGAGATAAGGCATCTGGTGCAGAAAGAAATAGTGCTGCACTTCTGAGAGTCTTTGGGTCTTGTTCCTTTAAATCTCATAAAGATCACCCACCCCAAAATCAAACCCTTCGTTTCGTGCTTGGTGCCCTGCATTTTAATGCTGGTTTCATAACTGTGCCTTGACATAGTATAGGGACACAGACACCCTCCATGATATACAGTTATGTAATGCAAACTGCTTTCTGTGTTCCGTTGCTGAATTCCTTTCTCCTAAGCATCCAGTTTGTCACATCGAATCAAATCATTGCTGAATTTATAGCTCACTCGTGGAGAACATTTTGCATTTTACACTCTGCACACTTAGTGCACTATGATACATCCTATATCAACAGAAGTTCATTATCATAGGCACAACAAATACACCTTTTTCCATTATGTCATTTTCATATTGGGCTGCTTAGGTTATTTTTGGTGTAAACTAATAACATGTATGGATGAATAGCTGATTAGTCTTTGCTGCAGTCAGTGGACCCCCCTGTGCTAAAAAAATCTAGACACATCTGTACAGAGACTCAGGTTACTAACAGGAAGTGATCATGTCAACTCGTCATTCTTGACCTAGGTTTTGTTGTGAGTGGGAGCATATGGGGGTTTAGCACATGTTTTTTTATATTCTTTGCTCATAAAAGTTGCACATGTTTTCTGATCAGTGCGTTCGTTTACTCTAAAATTCAAAGCTGCTAAGACACATCAGAGTAGCCTGGAGCTGCTCCATTGACGGCACACAATAGAGGAAGCCTTAATCAGACCATCCGCTAAATGTTTCACTGAAATTTAATCTGAATCCAAATGAGCTTTGGGGCTATTTTTTCCTTCCCAGAAAATGTGCCATTATCCCCGTGAAACTGTACAGAATATGCAATCACCACTTTCACGCAGCACATTTTCAATAAACTCTTAGTGTCACATTCTTGAGGAAACGGCATATTTAACTACACTTTTTGCTTTTATTAATACAGGTCTAATAATAGGCAAACTGAGATAAAACACAAGCACAAAAACACTGTAAATACTGAGCAGCCGTTTACCAGCTCACTTCTCTAGGATGAGACTCTACCACAGCTGAGCCAGACAACTGTGCATGTATTATACGGACGCTTGGAGGCAAAGCAGTTCAGATCGATTCGAGGAATAAACAACTCAAGACCAAAGCACTGATGAAGCAGACATTGATCTGACTGATCCCACGGGTCTGTGGAACGGCATCCGCGGCCAGTCTCCTCAAGTGCTTTTATTTCATCACCCAGAGATGAGTGTCTCACTGCATGCTCAGCAGGAGATACATTTAAATTAGTGTTACAGAGTGTGTCCTTCCATCGGAGAGACTATTTGATATTGTCTCTGCTCAGTGACACAATAAACTGACCGGACAACATGTGACAACATCTATACAAAATATTCATTCAACTCATTATGATCAAACTGTCTGTGAGTCAAACCTCTCGCACCATTTTCTAATAACGTTAGTTTATAGACTTCATAGATTTTAGACTGTAGCCTTTTGATCTTGTAAATATTTTATTAATTATAAACACATAGTTAATAAAATAAATTATTAATAGATCGAATGTGAGCCATAGATTAAACTACTAAAAACAAATACTGAACATTAACTTTCAAAAATTTTTACTTTACTATTTACTCTTCTTACTTCTCCCTGTGGTTATGAGTATTTGTAAGTGCTGGTATAGTAGGTACAGAGGCAGGCTAGTCTTTACGCTAATCTAAATCAGTCCTGAGCTGTAGCTTCATATTAACCACACAGACAATTTACCATAGGTTGTGCTCGATTTTGAGAAATTGCCTTAGATTCTGGGAACTTGCATTGATGTTGCAAACATTGTATTGTGAAGCTCGTTCTATATAAATAAAACATACTTACATGATTGCACAGCACTGCTATAACTACCGGTTAGATTGAATCCCAGAGTACATGAGGAAAAAAATCTAAACCCTAATACTCCCCTTGTCTCTTGATGTATTACTGATTCATGAGAGTAAATGAAGTGGAACATTATTGTATGTACCCTAAGCCTAGTATTGTATGTGGGAGGACAGAAAACAAGTTTCTCCTGCCATTTGCTTTTAACTTTTACCCTGGTGGCAGAATATTGAATGGCTGTAAAAAATGTGACTGTGTTTTAATTCTGGAGAATGTACCACCCTTTTTAATGTTCACCTCCACAGTGCATAACCTCTTCAATGTAGACGATGTGTTTGGTTGTATTCAAGCTTAGGTTGATTAGCAGAATGGTGAAGGGGACCTGCAGTCAGACACTGACTGTGAGCATTTAACATTTGAAATCATCATTAACACACAACCAGACAGGGTGGAGAATAATCTGACGATGGGTGGTACCAGACATTGGTCGGGTAAAGAATACAGTATTATATCAGTATATATTCTTATAATCTATCTATCCATCCCTGTTTTAGAGATTGAATGACTGACTCTTCATCTGCGTATCCCATAAACACACAGTTCCACTGGTTTCTGGCATTTTTCCGTAAGCCTGATCTTGTTGCCCGCACGCCGTTACATCACAAACCCCAGATGTTTCATTTTCTACCTCTGGGGATTACATAACGATAGAACAGCAAGGACCTTTGTTCAGTGCGTAAAAGTTAACAACATCCCCGAGGAAAGACAGCCTATGAAAAGCAATTAGACAGTCTGCCTGAACCCACATTTAGGCAGCCAATAGTTTGACACATGAGAGTGAGCTCTTATTAGATTCCTGCACTGTTTCTGCATCAGTTGCTCTTGAGGGTGTCAATAGATTTCTTTCTCCCTCAGTTGTTCAGTTGTTTCAAACCAGTCCCGGTACAGGGAGAGCTCATGTTTATGTGGGTAGACTATCGTGTGAAGTTGATTGTGTTTGAGCTGGTCAGAGAGCATCTGTGCCAGTCCCCAGATGTATGGCAGCCACATAAGAGGAAGTGGGGGTTTGCTTATTATGTTGTTGTCATTTCATTGTGATAAAGCATACACAGTAACTTTAGAAATACTGTCTGTAATACTGGCTTTGTCGCATGGACTTAAACTCAAGCACACAGGTGAGGGGGCAGGGCTACGGCAGAAGCAGGAACACCCTCCACCCACCCACCCACCCATAAATAGATCTGTAAACAGCTCGTGCTCACAATGTCTTTCATTACATACAGAAGCTGCACAGTGGGTGGTTGACTGCACTCAGAAGCTGCAGGTGCAGCCATGTTTGAGGTTTTTATATAAATATTTGTCAAAGTAACTTTTATGTTTATTAAAGTTACTTTAACTTAATTTAAAAGTCAATCACAAAGATCAAATAGTTTCAGCTACAACATATAGTCTCCTTGAGTTTTGGAGCACTGGTCAAACTAAACAAGCTATTTGCAGATATAACCTTAAAGGAGGTTAAAGTGCACATATTTAACTACTTAAAGAAGTTAAGTTAAACAAATTTACGGATAAACAATCAACACATTAACATTATTAACATAAACATTAATAATAATGACCCAAACACACACACACACACACAGGCAGCATCTTTAAACTGAGGCTTGAATGACCATATGATCATTTTAATTATATAACACCTAAGGAAGACATTAAACGTTATTAATTATTTGGCACAGGGTGCTTCAGCTGATCAAATCCGTAACAAGAGGGGCAGTGAAATTGTCTGGGTGGGATGCAGTGAGCAAGAGTGAGAACATGAAGGGGAGAGGGATGAATTATAGCCTAGTCCTGGAATCGATAATCTTGTGATTCACAGCCCCGGTGTGCTAGAGATCTTTTTCTTAACCGAGCAGAGAGGATGACAGATGTAAAGAGCAGCGCTTGCCAATTTATGAGGCTCCCAGACAGACTGGAGAGTGGGGGGAGATTCAGGAATAATCCTCGCTGTGCTTGAGGGTTGGGCAAATGCAAACAGGACTAAGATAAAATAAAAATAAACCTTAGGCCAGTGAAACAAAACATTTTTCTCCCATTTATCTTTTTTTTTTTCAATGTTTCCCACACTTACACTGCATTGTCATTTGTTCGGTTTTCTGCCAAGTCTAATTGTCTAATGCACTGCAGCAGGAATTGTCTTAACACATCAGCGCTACCATGACACGCATGTGACTGTTTCATAGCTCACATGCATAATTAACCACATTCAGGTATAGTGAGAACATTTAGTTTCATATTATCTGGTGCTAGCAGAGGCAGCAGGAGATGATCCAAACTGACATGTGTGATAGTTATAGTAGTATTTTTTCTTTTATCAATCCACCTCGCTCCAGTTGTCTGAAATCATTTGGACTAAAAAGTGGATCAGTTGCCTTGTTGTTCTTGGCTCTGGCCCATTTTAGTTTCAACATTGTCTGTGCAGTTATCTGTCAAAAACCATTAGAAGCAACTGTCTGTCGTGGGCCTCATGCACAAATATTTTCAATTTATTTTTCTGACAAGTCAGATTCACCAAACTCTCTTAATAGAACGCTGCATATTTCCACGGGCGGGTTTCATTAACAAATATTACTTAAGACATTTAATTCTATACAAAAAGAGAATTTTCCACTTGACTGAACTGCAGAAATGTGAAAGAGGCTGTGCCACAAAATGCCAATAAAATTTTTACCATACAAATGTGGTTCTTGATTGTGGTGTACATGTTGACTGTTTTTTATATGACGCTGACATGCTGCAACGTGAGGCAGAGGAATCCCACTTGTGCTAATCAGCTCAAGTGGTTTATTCACCCGTCAATCGTGGTACTTCAGACACAAGTCACCTGATTTTTAAAAGTCCAAAGAAGAAGAAGCATCTATTTTCCTCATCCTTTTCCAAATGACACTTGTCCCCGGGGTGTAACTGCAGTCTCAGCTCAAAACAAGGTGACATGTGTGCTTCTAATTTTCTCAGTCAGAACAGAAGCGTGATTAGTTTCGCCATATTCGAGCTGTTTTCCAATCATCTGCTGATTTATTTATTTTCTTTGACGGTTTATACTTGGAGACTGAGAGAGGTGGATTGGTGATGGCTTTATGGAGAAGAAGTGACACCCTAACCTTGAAAACAGCTGGTGCCTTCCCGTGGATGACACATTTAACATGTGAATTTTCTTTTTTACATTATAGATTGCTACACGCAACACTCTACTGGTGAAGGACGTTTTTTTTTTGCATGCCATGCATTTCCCCTTTAAATCAATAACCTGATTATCATTAAGTAAAGATTGTTTGTCTTTCCACATGAACTGCAGTCACTAAAGATTCAGCACGCTTTTAATGTTGTCATCATGTCTCCTCTGTTAATAAAGTGTATAACCTTGTTTTGCTTTCTCTGTCAAATAGTCTGAAGACTACCCTGAAGAAGAAGCTGTCCGGTGATGTGGTCAACCTATCAGGCATCCCGCTCTCTGGCCGAGACATCCACCGTGTAGCCTTCTACCTGCAGAGCAGCAGTGACGCTGTGTCAGCTGTTGACCTGAGCTTCACCGAGCTGCAGGACGAGAGCTTGCGGCTGCTGCTGCCCTACCTCAGCTGCATGCCCAAACTCAGCATACTGGCTGTCAATGGGAACCGTCTAACAGTTGCCATCCTGAAGGACCTGACAGACATAGTGAAGGATCCTAAGACATTCCCAAGTCTAGCCTGGATAGACCTGGGCAACAATTTCGACATCTTCACTGTGCCGCAGCCGCTGCTCGTGGCCCTGCGACGCCGCTTTGGCTTACGCAGCAGCCTTCCCACCATCTATGAGTACAGTGAGGCACAAGCCTTCGGTGGCTACAACCCAAACATGGAGACCTCTGTGGAGGAGCCTACTCTGTATGAGGAGGGAGACGTAGAGGAAGATGATAGAGAGGAGGAGGAGGACAGGTTAGAGCTTCGAGCCTGGGGCTTTGGAGAAGGAAGCGTGTCAAAAAATGTGCCACTGCACTTCTGTGGGAGGTGATCGCCCAGAGCTGCTTCCTGCCCTTATGTCCCTCTGTATCACCTCGCCCTAAGCCTAGCCTCCTGTGTTAGCAGGTGTCAGTGTGGCAGCAGACGCCTCCATGTTTCTGGAAATAACTTTAAAATAAATAAGTGTGTTGTGTGTGTCCCGGGACACTCAGACAGCTCTGTATAGACACTGAGTATATTTATATGGATTCATTTCAGCTTCGTTCATCTAGGAGAAGTCATACAGGAATGAACAAGCTCGCTGTTTCCGGTGTTCCTTCAGTCCTGTGCTCACACACCCCGAAGCTTACTATCGACTGTCACTGTCCACTGGAGCAGGTGGGGGTAAAGTGCCTTGCATAAGGGCACATCAGCAGTAGCTACCAAACCAGCTGGTTCAGCCTCTCTGACCACTTTGGAACTATTTTTGAAATAAATGCTGAGATTTGGTTAATGCAATCTGTTTGAATATGATGCTTCGGCATTCATGTTGATGCTGCCACTGATTCTGGGCCCATATGGAGAAAAACCTCGACCTGATACAGACGACACAAACCGTGTTTGGGCGCTGATGAACTGATCACTGCCTCTATCGGGCCTTGTTAAGCCCGTTCTGTCACAGATGGTGAGCAGAGAATCTATTTTTTTCTCAGCAAATAGGACTAGCCCTAGATAATTCTGTCCACTGGTGGTTGATGAATGATTCTATTTGTGAACCGGAGCTCAAGCAACAAGAAAGATGCCCACTCTGCTTTTTAAGAAGTACACAACATTGACAATGAACGGATGACAAACAGCTCTGCTTTCATCTTCCCCTCTGTGGTGCTGCAGCAAGCACACACGTCTTTGTGGTGGCATGAATAAACTGCAGCAGTTTCTTTTTGACTGGTCTCTTTTTTTGTAATGTTTTTTAAAATGGGCGTGGCTGTTTACGTCGTACACCATCAGACCATGTTTACATGTACAGTGATAGTCACAGTGTTACAAAAGCCCATTTGTTCATGCTATTTTTCAGAAATATCTGTTCATGTTTATGGGGATATTATTAAACAGGATGCTTGGTGTGTGTGTGAGAGAGAGAGAGTCTACATGAGCATAATGAGAGTCTGTGCTTGAGTGCATTTTGGACATGTGGAGTAAAAGACCCATTTTCATCACAGAAAGAAGAAGAAGAACCCACTTTATTGGTCATTGATACGTTTTTATATGTTACAACGAAATGTATTCTCTGCATTTGACCCATCTCCCAGTGAGCCGTGAGCAGCCACAGGCGGCGCTGGGTGAACTACCAGGCCGCCGGAAATAAAATGAAATGTTTACTCATTTGCACTTTAAGGAAGACTTTTACCCTGAATACACGAGCTTTGTGTTTTTGTTGTTGATGATATAAAAACAACCTATTGAGTCATTCATGTCCTAAAATGAACATTTTATGTCTTAGTTTCTCATTGCTTCCTAATTTAATCATCAATGTTATGATTCATTTTTTTATTTAGTAAGTTCTAGTTGTTTTTCAAAGTAGAAGTGATCCCAAGGTTGTCTGCCTGCTTCAGAAATAAACATTTTTGGATGACATTTGCACTGGACATTTTTATATTTGGCAAGTCAGTTAGTAGGCTCACTAGCTTACTATTAACTGTAACTGTATTAAACTGTATTAAACCACCAGAGCAACACAGTGGTGGACAGTGTGGGTGGTTTATAGTAAGAAATCACTATGATCAAATATGTTTCGACAGCTTCAGGTATAAACATAATTCTTCTGAACAGATTATCATATGTCGGTCTCACCCAAACTCCTCTTTCCTGGTTCACGTCATATCTCTCTGGTCGTACTCAATTCATCCAACTAAAAACCCATAATTCAAGTTCTTTTCCCGTC